>CM076574.1:965515670-965864190 GCA_034641835.2 Pinus albicaulis
ATCTCAGGAAAAATGTATCAATAGGGCTTGATATGACATAAATGAGTGCTAATTTTAGGTGAGGTATATTAATCAAGGAGTTTGGAATGATTTTTAGGGGTTTTTGTTGGAAAAAGGGAAAGGAAATTTTGGGCTTGGGGATGAGGCCAATTTCTTGCAGAGTTCAAGTTGGGGCAGGGAAGGCAATGGCTTTGATGTCTTAGATCCAATGAATGGATAGAAAATACTGCTGAGAAGCTGAAGAGGGAAAGAGGGAGCAAGGATCCTCTTCAAACTGACGAAAACATAAAAAAATAAACAAAATTTTAAGGCAGAGCACCAGCAAACTAATGAATTCTACCTTAGTTACTCATTTTTTTAATTTAGAAGCAAAGAGAAGGGAAATGGAATACATAAACATCAATGAAACTTATAGATACATGAAGAAAAACATCATCAAAACTCAGAGCCACAAGGATCCCAACAAGTGCTGCAAAACCCTGGTCTTTCCTTTGCCAAAAATGCAGAAGTGTATGTACAATGAGGTGCCAAACTATTCCCAAGTATCCAACCCTGAAAATGTCTCAGAAAATACATGATATAGACCATCCTAACCCCTTCCCATGCCTCTAGGGGTCGAGCTCATCCTTCTAGGAGTTGTTTCAACCAATTCTAAACATGGAACTGAAATCTAGGCAATCAAACAACTTGCCTCTATATGCTAGGAAACTGATCCATTCACTTAATTTTCACTTTTTAGTGAATGAAACCTCTAGAACAAGTAAATTTGAGCCAAAATTACATCATAGCCATAAAATTACATCAAGATAGATCAATAATTACATCACAAAGTGAAACTATTCAAACTGGCCGAATTTATGAGCTGAAAAGTAAAAATTGGACCAAAATCCTCTATGCGCCGCGCCAGAAAACTCAATGCGCCGCGCCACTTTGAGCCTATTTTTGGGGCACTTCCTGAAGTCCAAATTGAGCTCATGATAGCTCGTTGGAAATCCCTGTCTGTCTACTATCCAACCCAAGTGGAATTGTTCAATTTTGAGTTCATTTTCCCCTCCAAAACTGCAATCTCACAAGAATGGTTCCTGCTGGTGCAAAAAGTGGCAGAAAGGCCATTTTTGGAGTGTTTTTGACCTTTAAAACGACCCATAACTTGATGAAATATCTAAAAAATTCCTGAGCATGCATAATTTACCATAAAAAATCCGAAAATGTAAATTTTTCCTCCAGAATATCTCTCAAATGTAAGCACGCACCGAGTGGCGCGACGCGTCGGGCAGAAAAACCTGTTTTGCAACCAAAATTTCAAAAATGACAAAATTTACTCCAAATTTGTTGAAATTTGGAGTGAATATCTCCCATCATGTCCCATGCTCAGCCAAGGAAGCTTCAACCAATATTTGGAGTGGATCAGGCCTTTTTCGCCGTTTCAGTGCTCTTCTCAACCTCGCCTTCAAGATCTTCATCCTAGCTCTGCAAACGTGTGTGCGGGCCCAATAGTGGTTCTTCATATGTCTGAGCATGTATTTGTCCCTATCGGCCTTCGCCAAGAGCTTCTCCAGATGAATGTTGACTCTCGTAAGGCAAATCTCCCGCTCAAATGGTGTCATGTCACCTGGTCTCTTTCGGGCCAATTCACGGTCTTCACGGATTTGCCGCAACTCTATAAGTGTTTGCTGATCCTCCAATTATTTATTCCACTGCTCCAAGTAATTTATAACCCACTGAGCTCTCTACAATTTCTTGGTCAGTGTGTTGATCTCGGCTTTCTGTTCCTGGATGATTTCTTTCAACTTTGAGCTGGGAGAGCTCGAATCAACATCGATCAATATAAAATCAGTATCTTGGCCTCCTGAGGGGCCCTCATCCTGCATAGGCTTCTTGCCTCTGTCCTGTCCCTATGCTAATGTAGAAGGCGAGACCCCTTCCATGCCATGTGGAGATAGTACTTTCACTGTTGTCAAAGGTAACGAGACCCCTTCCACCCCGGGTAGAGATAGTACTCGTCGTGTTGCTGCAAATAAGGCTCTGGTACCTCTCTGATGGGTAACACACACTAGAACACTGATAGGCTCTGTCTCAGGAACCTAAAACTGATGTGAAGGCTCACCTGCATCGTGAACAATCTCTGGAGGAGGTTGAGGGGCTGTAAAGAAGTCACGGGAAATGAACTCCTCCCATGCAATGCCTTGCAATCCAAGCTGATGTACCACAACCATCTTGATGAGCGCATAATGATAAATGCAGTTATGTTGCTCCTCTGGAGTCTTCTTCTGCAAAAGGGTAGTCATTCGCTCTATGTTTAGTCACATGAAGTATGGAATATTCATCAGTCTCACTCTCGTGAAATGCATCAATAGTCAGATGTGATATGCAGAAAGGCGTGAGAATCTACCCTTGCAACTGAAGTATCTAATGATGAGCTTCATTAATGGCGCATAGGACTCCTTCAAGAATCTAAAAGGAAAACACCCTGTTGAGCTACCTCATATAACCAGGCCTGATGTAAGGTTCATAATATGCTCTATCCAGCTGATGTCTCTTATTCCACTCTTCACCTATGTTTGGTATCCCGGTCGCCTGAGAAATGGTTTCTGGTGTTAAGGTGAAGTTCACTCTAGCAAGGTTTACATGACCATCACGCAAATGTAGTACAAATAAGCGAACCAACTCCTGATGATGCTGAATCTGAGCAATCATCTCACAATACTGAAAACATGAATGTTGCTGAAAGAATGTCATTGCAAGCGGGCAGGCCTGCAATTGAGTCAAGGAAGTGGGCTCTTCTCTGACATGCCTGCCACTTTTATGAGACCTCCTCGGTACATTAAGCTCGGTGGTTGAATCACTTTCCTGCTCATATTCTTGCTCATATGATGAATTTTTTTCTGACATGGTGCTTTGCAATGTGTATAACAAGTATATGTTGATATATGTGTGGTGAAAACAAGAGTTTGTCTTTCAATACCAAATGTGCCAAATATGTAATGAAGCCCCAATGAGGAAATATTCCCCATGGGTATAATAGATACAGCTCCAAATAAAATTTGAGTAGTGAGGGGCAAGTCACTTATTTGAAATTTTGGGAAATGAGATTATAACTAATATGAAGAGAGTGATAGAAGAAAGTGGTGAGTTTTGAGAATATTTATGAGACAAGGTGTGTGCGTTTGGGACAGAGGGAAATAGGAGAAGGACTGTAATAACAGTATGACAGTGATGGGAACACGAATGAACAATGGAGTGAGAGTGTTTAGCACCAATAGTCAAATTTCAACACTTCATTTCAAACCCTAAGGGCGCAGACTTTGACATGGATATAGGATTTGTTTTTCACCAACCAAAACTCTAATGTCTTTGCCTCCAAACCACACCACACATGACTAAAATCACTGAACAAGCGTTGTCAAACTTACTTGGAACAAATGAGTTGAATCGATTTGATTTTTTATGGAGCGATGATGAATTTGTGCCTTGGAGGCTCTGTGCGTCGTGCACAAGCTCAGTGCACCGCGTCCTGTGGATGCGCTGCGCCAGAGGAAAAATACACTGTGGCAAACAACCCAATGCGTCGCACATCCTGTGTGCGTCGTGCGCTTACCCAATGCGCCGCGCAGACTTGTAAACAGAGTCTTGGTTTTCAAAATGACAGCTTCGCCCTCTCACCACTCAAATCGACTTCAATCGATCTTCTTGGATACAAATGAATGTTTCAAAACAAATGAAAATATCTTATAGTGGTGGATTCAATTTTTGTTTCACACAAACCCATTTTGTAATGTTTGGCATCGGCACTTTTTCACATTTTAATACAACTCTGTCTTTTTGAATTTCCTTTTTGATTTTTGGCTTGAAATGATGTTTTCTTGGTTGATTTTTGCAGGGATGATGGCATTGGACTTCAGCAAAGGATGACCAGAGTCTGCATTTGAAGTACTTCATGGCAGAAAACTTTATAATACATATTTATTACAAACAATAAATTTGACAATTTCTTCCTCAAAACAGAGTTTTGAAGAAGAAACATTCTCGAGCATTATTGACGATGAAGATCTTGAAATGAAAACTTATTGAAGACATCCCCATGGTCTGCGGGCATTATTTAACATTTCTGAAGACCAAATCCTAGACCTAGAAACTGAAAGACTTTTTTTTTTTACCAAAATACCATCTATGATTGTAAATGACTGAAATCAGCTTTAATGAATTTTGATAAATTTTGACCAACCCAACAGGTACAAACATGAGGGAAACTAGTGAAGAAACCCTTCCGTCAGATAATGGCATGCCCCTAACGGAATGCAGATGAATGAGTAGAATGAGACACCTAAAAATGAAATGTAATAAGAGAAATGATCTCTGAAGGAGGGATGTAAAGACCACTCTAACATTGGCTCCAATGGGGATGGTGGCTCCTTGGAGGTGCCAAGAACGGCAGATCTCTGGGAGAGATAGACAGTGCCTTCGTCCATTGGGCTATGGAGTCCATTATTTTGATAAAGCAACTCAAGACTATTGACTGAATTTATTTGACTGAAACTTTGACTCAGACTGACTCAACTTTTAAAACTGAAATGACTAAACCAAACCAACTAGACAGACTCAAATCAAAACTGAAATCATTCTTTAGAATTATAGCCTTCACTTCGGGCCCCAAACTGAAGAAAAGACCACAGTGCACACTTGCAATGAAATTGAAATAAATGATATGTACAATGACAATATGATCAGTAGAAAACATCTTAGAAATGGTATCGCTTGAGCAGCCGACCATTGACCGGCCCTCCTGGACAATCTTCACCGTTCATCTCCTTCAAAAGAAAGGCGTTCTAACCTCGATATGCTGCAATCTTAAATGGACCTTTCCAGAGATTTTCAAACTTACCATGTTTACCTTTGTCCTCATTCCTAGCATCCCACTTCAGCACCACTTCCTCCAATTGGAATTTATCCGCCTTCGCTTTCCTGTCATAGATCTTCTTGGTTCTCTCCTGCAACTTGAATGTGTTCTGGAAGACCTCTTCTCTCGTTTGATGCAAGTGAATCATCTGATTTATCCTTCTCTGCATATGGCTTTCTTCACTGCCAGCTTCCTGAAGAAGCTTGACCACCGGAACAGCAAGAGAGGTGTGAAACACTGTATCCACTCCATAAACTAACTCAAAGGGGGACATACCAATGGACTTCTTCTGACTCACCCGATCAGCCCATAGTGCATTGACTAGTTTCTTATGCCAACTCTTCTTGTTTATGTCTAGCAACTTTTTAATGATGTTGACTAGAGATTTATTGGAAGATTCCACCAATTCGTTGCCTTGCGGATGATATGCGGTTGAATGTCCCAAAATTATTTTATACTTGGCACAAAACTCAATCATCTTTCTTGATTTAAAAGCTGTTGCATTATCAATGATCAATTTACTCGGGCAACCAAAACGAGACAAAATGTTGTTCTCAAGGAAAGAAATGATTACCGAATCGGTAGCTTGTCTGGTGGGAACTGCTTCGATCCATTTCATGAAGTAATCAGTCACTGTTAGAATCCATCTATGTTGTCCTGAAGAAGGAGGATGGATCTCCCCAATGAAATCCAAACCCCACTACTGAAAAGGGGCGCTTACCTCAATAGGTTTAAGCGGCAAAGGCTATAATTTCTGTCTTCCTTCAAAAATCTGGCACTCATGGTAGCCTTTGATTGTTTTATACATATCAGCAAACAATGTCGGCCAATAGTACCCCGCTCTCAAAATATTATTGGCTTTTGTTTTCCAAAAATGGTGACCCCCGCAATATCCTTTATGGAAATCCTCCATTACCTTCCTCGATTCTTCCTCC
The DNA here is from genome assembly GCA_034641835.2 of Pinus albicaulis. Taxonomy (NCBI): domain Eukaryota; kingdom Viridiplantae; phylum Streptophyta; class Pinopsida; order Pinales; family Pinaceae; genus Pinus; species Pinus albicaulis. The sequence continues at coordinate 965,521,503 of CM076574.1, forward strand.
ACCAAAAAATTTAACAAAACACCACCCAGATCTTTCCAATAAAGTGCAGAATTCAAAATACAAAATTTTGCAGCCTTCAGTTTCAAAGTTCTACCTTTGTTTCTAGTCATGCCGGGCGGTGATGAAAAATTTTGAAGAACATACACAATATCTGAATACCATGGGGAAGCAAAAAACATTTCCGATACCTGTAGTGGCGAATTCTCCTCATCCTCATCAGACATAGCAGCAATCAGATTTATGTCTAGCACATGAAAATTCGATTCAGGAATAAGCTTCACCAGCCCCTGTCCCTTGATAAGCTTCATGGGCCTTATCTCCACATCATATTCCAGCAAAGCTGCAATTCACTTGCCTCGTCTTCCTTCCGGATCAGTCTGTACTAAAACATCTTTCACGGCAGCGTTAGGAACATAAGCCAAAATATGGGAATGCAAAATGTATACCCGGAAATCCTTTAATGCTTTTACCAGTGCCAGAGCTTGCTTCTCAATGATGTTATACTTCAAGGTTGCGTCTCTAATAGTTCGACTGAAAAAAGCTATTGGCTTCTCATGCCCATCTCTTTTCTGCATTAACACAGTTGCCATGGTATGCTCCGAAGCAAAGGAAAACAAAATAAAATCTTGGGTGTAATCCGGGCTGATTAACACCGGAGCTGAAGACAGTGCTAACTTCACCAAATTAAAGGACTTTACCGCCTCTTTAGTCCACTTCACTTGGCTGTCCTTTTTCAGCATATTTTTTATTTCTCTTAGATGTTCAACAAGGTTAGGGACAAAGCGGCGTAAAAAGTTCATCTTACCATTAAAAGACTGAATCTCCTTCTTGTTCCTAGGAGGGTCAATTTGCTGAATTGCTTCAACACGTGCTGGATCAATACGAATGCCATATTTTGAAATAATGTGACCAAGTAATTTGCCTTCATCCATGGCAAACAAGCTCTTTTTAGGATTAAGCAAGACACCATATTTTCTGCACTTTTGAAAAAAAACTTTCAAGTGATACATATGCTCTTCATCTGAATTGGAAATAACCATCAAATCATCAAGGTATATAACGAGGAAAACATCTTTCTCATTCGCAAAAGCCATGTCCATCGCCCGCTGGAAAGTCGCACCAGCATTCTTCAAACCGAATGGCATCTTGGCATAGTGGAAAGTTCCCCACGGAGTGGTGAACGCGGTTTTTTCACGGTCGTCCTCATGGACCAAAATTTGGTTATATCCAGAATAACCATCGAGTAGTGACATGCGAGATGCTCCAAATACTCGCTGCAGTATATGATCCATTTTGGGCAATGGATAATTGTCCTTCAATGACACCTTGTTCAAATTTCTGAAATCAATACACAACCGAATCTCACCTGTCTTTTTCCGCACTGGCACTAAATTGGAAATCCAATCAGAAAATCTGATGGGAACAATGATTCCTGATTTGTACAACCTGTTTACCTCGTTCTCAATCGATGGCAGCAACTTCGGGTTGATTCTTCTTAGATTCTGTCTGAAAGGCTTCTGATTAGGCTTGATTGGGATAGTGTGCTAAATTATATTGGTATCATACGTCTTTAAATATGAGTAATCCCAAGCGAAAGCATCAGCAAATGAAGACAACAAACTCACATATTTTGCTTTTACCTCTGGTGGCAATGATTTGGATAACTTCACCATTTTGGGTCTTCAATTGTTCCAATATTTACATCTTCAACTCCTTTTTTAGTCGGCCGTAAGGTTGGTTTCTTGGCCACATCATCCTGATCGAAGAGGTCTTCTAAAGGTATCAAACCTTTAGGAATAACGTTGTCTTTCAGCTGAAACACTTCCATTTGATTTACTTGCACGTCAGCTTCACCATCATCATATTCTACATCAATTGAGGTATCTTTGAACTTCCCTTTATTTTGCAGAAAATCATTAATCTCATCATCATCTTGGAAAACTTGCCAACATCTTTGATTATCCAGTACGGTAGGACGGTGCTTCACATGGATTTCAAAATTATTACTTGAATTCATTGGGATCTTCAAGTTACTTGCTGCCTTAGCAAGTGCATCTGCAATTCCATTTTGAATGCGAGGAATACAAGTCAAAGTATAATCTGAAAACTGCTTCAAAATATCTAGAACAGCATTACGGTAAACCCGCATCCGGGGATGCTTCGTTTGATATTCACCCTTTACTTGCTTAATCACCAATTCAGAGTCGCCATAGACTACAATTCTCTTAGCATTCAGCTTTCTAAGAAGTTTTAGGCCAGCAATCAGAGCTTCGTACTCAGCCTCATTGTTCGAACAATCGAATGCTAATTTGTAAGAACATACCCGTACATTGCTCGATACCTTATTTGGAGCGGAAAAAGGACTGCGTACCCAAATACCAATTCCAGCACCATCATTTCCCACTGCACCATCGAATTCCATGGTCCATAGACCCTCTTCATCATCTTCTAAGTGCTGAAATTGTGCTAGCTCTGTTTTTTCTGCTTGCTGTCCACTATCTTTAGCTGATTGCTCAATTGTGCTTTCCAGTTTTTTCCTTTCTTTATGAAAAAATTCTCTGAAATTCTCGGTAATCTCTGGAATATTTTCTGCTTGAACTAACTGACTATCTACATCATTGAAACTATCGACAAAAAAAATAAAAGACTCTAAATATGTATGTACATAATTAATCGGATGATTGACCGGTTTCTCCTTGGTTGTAATCATATACTTCATTTTTTGTTCCCGGTACAACTTTCTCATTTGACCAAACACGGGAATCGTTGCATAGGAGAAATCTAATTGTAATGTCCCTTTCAATTTTTCTCCCCAAGATCTGGAAAGCAACATACCAAACCTGGGAGGAATGTCTGCCACAACTACGTCCATCAAAACATTCTTTGTGGGAATCTGATCCAAACTAACAACCAAGTCTTTAATGAGCCCAATACATCTCACTCTACTAGAATCAAATGAATAAAGATCATGGTACTTCCTAGTGATGTCTAAACCCAACTTCTCCATGATTGCTTTCGGCATAAGATTATGGGAAGCACCGGAATCGAACATGGCATTATGCAATACAAACTCATGCAATCGAAGACTGATATAAAAAGGAGGCACTTCGCTATCTGGAGACTCACCATCTAAAGCTGGTCCAAATATCAGTTCAGGTTGATCATCTTCAATATTCACCATATCAGACATGGGATCGAAATTCAAAATTTTGGAAACTTGACCTCTATAACTGATGTTCTTCATTAGTTCAGTCAAGGGAATGGATACCTTTAATTTAGAAATCTCATTCTCCAAACTAAAGGCTGAAGTCTTTTCGATCTCTTTGGCTGGAACATCTTTCTTTTCAGCCTTCTCACTCGATGTAATTGGCTGATTTGATTTTTCTGCTGATGATGACTTGGTGGTAGCGGGGTCAACTATCTCTTTGGCTTTCTTTTGCGCAACAGGTGAATCGTTTTTAGGTGTTGAAACTTCCTTTCTCTTTTGGATTGGATTGACAGGCACGTCTCTGTTTCTAAGAGAATATTGCTTCTGTTGGGCTGACAAGGAATTCATATAACCTCTCTGATACTCATCTGACTCTTCCTCAAGAGTTGCATCATTATCCAAGATAAAATCCTCATCTCTTTGTACTGCTGAACTTTCTGCATACTCCTCATCTTCAGTGATATAAATGGGCAAATCATCAAGAGTAAAGAAATTATTTTCCTCCCCTACTACATCATCTTCATCATCTGAATCCTGACCAACAAAATTCTGCTGAAGAGGTGTCTTTACTTGCTGCTGGACTGTTGGTTCTTGTGCTCGTTGTTCTCGTTGTTTAATCCTAAATTGTGGCTACTACTGACCACGGAAATTGGGATTTCGGATCTGTAGTTTGGGCTTATCAAGTGTGAGCCTTTCGAACATTTTTCCACTTTACGAAGTAGCTGATCTGATGTAGATGTAGAAGCTTCTTCCTTTATTACAACTTTCTTCTCTGCTTTCAATCTAGCTCTCTTGTCATTCAAATTTGCCTCCACACTCACCGCAATTTTCTGCATACCTTCTAAGGTGGGCAGATCTCTGTCTCGTAATGAATAGGCCATCTCCAGATCAAAACCATCCGGGAATTTTAACAAAGCTGACTTCTTAGAAAGCCTCAAATCATCAGGAATTGCATTATAAACCGCATTAAATCTGATAATATAGTCTTGGACGGACTCACCAGGATTGTGCTTGATCTTGGTATATTCAGAAGTGATTTGAAGTGGATCTTTCTTCATTTCCCACCGATCTAGAAACTGTCTCTGAAGCTCTTCTAATGTATTAATACTCCTAGGCTGCAAAGCTCTGAACCACTTACGTACCTCACCTCCAAAAGTTTGCACAAACAATCTCATGGTGACATTATCTTCATCAATTTCATGGAGATCAAAGAAGTCTGTCATTCTATCAATATGCTACTGAGCGGGCACACTTTGAGGAGTTCCATCAAACAATGGGATTTTACTCTGATAATCAGCGGGCATGGGATACAAGTTTTGGGGCAAGACAAGAGGTGCGAATCTAGCAGCCATGGCTCTTGGTGGATTTATGATCTGTCTTGGAGAAACGGGTGGAGTAGGAGCAGTAGATGTACGAGGTGTATGTGGTGGATATGGAGGAGGAACTACTGCAGATTTCTGATCATAAATATATGGTTGCACGGGAATGGTAGGAATAAAAGAAGGCTCGGCGTGAACTTGTGAATTAGAAGTAACTGTTGATGGACCAAGAGTTTCAGAAGAAGATTCAATAAACTCAGGAATATTCGTTGCCACAATAGAGTTTTGGATGTTCAAGATGTAACTATCAATGGATCTATTAGCTTGTTCAATCTCAAGATACTTGATAAACTCGGGATTTATGACAGTAGAACCAGTAGCACTTTCAGATTTAGTTTCAAACAATGACAACTCAAATTGATCATCAAATTCAATATCTTCAAGGAACTCAAATACAGTCGAGCATGAATGACATTTAAACATTGGGATCACAGGACTTTCTCGACAGAGGATTCTTGAAATTAGATTGGGATTATCATATACTGGAGGCGGATCAAGATCGGGATTAGCTCTAGTATGTCTTCTGGAAGCCAATGTGTTGATCTATTCAAAAATCAAAGGACAAAACCGATCTATTTCAGGCTATCAAATTCTAGAATCAATCACCCAAAAGTCCAGAACGATGTAATATACTGGGGTAATTCACAAGTCAAGTGTCACTTTCATAAGCTAAACCGGAGATTGACTGAAGCAGCTTTTATCTACTTCCGCTAATGCAAAGCAAAAGCGTTTCGAAAGCTACCTGGTGTAACTTTAGGCTCCGTCTGTAACTTATGAAACAAGTAACACCAACAAGCAAACCATTTTTTCCCCAGTATGGTCGCCACTATTTTATTGCCTAAATCCACCTTAGGCTGAAGGAAGGCGGGATTCAGGGTAACACCAAACCACGCTCAGTCTGGTAGCTAGCCCTACCAGAACAGGAGAGGGCTCTCTCCGGGTCAATCTCAGTAAAAATGTATCAATAGGCCTTGAGATGACTGAAATGAGTGCTAATTTTAGGATAGGTATATTAATCAAGGAGTTTGGAATGATTTTTTGGGGTTTTTTGTTGGAAAAAGGGAAAGGCAATTTTGGGCTTGGGGATGAGGCCAAATTCTTGTAGAGTTCAAGTTGGGGCAGGGAAGGCAATGATTTTGATGTCTTAGATTCAATGAATGGATGGAAAATACTACTGAGGAGCTGAAGAGGGCAAGAGGGTGCAAGGATCCTCTTCAAACTGACGAAAACATATAAAACTAAAAAAAAATTTAAGGCAGAGCACCAGCAAACTAATGAATTCTACCTTAGTTACTCATTTGTTTAATTCAGAAGCAAAGAGAAGGGAAATGGCATACATAAAAATTAATGAAACTTACAGATACATGGAGAAAAACATCATCAAAACTCAGAGCCACAAGGATCCCAACAAGTGCTACAAAACTCTGGTCTTTCCTTTGCCAAAAATCTGAAATGAATATACAATGAGGTGCCAAACTATTCCCAAAAGTCCAACCCTGAAAATGTCTCAGAAAATACAATATATAGAAAATTCTAACCCCTTCCCATGCCTCTAGGGGTCGAACTCATCCTTCTAGGAGCTGTTTCAACCAATTCTAAACATGGAACTGAAATCTAGGCAGCCAAACAACTTGCCTCTATATGCTAGGAAACTGATCCATTCACTTAATTTTCACCTTTTAGTGAATGAATCCTCTAGAACAAGTAAAAATGAGCCAAATTTACATCATATTCATAAAATTACATCAAGATAGATCAATAATTACATCACAAAGTGAAACTAGTCAAACTGGTCGAATTTCTGAGCTGAAAAGTAAAAATTGGACCAAAATCCTCTATGCACCTTGCCACTTTGAGCCTGTTTTTGGGCTACTTCCTGAAGTCCAAATTGCACTCATGATAGCTCGTTGGAAAGCCCTATCTGTCTTCTATCCAACCCAAGTGGAATTTTTCAATTTGGAGTTCATTTTCCCCTCCAAAAATGCAATCTCCCAAGACTGGTTCCTGCTGGTGCAAAAGGTGGCAGAAAGGCCATTTTTGGTGTGTTTTTGACCCTTAAGACCATCCAGAACTTGATGAAATCTCTCAGAAATTCGTGAGCATGCATAATTTACCATAAAAAATCCAAAAATGTAAATTTTTCCTCCAGAAGATCTCTCAAACGTAAGCGCGCGTCAAGTGGCGCGACGCATCGGGCAAAAAAACCTGTTTTGCAACCAAAATTTCAAAAATGACAAAATTTACTCCAAATTTGCTGAAATTTGGAGTGAAGGCCCCCCATCATGTTTCATGCTCAGCCAAGGAAGCTTCGGCCAATATTTGGAGTGGATCAGGCCTTTTTCGCCGTTTCAGTGCTCTTCTCAACCTCGCCTTCAGGATCTTCATCCTAGCTCTGCAAACGTGTGTGCGGGCCCAATAGTGGTTCTTCATATCTTTGAGCATGTCTTTTTCCCTATTGGCCTTCGCCAAGAGCTTCTCCAGATGAATTTTGACTCTCGTAAGGCAAGTCTCCCGCTCAAATGGTGTCATGTCACCAGGTCTTTTTCGGGCCAATTCATGGTCTTCGCGGATTCTCTGCAGCTCCATGAGTGTGTGCTGATCCTCCAATTGTTTATTCCGCTGCTCCAAGTAATTTATAACCCACTGAGCTCTCTGCAATTTCACGGTCAGTGTGTCAATCTCAGCTTTCTGCTCCTGGATGATTTCTTTCATCTTTGAGCTGGGAGAGCTCGAATCAACATCGATCAATATAAAATCAGTATCTTGGCCTCCTGAGGGGCCCTCATCCTGCATAGGCTTCTTGCCTCTGTCCTGTACCTGTGCTGATGTAGAAGGTGATACCCCTTCCATGCCATGTGGAGATAGTACTCACGCTGTTGTCGAAGGTAACGAGACCCCTTCCACCTCGAGTGGAGATAGTACTTGTCGTGCTGCTGCAAATAAGGCTCTGGTACCTCTCTGATAGGTAACACACACTGGAACACTGATAGGGCCTATCTCAGGAACCTCAAACTGATGTGAAGGCTCACCTGCATCGTGAACAATCTCTGGAGGAGGCTGAGGGGCTGTAAAGAAGTCACGGGAAATTAACTCCTCCCATGCAATGCCCTGCAATCCAAGCTGATGTACCACAATCATCTTGATGAGCGCATAATGATAAATGTTGTTATGTTGCTGCTCTGGAGTCTTCATCTGCACAAGGGTAGTCATCCACTCTATATTTCGGCACATGAAGTATGGAATATTCATCAGTCTCACTCTTGTGAAAAGCATCAACAGTCTGATGTGGTATGCATTAAGGCGTGAGAATCTACCCTCGCAACTGAAGTATCTAACGATGAGTTTCATTAATGGCGCATAGGACTCCTTCAAGAATCTGAAAGGAAACACCCTGCTGAGCTGCCTCATATAACCAGGCCTGATGTAAGGTTCATAATATGCTCTATCCAGCTATTGTCTCTTGTTCCACTCTTCACCTATGTTTGGTATCCCGGTCGCCTGAGAAATGGTTTCTGGTGTTAAGGTGAAGTTCACTCTAGCAAGGTTTACATGACCATCACGCAAATGTAGTACAAATAAGCGAACCAACTCCTGATGATGCTGAATCTGAGCAATCATCTCACAATACTGAAAACATGAATGTTGCTGAAAGAATGTCATTGCAAGCGGGCAGGCCTGCAATTGAGTCAAGGAAGTGGGCTCTTCTCTGACATGCCTGCCACTTTTATGAGACCTCCTCGGTACATTAAGCTCGGTGGTTGAATCACTTTCCTGCTCATATTCTTGCTCATATGATGAATTTTTTTCTGACATGGTGCTTTGCAATGTGTATAACAAGTATATGTTGATATATGTGTGGTGAAAACAAGAGTTTGTCTTTCAATACCAAATGTGCCAAATATGTAATGAGAGACTGTGAGGAAATATTACATTGGGTATAATGGACTAGCAAGTGAAATTTGAGTGGTGAGGACAGTCACTTGACTGTTTGGGAAATGGGAATTTATAACTGATATGAAGGAAGGGAAGTGATAGAAAGTGGTAGGGTTTGAGAATGAAACATGGGAACAAAGGGTATAAGTAGTTTGGGACAGAGGGAAATACGAGAAGGACTGTGATAACAGTATGATAGTGATGGGAACACGAATGAACAATGGAGTGAGAGCGTTTAGCACCAATAGTCGAATTTCAACACTTCATTTCAAACCCTAAGGGAGCAGACTTTGACATGGATATAGGATTTGTTTTTCACCAACCAAAAATCTAATGTCTTTGCCTCCAAACCACACCACACATGACTAAAATCACTGAACAAGCATTGTCAAACTTACTTGGAACAAATGAGTTGAATCGATTTGATTTTTTATGGAGCGGTGATGAATTTGTGCCTTGGAGGCTCTGTGCACCGCGCACAAGCCCAGTGCACCGCGTCCTATGGATGCACCACGCCAGAGGAAAAATACACTGTGGCAAACCACCCAATGCGTCGCGCATCCTGTGTGCGTCGCGCGCTTACCCAATGCGCCGCGCAGACTTGTTAACACAGTCTTGGTTTTCAAAATGACAGCTTCGCCCTCTCACCACTCAAATCGACTTCAATCGATCTTCTTGGATGCAAATGAATGTTTCAAAACAAATTAAAATATCTTATAGTGGTGGATTCAATTTTTGTTTCTCACAAACCCATTTTGTAATGTTTGGCATCGGCACTTTTTCACATTTTAATACAACTCTGTCTTTTTTAATTTACTTTTTGATTTTTGGCTTGAAATGATGTTTTCTTGGTTGATTTTTGCAGGGATGATGGCATTGGACTTCGGCAAAGGACGACCAGAGTCTGCATTTGAAGTACTTCATGGAGGAAAACTTTACAATACATATTTATTACAAACAATAAATTTGATGATTTCTTCCTCAAAACAGAGTTTTGTAGAAGAAACATTCTCGAGCATTATTGACGATGAAGATCTTGAAATGAAAACTTATTGAAGACATCCTCATGGCCTGCGGGCATTATTTAACATTTCTGAAGACCAAATCCTAGACCTAGAAACTGAAAGACTCTTTTTTTTTACCAAAATACCATCTATGACTGTAAATGACTGAAATCAACTTTAATGAATTTTGATAAATTTTGACCAACCCAGCAGGTTCAAACATGAGGGAAACTAGTGAAGAAACCCTTCCGTCAGCTAATGGCATGCCCCTAACGGAATGTAGGTGAATGAGCGGAATGAGACACCTAAAAATGAAATGCAATAAGATAAATGATCTCTGACAGAGGGATGTAAAGACCGACTCTAACACGACACAAAACTTCATGTCAAGTTTTGAAGAAAAATATTTGAAGTCATTAAAGACCAACTCAGGGATGACCAACGTGTTTGAAGGTTATGATTAGCAAGGTAATTTTTACTGAGGTTGGACTTCTCTTGAACATATTAGCAACACGACACGTGACTTCGTAGCATTTAAATCAATGATAATACCCAAAACCGGTTGAATACTTTCAATGAGGTTTGATTAACTATGAGACAAATGGATTTCCCACCCCGGACACAAATGTGACTGAGTGTCACGTTCAATAGCGACATACTGCCTTTAATAATACAAAAATGAATGTTCTTTCCCAATTCCCCCCTACCATTAATAGTAAGTACCTCTTTATTTTTTTTAAGCTTGAGGCGGATAACATTTGCTTTTCATATAAGCTCATCCTTTAGCCGAGTCCTCCAAAGTATTTTTAACGAACCCTAGGAAGGAGTGGTTTGGTCCCGTTGTAATCGACAGGTCCTACACTATTTAAGTTTTATGAGTCCAGTGTAGGGTTAAATAGATGTTATTTTCATGTTTAAAGAGTTTGAAAACACACAAATAACTCATTCATCTCTTTCAACATAAATTTTTAACGAGGTGAGAAAAAGTAAAACTCAGTGTTTTTCGCAAGTTTAGTCTCTCGAACCCGAAAAAAAAAAAGGACAAAATAATGTAGGAGATAACTCTATTGACAATGAGTAGTCAACAAATACCTTTTTTGTAAATAGTCTAATTCAGTCTGGAAAAGGGGTAAACTATATTGAATAGATGACTGTTCATTTACTTTTACGAGCTCGAATAGTCAAGTGCTCGGTAATCTTTTCATGTTTAAAGAGTCTAAAAAGGGCTTAAAATAGAACTCCAACATTTTGATTTTTCGTATGTTTTAACGAGTTTGAAAAAGTGATAAAAAAGGGTACTCATATGGTCGAATTTCAATTTAATTTATGAGTAGGAAAAGATGGAAAGAACTTGACATTTTCATGTGTTTTACGAGAATGAAAGATAGAAAAATAATCTCGGGATTTTCATGAGTTTAATGATTCTTCAAAATAATAACCGAAATGGACTCGAGATAGGTTTCATTTTTATACAAGCTTGAAACAAAGTAAAAATATGCTTGAGATAGGTTTGTTTCATTTTTACACAAGCTTGAAACAAAGAGAAAATTGTGCTTGAGATAATTTTGAATGCCCCCCAACCGTAACTTGCAACAGCACATGGCCCCCGAGCTTCATTTCATTCACCTAATTAGAATACTGGTTACTAATAGCTAGATTAAATGAAGGTTCATTTACGAGATCAGATGAAAGACTCGACTTGACATTTATGATATCTAATCAAGAATTGACTCAATTAGGAGAGGATTTGTTTCATTTTTTAACGAGCCTAACACATGAAAAGAACTATGATCATAGAACCTTGTTTTATTTTTTAACGAGCTTGACACAAGAAAATGAACTATGCTCATGGTAACCTATTTCATTTTTAAACGAGGTTGACACGGTAAAAGAACCATCCTCATGACCTGATTGATTTTTTAACGAGGTTGACATAGTAAAATAACTATCCTCAAAGACACTTATCTCATTTTTTAATGAGGTTGACACAGTAAAAGGAACTATCCTCATGGGAGCCTTGATCATGGCTTCCAACTGGAATAAACACATTTCAAGTGACACACCTCGTTCATGGCTTCTAAGAGGTCTTCATCAGATGGAAGAATAGTTATCTGGAAGGAACCTATGTCAAGGGACTCAATAGGGATAAGAACATCGTGTTCAAATACCCTCATAAGGTTTACCATTTCAATTATTGGATCTAAGTCAAAGGAATTTGAGCAAACAGTTAGAGGCTCGCTTGCATCGGTAATTGAAAACATGGGACTGGTTTCCACATAATTAACCCGTGGCAAGGTAGATATCGATTCCGTATAAGGAAAATTCAGGGGTGTCGGATGGTTGGTAATCGAATCAAGACTAACGAATGAAAGTTGTTCAACAGTCACAATGTTTCCATTGTGAGGGAAAGACATCACGCAAAAGAGTGTCAATACGACAACATTCATTGCATAGAGATACTCTTGCCCAAGGAGAAAATTTAAATCAAGGGGGCCTCAAACTACCACAAGTTCAATACATACAACTTTACCTTCCAAGGTAATAGGAAACTTAGGAAGTATTTCTAAAGGTTCACTAATGGTTCTGTTAAAAGCTAACATATTCTGTGTAACAGGCACATGCTGAGGGGAACTCAAAGCTTGCCAAGCAGTTGAGGATAAAATACTAACTTAAACACCTTCATCTACATTTCTACGATGCATATTCTTACCATAAACCTTCACAATTATTTCGAAAGGGATGGAAGAAGGAAGACAAGGTTCTGTCAGTCTATTCCAATCAAAGGAAAAGGCCTCATTACTTGGAGGAAGTTCTGTTAAAACAGGTGAAATGTCCCCTGGCATAGAAGAATATGATGTAACAAGAAGAACCTAAGTGGTATGAATTTCACTCTCTATAGGGAGAGTGGGATCAAACGAATGTGAAATCAAGTCGACCACTTGATCAACTAATGGATCATCAACCTGATTGATATGAGTTTCACTCTCGAATGTAAGAGTGGGATTGACTGTACTTGGAATTAGATCAATCGCTCCGTCAATTGAAAGTAGGTTGAGAGAAATTTTATGGTAACCAGTTGGAATTTGTTGCCATGGGATGATAAGGTTTTCCAACAATTTTGAGGCTTCATCTATGTGAGGAAAAATGTGAGAATGATGACTCCCTTTGCATAATCTACAAGGAAACCTAATTTTACCCTTTTTTCCAAGAACCTGAGAATCACTGGTTGATGGATCAACAGCAATTTAATAGGATTTTTCTAACAATACTTCCATGTCCTTAGGAATACCAGGACAATTGATAAGGGAGTGGTCACCCTTACAAATCTTGCAAGGGTATTTGGGTTTACGATGCATGTTGGAGGTTCCACAACACTAACAACACTTATAGCCATGGTTGGTTGGTTGACTTCTCTCTTATCTTGTTTCTTCTTCTTCTTCCCTTTCTTCTTCTTCTTAGCCACCTAGTTACTAGCATCAAGGATTTTACCAAGCGAAGAAGAAGAAAGGGAGGAAGACATGTTGGGAGAAGAAGGTAAAGGGTCAACATGAGGTTGGTGAACTCTGTTGAGGTGAAGCATCCGGTTGAGGTGGAACAATTTGAGTATTCGAGGCCAGCAAAGTTGAAAATAACCATACTAGTAAACCTATGGTAAATCTAGGTAATGAAAATGTAGCCATATAAGGAGGACCAACCTTTCCAAATCAAGGAAAAGTACTAGGATTCTCGTTAAGAGGGGTTCCTTGGTTGGTACATTCTATAATTGTTGCCATTAGATTCAACTTCAGTAAATTTTATTAAAATTTTAAAAATATTAAAAATTCAAATTCGCAGTCCACATCTAAGGTCTCTAAAACGTAAAAACAAAAAATGAACATCCACTATCAAATCTAGGAGTCAAACTACACACAAACAGTTTTTTTTCAAAGTGAAATCACTAGTTAATGATGAAATCCAACGTTGTAGAGATCAATGTGAAAAACTGGCAGTTCGAAGAGTTACCCTGACAACATGCTTAATGAAATAGACTGGTGTAAGTAAATTCAGTATGCCATCTCGAAGTGAAGAGTACCCTCCGGAAAGTCCAAGTGATTCTAGTCAACGTCTGCTTCAGGTATAGTGGGACCTTCCCTCCACCGTCACCTTGGGAAAAACTCTTAAATATTATGGCCACTAAGGTCACCAACTGAGACAATTGCACTTGGGGGAACAGTCTATGGTTCGATATACACGCAAGGGCAGAGTATCAAAGCGCAATACCCTTGAAAGCTCCTCGACATGGTAAATGTAATGTTTGCTAACAAGTGACCCCAGGCTCCTCGACAATGGTTAATATGAGGCTTACCATTTGTATTACGTGCATGTATTCTATCTTTGCTAATGAAGTAGGTACAATTACCTCACTGGGTCCGACATGACCTCGTGCTTGACTCTTTTAAGAAGAGCTTCCCATAGCACAAATGTAACAATTGGATTTCCCTACCGCAAGATTCTACTTGTTTTTTTAATTGCTTTGGAAAGTTAACTACTCCATATTCCAAAGCACTATCCTAATCTAAATTGGTGGAATGAGCCCTAGAAAATGTAAAAAATATCTAGATGAATTTTATTTAGCATTGTGAAATATTGGTTGTTTTTTTACTCAAAGGGTAAATGAATATGAAACTAGTGGTGTTATGACCTGACCCAAAACTGAATTCAATCGAATATGATAATGTAATCTTTTACTTCAATGAATCCTAAATAAATTAAGGAGATAGGTTACATTTACTTCCAAAAATGCAAAAATTCATAAATAAGAGAAAATATAACAAATTCTCTAATGCACTAATTTGAGCAAGAAAACTAATGATAATAAATTCAAAATAGTTTTTATTTTTATTTTTATGTTTTAAAACAAGCATAAAAACATGTAAATTCAAATCAGGGCTATCTTTAAAATGAGAGGCACTATCTTTTCAATCGATGAAATAATTCTTTACAATAGGCATAAATGAATATATGATGAGATTCACTGAAAGAAAAGAGATTCACACAAATAATTCTAGAAGTGAAAGACTCTTTTTTGATAAACCAGCAAAAACTCTAAACCCAAAATTGTAAAGATAAGTGATTTTCCTCAAAAAAAACAGTCAAAGAAACTTATCTAAATCTACGGTTGACTTTTCCAAAATGTAAACTATGCAGCTATAATCTATGCACAGTTCACTTGAAAACTATGAAAATGTATTTTATGCACATTTTTCATTCATATTTTGAAAAAGAGAATTCTAACTATGCAAATGTAATTTATGCAAGAGAATTCTCAAACACAAGATGATTCTAAATCAGCGAAAGAACAACACGACTATTTTCCTTCACTAACGTCATCTAAAGAACCAATCAAGTGTAAGTAAAGAAAATTGGGTGAGAATTCCAGAGGTCAAAAGTAAAAAGACTCAAAGGCGATTAATACTCAGACACAATTTAACAAAATCAAAAATATGCAAGACTTGTTAAGAAACTGAGACAATCCTCGAAGTAATGACCAAAGGAAATCAAACTAAGAATTTATAAAAA
The DNA here is from genome assembly GCA_034641835.2 of Pinus albicaulis. Classification (NCBI taxonomy): domain Eukaryota; kingdom Viridiplantae; phylum Streptophyta; class Pinopsida; order Pinales; family Pinaceae; genus Pinus; species Pinus albicaulis. Next base: position 965,536,586 of record CM076574.1, read on the forward strand.
AATAAAATTCAAAAACCCAATTAACTTAACATAGAATTAATGAGACTGTAAACAAGCTAACATGATCATAAAAACCAAAAATCTGGACTTAAATCAAATAAACCTTAACTTTTTTCAAAATAATTATAGGGTTGCGCAGGTAGAAAATAGAGTTCATTGCGCATGTGCACTGCTTCTAAAGAAAAATTGTGTAGATCTGCACTCTCTTTCTGAACAGAAACTGTGCATAGCGATAAAATTAAGAAAAAAAAAAGGGGGGTTTCAAACCAGAAATTTCAATCCTTAATAGGGTCTAAAGGAATCAAAGATTACAAAGGATACAAATGAGAACTCATTCCGCATTATGGTCGCCAATTTGATACCTGGATTAATCCCTCTTGCAGAAAAGAGTGATCTCCCTAGAATCCTTATGGAAAACTAGAAACAAATAGACAAAAAAATGGTGTTTTCCTTACCCTATAATTGAAATATGAAACATGTAGTATGTGAAATATCACTTGCCTATTAATGAAGTGCTTATAGAAGTCCTTCCAATGCTTTCCACAACCATATTTTCCTCAGTGCTTTATTGTCTTTCCAAATGCTTTCCATAGCTTCTCAATGACGCTCCAAAAGAGATCTACATAGACAAAAACATTCAAAGGGATCAAAGCAGCTCGCATATAAAAGAAAAAGTAAATTAAATCCTTAGTCTACCATACAACATATAAATGAATCAATAATCAATTATAAACCATGTGAGTGATCAAGGAATCCCACAAATATCATCGAAATAGACGCAATTAGGAAAGAACAATTACATCGTATTAAAATAAAAAGGGAAAAGAAGCTTACATCCTGGTGCCTTGATGTCACAAGCCTCTTCCAATGGTCTCATTTCCTTCCCTTGATGAAAAGCTCTTCAGACCCAAAACCAATAGCATGAGTTTACCAATCCAAGTCTCCAAAAGTCTCCAAAAGTCTCCCAACCCTATGCTAAATTTATAGGGAGGATGAGGAGGTTTCTAGTTCCACTTCTCAAGGGATATGATCCTTAAGAAAAGGAGTTTAGTTGCAATACCAACGGATGAGGCATAGGTATGTAGCAGTTTGAGGTTTCTAATTTGGATAAGATTCCTCAACCAAAGCTTCTATAACTTACTTTTTATTTTTATGTGCATGAACGAACCTACGCACTTTTTAGTGGAAGAAATTGCACAGATCTGCACAGTTTTTGTTCAAAAAAACTACGCATGCATGGATTTTGTTCAGGAATATCGCGCAAGTTCTAAAAAATGGTTTTAAATAGTGAAAACCAAAATTCCTTTTGTCCCTGTATTATTTTACTTCAAGCTTCATAGGTGATGCAGGAGCATGAGGCCTCGAGGAAAAAAAAACTTCAATTTTATTCCAAAAAAAAAAAAAAAAATTACAAGAAAAGGAGTGGGTTCCTTTAGCTATCAATTTACTATTTTGGTAGATAGGGTTTAAACTATTCCTTAGGGATTTGAACTTATTTGTAATTATTTCAATGTATTTAGTTTTAGTTGAGAATTTTAGGGAGAATATCGTGCAAGAGGATTTTAGCCCAAAATTAGACAAATTCGATTCTTTGAATCGGATCTGAATGTTTGTATGAATAGTATATTTATATGTAAGTTTGGAATGTATCAAAGAGGAGGAGGATTTGATTTTAAATGAATTAAATTGAAGATTTGGATTTCCTCTGTATCTGTGAAAATTATACGTGAATTGAATTTCCTCTGCAACTTTGAATATCCTGGATGTTTTATTATATCTCTATGTGAATTTCAAACCCTGCAAATTTTTTTTTGAACCAGAATAATTCAGGACGATCAAAGTAGCAGATAGATCAATGGGTATCGCACAAAAAAGTGTGCACTTGACAACTCAGCTGGCAGACGTGATAACTTTATAAATTCAAGTTAATGAATGAATTGATCCTGAACGTCCAATTAAATCCAACGGTTTTCACATTTATAAATGCATGTGGTTTAACATAAAAATTGGATGTGATAATTTTATAGGAAAATGGTTAATATGGTTTTAAATCCGTCGCTAAGTGGAATATTGTGATTATTGGCTTAAGTTGGAAATTTCGCCATTGCTGAAGAGGTTTAGTGTTTTTCCGATTGTGGTAAAATAACTAAAGGAGAAAAATACATGAATGACCAATAAAGGTAAGGTGTTGAGTCCGACATATTTAATTCCTGATTTAGGAGGAATTGTCTCAAAGTTTGAAAGCTTATCATTAAAACCTGCAACCAGCCCACCAATTGTGGTATCGGAGCAGCCTTTAGACAATGAGCAAGATCTCAAAGATCAGGAAAATAAATCCAACATGGTTGTCAGAGTTGGAAGAGGAGGGGGTGATGGTCAAATAAGAGGAATATTAGTTGCAAATGCTGAAGTGTTGGAAGCTATGCAACACATACAAGCTAGATTAGAAGCAATGGAAATGGGAAATAAAAGAGATGCAGATGCTAGAGATGTTAGTGAGCCTGAAGTTGAATCTGCAGAAGAGGGAGAACCTGTAGAAGTTACTCCTGAAATCAAAAAATTTAAATCAGTGTTGGGATCCACATCTAAACCTGTTGGGGTTCCCATGTTTTGGCCAGATTGGCAAGACCAAAAGATGAGACAACATCAGAACCACTTTGGGGCCCTAGGATCTAGCCCTCCTGGACCTGGAGAGGGATCTCTCCAAATAAACAAAGAATGGTATATATCTTTGAAGCTTAAATGAGATGTTAGGCTAGATATGAATCACAAAGGTAGGTTTAAAATGATTTGGTTGGTTGGTTGCTGGGTTGGTCATGAGATCATAGACTGAGAAAGTAATGGAAGGAAAGGAACAAAGCAGGAGGATGTTTCAGCAAAGGGGATAGGTCAAGAAAGTGCCATCCATTGGGCTATGGGGTCATGAAAGGAGAATTACTTGCAACAACTAGCCAAGGCTTTCATAGGGAAAGTCATCTACACCAAAGGATATTTTTAGATAGATGGTGGGATGGAACATTAAGGATTGAAAGTGAAAGAAGGAAAGACACCCAATTTCTGTCTATAGATCAGGTCATAGGTCATTTAACTCCAGACCTGCTTGGACATACTCAGAGGCAGCTTTCAATGGAGGGACAAAGGGGTAGCTTATAGATCGGACCAGAGGTCATTTAACTCCAGGTCAGCTTTAGCATGATCCAAGGGAAAACAAAGATAAGTTTAACAGAGCCAGGGTCTATAGATCAGAGAAGGAATTTTAACCTTCAATGCTTTGACACCAGCAAGAATATCCAAGTAGAAAACCTCTAATTCATACATCAGCTAGCAGCATATGGAACCACTACACTGGTTAAATTAGCTGAATCTACTCTTAGATAACACATACAGCAGAAAAAATTAAGGCAAGGAGAGCAGAGACATAAGGTACCTAACAAGGGTAAATCCTATGCCATATTTCTGATGCAAGCCAGTAGAAAATGAAACAGCATGAAAATGTAATAAACAGTGTTAGAAAAACATCACCAATAGTAATAGACCAGGATCCGGTGAAATGTGCTTGATTAATTGATGCAAAACCAATCACATACTCTGAGCTCAATGGTTGTTATAGTCCAGACTTCTCCTCCCAGCCTACTACATAACAACTACTCTGCTAGTCCCTCCCAAGATTGTTCTAATAGTCAAAACTGAATCCCTATAACTACAACGACAACAGCCGAACAACAACCATTACAAAATTTTCTCGGAATTATTATAGGGGAAGACAACAACAAGAGTAGATGATAAACATTGAATGGATCTCATTAAGACTGAGGGGAGGTAGGTCGAATGCCCATTCTGTAGAATGGCTCTTCATTAACTGTGTGTACTCTGAAGCATGGTCCAGAAATCTTACTATTAACTCCAAGTATGTTCTTCTGAAGAAATCCGACTGTTGGCACTCTGTGGTAGCTTTCTGAATTTGGTTAACTGGATGAAAGTCTGTGGGCCTCTCCATACCTCCATAACTGTTGTCTGACAGTCTTAAAGAAGCTTCTGTTAGTAAAATATATTTAAGGGCTCGAGGAGGCATGGAGACTTCTGTAGGAGGTGTCCTTTTGGAAAAACGGAGCTCTGAATGACATTAAACGCAGATACAGCTTTGTTTCATGTGCTCTGGTCTTTGAATGCGTCCTTTCCTCTGAATGTGGGGTTGAACATTAATTACATCAATATTAGGTATTAACCCCATTTGAATCTCTTTCGCTGGCCTGCTGGCAAATGCTGAAATGGCCATAACTGTGCTCTCTACATAATAAAATAGACCTGTTACAAACCCAGGCAGTGGTGGCGGAGGAATGCTGCGGAGGCCCGGAGGAACGGTGGCGGAACAGTTGAGATCCGTGAAAATAATGAAGGGTTGCAGAAGAAATGGTTATTAATGTAAAAGCCCAAAGATCATTCGCTTGAGCGAATTACAAAGGAAAACATGGAAAAACTATGAAGCGGGGCCATGGACGTGGGACCCGGTCATGGCGAAGGGCGATTAGATCAGGACCGTCGGATTTTATGTGAGATCGACGGCAGGGATGAAATTGAAGGGTCGCTGTCGGAAGGAGCGGAGGAGTGGCACGGCAGAATTTTGCGATTGCGATTGGGAGGAAATCCTTTGTAATAGTAAAACGAATGAATTTTAAACTTTACAAAGGAAAAGGGGGTTTTTATTATGAATGGCGGGGGAAACGTATGGTGGGACCCAAAGGTACGAATCACAATCGGAAATCGGAGTCGGGAGTAGGGCGGAGTGGTAAGCGCAAGACCTCCGATGCGATTGGAGAAAACCCTGTGTAAAAATGAAAACAATACAAATTTCCAATTTACAAAGGGAAGGGCCTTATATTATATGAAAAGGCGGAAGAATGGTACGGTGGGCCCGGCGGGTCAATCGCAATCGGAGATCGGGAGCGGGGGTAATCGCAATCGCAATCGGGATAATGTGCGATGCGATCAATCGGAGGGGAAATCGAACGGAGGGAAAGTGCGATCGGAGGGGAAGCGCGATTGGAGTGATCAGGAGGGGAGTTGCGATCGGGTCAATCGGAGCGATGGTGCGATTGGGCAGATTGGAGGTCGGGGCGATCAGAGGTGGACATGCGATGCGATCAATCGCATCACAAATTTTTGCGATGAACCGATCGGGGGCCTTCACATAAATGTTGCGATTGCGATCCATGTAGGGGTGCGATAAAGCGCCAGCCGTCCGATCTAAACGGCGGATCAACGGTGTAAAACGCATCGCGGGTCTTATACACTCACACCAATCGCATCGGATTTTTTCTATTGTAACAAAGGAAATGCGCCCGCCCGACACTCCGATTGCGATTGGCGCTCAAGACTTAAGCGCTTGGTCTTAGCGCTGGGGCGTATGGGGAAGTGGTTGAGGGGCTTAAGGCAAAGGGGCTAAGCCCTATTATAAAGTTAAAAGGTGGGTTTTGGCCCATTTTTAATGAATTTTGGGACTAAAGAAGGGTAATGATAGAGGTATAAAGGGTGAATTAAACCAAACAAGGGGTATGGGTAGAAATTGGAAGGGATTTTGGGAGGATTTGGAGGGTAAAAAAGGGAAATAGAATGGGAGGGAAAGAGGATGAAAACAAAGGCTTAGAGGGAATGAAATAAGAGGGAAAGGAGGCCTTTGGGCATTTCTTCGCAAACAGAGAGGCTTTATAATGGAAATCAGCAAAGGGGATTTTATCAAAGGACAAAAGGCACAAGGAGGCTTCAAGGATGATGTGTTTTCAGGGTAAATGCATTCCTTGAAGGCTCAACAAAATTTTAGCCCCCTGTTTGCTTGTCAAAAATTTATGGGGGGGCTAACAAAACCCACACCTGAAGTTTCAGTTTTTACAGGAGGCTTAAACCCAGAGGATTTGATAGATTGGGTTAATGACATGGATAATTTCTTTGATTATGAAGAAATTGAAGAAGGAAAAAGGGTGAAATTTGTTGTCACAAAATTGAAAGGACATGCAACACTTTGGTGGGATAGAGTGCAAGTTGAAAGAAGGAGACTTGGTAAGCAACCAATAAAAATTTGGAACAGGATGGTGGCAAAGTTGAGAGGTAATTTTTTTCCAAGTGATTATCAACTTTCATTATTTAGAAAGATGTAGAATCTTAGACAGAGGTCAATTACAGTAAAATAATATACAGAGGAATTTTACAAAGTGAGCATAAGAGCAAGACAAATTCAAGATACAACAGAGAAGATTCCATGATATATAAATGGTCTCAGAATGGTGATGCAAGATGAGATAATTTTGTTGTCTCCTAAAATAGTGGAAGAGGCTTATCAAATGGCCTTGAAGGCTGAAGAAAAACTCATGAGGAAGAAATCTGCCAGAAGTAGAGGTACTTTCCGAGGAAGAGGAAGTCAAGGTGGTAGATGAAGATCTACAAAACCTAGAGAAGGAGCTAGCAACGGCTCAAGTCAACATACACCCACAGAAGGTGATGCAAGTGGCAGAAGGAGTTTTTCCAGAGGAAAAGGAGGTAGAGGTAGAGTAAGAGAAATTAGATGTTATAGATGTAATAAGCTTGGACACAAAGCTTATGAATGTCCATAGAATGTGGGGACAAATCAGACAAATTTAATTGTTGCTCAGAGTGAAGAGGAAGCAGAAAAGGTGCCAAAAGCAGAGAATATACCAGAGAAAGGAGAATCTTTGGTAGTTAACAAAGTTCTATTAAAACGAACAAAGAAAGTTGTTGAACCAACACAGAGAAAAACTTTGTTTATAAGTGTGTGAAAATTTCAAGGAAAATGTTGTCAAATGGTAATTGATAGTGGCAGCACTAATAATTTGGTCTCGACAGAAGTGGCGGAGAAATTGAAATTGAAGACAAAGAAACATCCAACACCCTACAAGGTGTTATGGCTTCATAAAGGACATCAGTTGTTAGTGAATGAACAATGTGAAGTGGAATTCTAGTTGGGCGACTACAAAGACAAAATTACGTGTGATGTGATACCTATGGATGCATGTCACATATTGCTAGGTAGACCTTGGAAATATGATAGAGGAGCTATGCATGATGGGAAAAAGAACACATACAAGTTTTGTAAAGATGGTGTCAATCATACATTGTTGCCTATAAGAGAAGAAGATGCATCAAGAAGACCTGATCCGGAATCTTTATTACTGAGTGGAAAAGAATATCTGCAGCAAATTGAAGATGATGAGGTAAAATTTGCATTAATTTTCAAACCCAAGGTAGTAATTACTTCCACTAAAATTTCTGATTTACCAATTGAAATTCAAGAGATGATGGAAAATTACTGTGATATCATTGTAGATGATTTTCCTGATGAATTTCCACCTATTAGAAATATCAACCATCATACAGATTTGATTCCAAGAGAAAATTTTCCAAATAAAGCAGCATACAGGATGACTCCCACAGAAAATGAAGAAATCAGGAAGCAGGTGCAGGTGATGTTAGACAAAGTACTTATTAGAGAGAGTTTGAGTCCTTGTGCAGTGCCAACAATGTTGAGTCCAAGAAAACATGGAGGCTGGAGAAAGTGCACTGACTTAAGGGCAATCAACAAAATAACAATCGGGTATAGATTTCCTTTACCTAGAATTGAAGATTTGATGGATTTTTTAAGTGGGGCAATCTATTTTACAAAATTGGATTTCAAAAGCGGTTATCATCAAATTAGGATAAGGGAAGTAGATTAATGGAAGACGTCCTTTAAAACAAATGAAGGATTGTATGAATGGATGGTAATGTCGTTTGGATTATCAAATGCTCCTAGTACATTTATGAGGCTTATGAATGAAGCACTGAAAGAATTTATTAGTAAAATTGTAATAGTATATCGGGATGATATATTAATTTACAGAAAATATAAAGAAAAACACATGAGACATCTGAATTATGTCTTAAGGAAGTTGCACCAGGAAAAGTTGCTGGTAAATTTTAAAAAGTGTTCATTCATGAAAGAAGAGTTGATATATTTAGGCTTTTTTGTTTCTGCTGATGGATTGAAAATGGATCCAGAAAAGATAAAGGAAATCATAGAATGGCCTTCACCTAAGAGTGTTTTTGAGGTAGAGTTTCCATGGTCTTGCTAGTTTTTATAGCAAATTCATAAGGAATTTTATTAAGATCAATGCTCCTATTTTTGTCACTATAAAGAAGGACAGAAAACCATTTAGATGGACTAATGAAGGAGAAAAAAAAAATTAGTTGTTGAAACAAAAGATAACAAAAAAGCCCATCTTAGTTTTGCCTGATTTTAACAAACCTTTTCAAGTGAAATGTGATGCTAGTGGGGAAGCTATTGGAGCTGTGTTAAGTCAAGAAGACAAACCTGTAGCTTATTTCAGTGAAAAATTGAATGAGACAAGAAGGAAATATTCTTCTTATGACAAGGAATTTTATGCAGTTGTGCAGTCGTTAAAGAAGTAGATACATTACTTGATGTCTAAAGAGTTTGTGCCTTATTTAGACAATCATGCATTGTAGTAGCAACAGCCAAAATTGACTCAGAAACATGCAAAATGGGTAGAATATATTCAAAGTTTCAATTTTGTATTGAAACATATAAATGGCCAAGCAAACAAAGTAGCAGATGCCTTAAGTAGAGAACTCAAATTCAAGTGTTGGGTTTTGATTTTCTTAAAGAATTGTATAAGACAGATTTGGATTTTAAAGAGGCATTTGAGGCATGCAATAATCCTATTTTGTTGGACAGAAGTAAGTGGTTGGACATTTTCTTGCAAGAAGGTTTGTTATTTAAAAGAAATCAGTTGTGCATACCAAATTGTTCTATGAGAGAAAATCTAATTAAGGAGAAACATAGTGGTGGACTGGGTGGACACTTTGGTGTAGAGAAGATTTATGAACAAATGAGTCATTTTTATTTTTGGCCAAAGATGAGATCTGAAGTGGAGAAGTATGTGCAAAATTGTAAAGTTTGTCAGTATGCAAAATGAAGGAGTCAAAACACAGGTTTGTATGTTCCATTACCTATTCCATATAGACCTTGAGATATGGTAAGTATGGATTTTGTTTTGGATTTACCTAAAATGCAGAGAGGGAACGATGCAATTTATGTTGTAGTTGAAATATGGCACATTTTATTCCATGTTATAAAACCAGTGATGCTACTCATGTTGCTAATTTGTTTTCAAAGAGATTGTAAGGTTGCATGGGTTACCTAAAATCATTGTATCTGATAGGGACACCATATTTGTTGGTATTTTTTGGAGGACATTGTGGGAAAATCTTGGTACTAAACTAATTTTCAGCTCAGTTTATCACCCTCAGACTAATGGACAGACTGAAGTGGTGAACAGAAGCTTGGGTAATCTTTTGAGAAGCCTTGCAGGTGAACATCCTAAACAGTGGGATAAAATTTTGGCACAGGTTGAATATGCTTATAATGACTCTCCTAACAGGAGTACAGGGCAGAGTCCATTCCATATATTTTATGGAATGCACCCAAGAAGAGTGTATGAACTAAGAAATTTTGGAAAGGCAGAGATGAGAAGTGTGGAAGGAGAAGATTTTGCTTCAGAAATTCAAGCAATACATGAACAGGTAAAACAGTAGTTATAGGACAGCAACATCAAGTGCTGATATTGCAACAAGATGATGAGCTTAGTGAAAAGAGTCGCCTTCACTAAGTGGGCCCGTAGGCTATTTTTGGCGCAAGTCTATTTTTAGACTATGTCTATTTTTAGACTATGTCTATTTTTTAGACATGTCGATCATATTCAATGAGTTGCAGGATGCTATTTGTGGATGGTTTGTCAAGTTGGAAAAATAGATGGACTTCTATTTTTAGTTTTCCAGTCTAAAAATAGATATGTCGAATATTATTAGCTCTTAATAATAATTGGACTCTAAACATTATCTTATTCTATTGGAGCACTTCAGTTAAGTGCACAGATTTGGAACGGTAGCTGACAGAAGGAATTACGCTATTCCTGAGGGTTTATTGGAGCTAATGCACGAGGACTTCAGTTAGAACTCATGTGACAGAGTTTGGTGGAGTTATTGAGGTAGTTGGTGGAGTTGTGTTTAGTTTAACTCAGTTAGACACAGTTGAGCTAGTTGTATCTAGTCTAACTGATTGATACAATAGTGAGAGTGTTGTGAATTAATTATTAATTAATTCACTAAATATTAACTCATTAATCAACTGAAGAATACATCAGTTAACTACAGTGCATGGATAGTTTCAGTGGAGACCAGTGGAGAGGTAGGTGAAAGAGCAGGTTGACTATCAGTTGAAACTATAGTGTTGCATGATTTTCAACACACAGTGGTTGGAGATGCCAATGAGGATTGTGTGAACAAGGCTGGACCAATTTGAGTTCATTAAAAGCCATTCTTCAGCAGGGATTGCATAGTAGAGGCAGGCTAGCAGGTGGCAAAAATCGGTGCATGGATTTGCTAGATCAGGGCTTGATTAGTGTGAAGCGATTGTATTGTACTGAGAGCTTGTGAGAAGCTTTGTATGAGGATTGTTACATGATCTCTATGACATATATTATATACATATATTTGGGGTTTTTAGCTTCAGGCTTTCCCGTTAAAACACTGTGTTCATATGTGTGAATTTTTATGGTTTCAATGTGTGCATGCAATTGATTTAATTTCCGCATATAATGATAAATTGTGGAATAAATTATGTATTGTGCATGAAGTCAAATAGTTTGTGATCAGGAAAATATTAGACATATAACATATTAGTTATATAATTTCTACATGGTATCAGAGCGATATTTATCATTGGAGCAATTGCAAAGCATTGAAGCGGTTGAGTTTTGTGCTAGTGGAATTCGAATTTGCAGTAGTGTTTTCTTGGTGTCGAAGTTGAGATGTCTTTCAATGTATTGTGACTGGAGTATGCCCTTGAGGGAAGCTCAAATTATATTGCATGGAAGGACAGGATGGAGGTGGTGCTAGAGGATAATGGGTTGGAGTTCATAGATGCAGAAATTCCAAAACCTGCTTCTAGCGATGCTGCCGCACTTGACACATGGCAAAAGAAGACAACAAAATGTCAAAGGATTCTATTGGAAGGTTTGAAGGATCACATAGTGTCCAGCCTTCATGGTAAAGCTTCTCCATTATTGATGTGGAAAGTTTGACAGACTTGTTCCAAAGCAAGAGCGACCAGAGGAAGTTGGCGCTCAAAGATAAACTCACGAAAATAAAAATGGAGAAAGGCAACAGTATACCCAAGTACCTCACGAAGTTCATCCAGTGCAGGGATGAGCTGGGAAGTGTGGGGGTTACTGTAGATGAAGAGGACTTGGTGAGCTTGGCTCTCCTTGGGCTTCCGAAAAGTTGGCATTCCTATGAGGACTCTGTCCATGGTCAGGAGAAACTACCAAGATGGGAGCGACTTTGGTCGGATCTTGTGTAGGAGGAGATAAGGCGGAGTACCAGGGATGGATCTTCATCGAAGAATGAAGATAAATAAAATTGCGCTTTGGCTGCCAAAGCAAGGAATGGGAAGGGAAATAAAAATCCTTCTCAATCTGATGCGAAAGGCAAGAAGCAGGACATGTCCAAGGTGAAGTGCTTTCACTGTCACCAACACGGACATTACGCCACTAATTGTCCGCAGAAGAAGAAAAATAAGCACGCTGCTGGATCTACAACTGGAGAGGCCTTAGCCTCGCAGTTTGAGCTGGATTTTTCACTAATCGCATGCTTAGTCTCAAGTATGATGGGATCAGTGTGGTTTCTTGACAGTGGTGTATCTTTCCATAAGACCGGAGACAAAGACTTGTTTGTTGCTTTGGATGAGAAGGATATTGGAGTGCACATCGAGATGGGCGATGATGGTAGATACAGTACGACCGATATTGGGAACATTTCCTTTGAGAGGGAGTTTGGTAAACCCTTCATATTAAAGGATGTCATGCATGTTCCAGGATTGAAGAAGAATCTGATCTATGTGGTGATGTTGGAAGACAAGGGATATGATGTTGTCTTTAGCGAGGGAAAGGCTTTCCTACGCAGTAAGGAAACTGGTGAAACCTGTAGGATAGGGGTTCGAGTTAAGAACCTTTATCAATTGCAAGTAGATGACTACGCAGCAATGGCAGGCAAGGCAGAAGGAGTGGTGAGTCGGGATGAGGGTGAGCTATAGCACAGGAGATTGGGCCATCTTCACCATTGAGCTTTGAAAATTTTGCAGCAGATTTCTACTCGGCCTCCCAAGGGTACACTTGCGCAGTCAGATCAGTGCAAGGGATGTACTTTGGGAAAATTTGTGAAAGCCACCTTTCATGAGAAGGATAGTCGCGCCATGAAGATCCTTAAGAGAATTCACACAGACGTGTGTGGACCTTTCTCAGTAGCTTCGACAACAAAGTATAGGTATTATGTGATATATGTTGATGATTTTTCTTGTAAGTGCTAGATCTTCTTCATGCAGAAGAAGAGCGAGACACTCTCTAATTTCTATGAGTTTAAGGCACTGGTGGAGAAAGAATCGAGGAAGAAGGTGAAGGCTCTTAGGAGCGATAATGGTGGTGAATTCATCTCTGGCGAATTCAAGGACTTTTGCAGCGCAGAAGGAATTCGAAGAGAGCTCATAGTGCCTCTTAACCCATAGCAGAATGGGGTCGCGGAGCGAAAGAACAGAACGATCGTGGGTGTTGCACGGGCGATGTTGCATAATCAGGGCCTTCCCATACACTTGTGGGCTGAGGCACGTAATACAAAGGTTTATGTGAAAAACCGTTGTCCTCACAGAGTACTTGGCATGAGTACACCCGAGGAGGAATTTTCTGGTAAGAAGCCTGATATTTCTCATTTGAAGATTTTGGGCTCACCTGTTTACAATCATGTGACAAAGGATGCCAGGAAGAAGTTGAAGCCGACCGCAGAGGTTGGGATATTTTTGGGTTACACAAAAACACCCCACAACTATTGTGTGTATTTTCCAAACAGTCGGAAGACTGTTGTACGGCGGGATATCAAATTTCATGAGGAGAAAGCCATGAAGTGTTCGCTTGAGAGGGAGCCACACTTGCATGCAGAAGAGGAGCTATTAGTTCCTAAGGATAAGCCTCAGGATTTGGATCAGACACGAGAGGAGGTTCATGGAGTGGAAGAAACCACTCGTGCAGCGCCAACCATCAGAGGGCGGTGTTGGGGTTCACATGTTTTGGCCAGATTGGCAAGACCAAAAGATGAGACAACATCATAACCACTTTGGGGCCCTAGGATCTAGCCCTCCTGGACCCGGAGAGGGATCTCTCCAGTAAAGCAAAGAATGGTATATCTTTGAAGCTCAAAATGAGATGTTAGGCTAGGTATGAAGCACAGAGGGGGGTTTAAAATGATTTGGTTGGTTTTTTGTTGGGTTGGTCATGAGATCATAGACTGAGAAAGTGATGGGAGAAAGGAACAAAATAGCAGGATGTTTCAGCAAAGAGGATAGGCCAAGAAAGTGCCCTCCATTGGGCTATGGAGTCATGAAAGGTGATTACATGCAACAACTAGCCAAAGCTTTCAGAGGGCAAGTCATCTAATACTAAAGGATCTTTTAGATTAGATGGTGGAATGGAACATTAAGGATTGAAAGTGAAAGAAGGACAGCAACCCAATTTCTGTCTATAGATTAGGCCAGAGGTCATTTAACTCCAGACCTGCTTGGACATACTCATAGGCAACTCTTAAAGGAGGGACAAAAGGGCAGCTTATAGATCGGACCAGAGGTCATTTAACTCCAGGTCAGCTTTAGCATGCTCCAGGGAAAACAGAGATAAGTTTAACAGAGAGATCTTAGAAAGGCCAGCTGGTCGCACAAGGATCCTAGTGGACAGGGCTAACTCTAATCCCCAGTGTTCCCAAATATTCCAGCTTAAACCGGACAAGAACATCTAAGAACAGATTCATTTAATTCACACATCAGCTAGCAGCATAAGGAACTACTACACTAGTTAAATTAACTGAAATCAACCCTTAGATAACACATTTAGCAGAAAAAAATTAAAGGCAAGGAGAGCAGAGACATAGGGTACCTAACAAGGGTAAATCCTATGCCATATTTCTGATGCAAGCCAACAGAAGATGAAACAGCATGAAAATGTGATAAACAGAGTTAGGAAAACATCACCAATAGTAATAGACCAGGATCCTGTGAAATGTACTTTGATTAATTGATGCAAAACTAGTCACATACACTAAGCTCAATGGCTGATTACAATCCAAACTTTCTCCTCCCAGCCTACTACAAAACAACTACTCTGCTAATCTCTCCCGAACTTTTCTAACAGTCAAAACTGAAATCCCTCTAACTACAATGGCAGCAGTCGAATAACAACCTTTACAATATGTTCTTCAGGATTCTTATAGGAGAACAGAATAGCAGGAGTAGATGAAAATTTAAATGCAGCATTTAAACTCTGAAATAGTAGGAGGGTCGAGGCTCCATTCATTTTTAATTTTGAGCATTAATCTTCTGCGCTTTTTCAGATGGAAGAGTGATCTTCATCAGGCTGCATTTTACTCAATGTATGTCTTTGATGTACTTGCTGTAGCTTTTTTCATAATTCCGGTGAATAAACCGAGGTGTATGGACATTGCGAGGTCTGCCATACTGCATAACTAATGCACTGGCAGCATAGGACTATTGTCAAGGCTGGAAAATCTCTCTAGAACACGGCATAGGATGAGAAATGTATGGGTACCTTGTCCTTTAATGGAAGAACGTTCTGCTGATATGAAAACCTTGATGGTATGGATTTTTGTGCTATGGACCTTCTGCGCGATCCACGGGGTCTTTGATTTTGGTACCCTGCCTTCCAAAATCCCTGAAGAAGCTCAAAAGTCTTCTATTTCTTGCCTCGAGCTCTCTACTACTCCCGTACGATCTCTTTCTGTGCAATTCGAGCTTTAATGTTGCCGGATAGGGTTTGCAGAGTTTAAACTCTGTCCTTTGATTAAATCTATGATGCAGACACCTTTCCGGACATTTTTCTGTAAAACCAGGCTCTAAATCCAGCTCCTTCTATGCACTGTACCTTAATAATAGTGCGTATGGACCATGGCGGGTTTTACCACCTGATAAACCTGCAAAACACGAAAATGGTTACGAAAAAAATTTATGGGAAGGGTGGTATGGATGAACGTGACAGTGGCAGCATGGCGCGGACGAGGGTGATGACTGCAGGGGCAACAATGGATAAAAACATGACACAGTGGATAATGCATGGGAAAACGTCGAGGCGAACGTTTTAACGTAAAAATAATGAACTTTGACCTTGGGAAGAACATATATAACGGGAGAGGGCGAATGTACGGTGAGACATGTGGAATGGTGACGTCGCAGGGCCGGGCGATGGCAGGATAGTCAACAATGGGGGCAATCAAATCTGGACCGTCCGATCTCAGAAGCGATCGATGGCTGGGAACACAGCAGAGGGCGATGGACAGTGGGCCAGGGGTACGGAGACCATAGATTAACCCGCGCACAGCTTCGTGGAGCGACAACCGTTAGATGGGCGATCGTAGATCGGACGGTTGATATGCATATCGCTCTATATCCTGTGCCGAACGTTAATGCGCGATGAGTAGGCGGTTTTCCAGCTGTACCGGTGCCATGCGTCAGATGCTGTATGGAATCGTTGGCCCATCGGAAAATACTGCCCACCCCTCAAAGGCGGTGCGATAGATACCGGTGGTTTCGGAATAGTGCGCGGGCGGGGACCATAGGGACAAGTGAATATGGACCGTTGATCGTGAGTTGAACGGACGGTGGTCGCGCGATCGGAGAGGTGAACGGTGCGGGCCACGGGCGCGATGGAGATCACGACGACCATCCGATCTGTATAGATCGACGGTCAACAATGCCCCCGATACAAAAACGTGGCAAGCGCTTTCCGGCTTGGCGCCTGGCTTCAGCGCTGGGTCATGTGGAGGGGGAAAGTGCAGGGCTTGGCCGAAAGGGGCTAGGCCCCTTATACATGGAGAATATGGTTTTTGGCACATTATGATGCAACTTGAGGGTGGAAAAGGGGAACGATAGGGAGAAAAGGATTGTTTCAACCAAACAAAAAGTATTTGAAGGGTTTAAACAGGGTTATGGAGGATTACATGATTAATGAAGGAAGTTTAGAAGGGGGGGAAAAGAGGGTGGAAAGGAAACTTAGAACAAGGGACAACAGAGTGAAATGGGGAATTCTGCAGGGATACAAGGGGAAATTTAAAGCCTTTTGGAGCACAATGATGTCACAATCGGAGAGGCCTTATAATGGGAATCAGCAGAAGGGATTTTATCAAAGGCAAAGGCACAGGAGACTTCAAGGATGATGTGTCTTCAGGGGAGATGCATTCCTTGAAGGCTCAAAAAAATTTCGCCCCCTATTTTGCCTGTCAAAAATTTACAGGGGGCTAATAGTAGCTCCACATGGAGATTGCTTCTTCTTGAAGGAGTCAAGAATTCAGAGGATAAATCTTTGGCGTAGGCCAGATTCCTGCTGCTTGGCACATCCCTTTCTTTCTTTAGATTAGCTGCCACAATTGTGAAGACACCAATTTAGCAAAAAAACTTTCCCAGTCATTCTACCTACCCATTCTACAATCCTAGCATTTTTTCTTCTAGGGTGCATTTGAGCTAGCAGGCCCTTTACATCTTTTTATTTTTTACAAACAAGAAAATAAACCTACTCTACTTCTACCCTTATTACTCCATGAGACTAGATTAAACTGTTGGCCTCATAGTTTCTCTACATAAACTATATCTGCTAGGATTAGACTGTCAAGCAGACTTCTTCTCTACATTCTAAGACAGAAATTGAAAACAGTCAAGCCAGGATTAGACTGTCTGACTTGCTGGACCTTACAGAAATTAAAAAACAACTAACTACATGCTCACAGGCTGAGCTTTATTTCAGACTTCCTACCTACCCTACTCTACTGGAAATCTTTGATGCTCTAGGTGATACAATAATGCCAATGCAGCCAGTCAAGCAATAGAAAAAAAGGGAAGAAGAACTGACTGCTCATCAGAGATGACAGTAGGATGCTATGCATGTGGATCTTCAAAACTGAGGCCACCCGCGGTGGTGACCAATTCTGATGTATTTGGCTCTTGAAAAGGACTGATGCTTGAGGATCTGAGCCAATCAGGGCCTCCATGTATTCTGCCACATGATCAACAAAAGCATGATGAAAACATTTTTCTTCAAAGCCTCCCATGACTGGTAGGCTATCTGTATCATGGGCAGTTTCAATCATTGCACCTGCACTGAGGCCTTTGTAATCACACTCCTCCTCTCCTGGTTTGGGGTATTTGGCAGATGAGCATCAACCAGGAATACCTCTTCTTCCACTAGATCAAGGCCAAGATGTCCGTGGGGAA
This sequence comes from Pinus albicaulis, assembly GCA_034641835.2. NCBI lineage: Eukaryota > Viridiplantae > Streptophyta > Pinopsida > Pinales > Pinaceae > Pinus > Pinus albicaulis. The sequence goes on from CM076574.1 coordinate 965,553,969, forward strand.
GAAGATCTCGCTCATCTTCACTGCATCCTGAGCTAGAGGGTTCATTATATTCAACAGTGTTGTCCTCTAGTAACGCAGGCTGGTTCTTCTGAAATGAACTGAACTCTGTGAAAAACTCAACATATTCTTGAGTGGGGGCTTCTTTGATTACTTTAATCCTTTCAGGAGAAGGCTCAGGACATTCATTCCGCTCAAGATTTTCTTCATATTTTTCCTCCTTGTCCTCTGCGCTAAAGAGCTGCTGGCTTGCGTCCTCTTGGAAAGTATAACTGATGTTTGGATATAAAGCAGAGAGAAAATTTGATTAATCTTCGCTTGCTATCATGCTCTCCATGCTTTCTCCATCAGTATCATAGACGGCCTGCATTGGCTCATCATTTTTTTGAAGTTGATGGTCGTGATCTTCCTTCCATGAATCTACTTATGACAGCTTTGCAAGCTCAGTTTTCCTTTGGAGGAAATCATCATCAGAGAAATCAAAATTATCAGCATTGTCACCCATCAAGTCTTTAGGACTCTCAGCAAGTTTTTCTGCAAGTTCATTTTCTGATTCAAACTCTTGTTCATCATGCATGCTTGGCATGCTGCTTACGTCTTGCAGTGATCTGATTTGTCTTCCTTGAGGACAAGAAGCAGGTCTTTCCCAATCATCATTTCTAGTTTCAGCCTCATATTCTTCCTCTTCTGTGTTCAACAGGGTATTGACAGTCTCTATCAATCTTTCCAGCTTGTTTTCTAAAGAGATCTTCCTTATTTTCTCTTCTCGGTCTTTCTTTGTTGCTTTTAATCTTTCCTCCTTGCACTTTATGTTGTGTTCGACAGTAATTGCTATATTCTGCATTTCTTCGAGGCTTGAAGGCTCTCTTTCCCTTATATTAAATTCCACCTCAGGCTCAAAAGAACTCGGATAATCCACTAGGGCCCATCCTAGAGGTGGTTGTATGTCAGAAGGTATTGCATGATATACCTTATTGAACCTGGCTGAAAATTCTTGTACTGTCTCTCCTGGCTGCCTTTTCAAATTTTGATACTCTCCTAGGATGAGGAGAGCATTCTTTGGGGCTACCCACCTATTAAGGAAAACTTGAGAAAATTGATGAAAGCTGAAAATGCTTGCCACTGGAAGGCCTTTGAACCAACTTTTAACATTACCTTGTAAAGACAAGGCAAACATTCTAATGCATGCATCATCTTCTTCTATTTCATACAATTCAAGTAAATCCTCAAGGTTTTGAACATGTTCTTCAGCAGTAGCCCCTTTATTTTCTCCATAAAAAAGAGGCAGCTGGTTTATAAGTTCTGAAGGGAGGGGTTGGAATATAAGAGGTAAAACCAGAGGCTTATATCTTTCTATGACCTTTGTAGGCGTAGGTGGTGTAACAATGGGCTCATGGCTACTTGAAGCTTCTTTAAGGGTGGGAGATACAACATGAGCTTCTTGTTCCACCAGGTTCTTCACAGGAGTACAGATCTGCTTGTGGTCTGAAGGCTGAGGCTTGAGATCTTTCCCATACTCATTGTGGGTCTCATCTTTGTACACTTGGTTAGGCTTGAAGTAGGACAGAACATAGTGGTAGACAAAAACAATGAATTCTTTAAACCAAATCCAACCCATGTGTTCTATCCTTCTATGAGGTCTGGCCATATTTCAGGTTCTTCCTCCAGTGGAGTCTTTGAGAGTTATGGAGTGTGGAGTCACCAGGTGGATGTAGATGAATGTTTGAAGCAGGATGCTATCCACCATCAGCAATTGAATTCCAATCTAACCAGAGATTCTGGGTCTTTTGAGTGCCTAAGAATGTTTAAGGTGAAATGCACTCAATCCCCAGCAGAGTCGCCATTATGTTGGGGTTCCCATGTTTTGGCCAGATTGGCAAGACCAAAAGATGAGACAAAATCATAACCACTTTGGGGCCCTAGGATCTAGCCCTCCTGGACCCGGAGAGGGATCTCTCCACTAAAGAAAAGAATGTTATATCTTTCAAGCTCAAAATGAGATGTTAGGCTAGGTATGAAGCACAGAGGGGGGTTTAAAATGATTTGGTTGGTTGGTTGTTGGGTTGGTCATGAGATCATAGACTGAGAAAGTGATGGGAGAAAGGAACAAAACAGCAGGATGTTTCAGCAAAGAGGATAGGTCAAGAAAGTGCCCTCCATTGGGCTATGGAGTCATGAAAGGTGATTACATGCAACAACTAGCCAAAGCTTTCAGAGGGAAAGTCATCTAATACTAAAGGATATTTTAGATTAGATGGTGGAATGGAACATTAAGGATTGAAAGTGAAAGAAGGACAGCAACCCAATTTCTGTCTATAGATCAGGCCAGAGGTCATTTAACTCCAGACCTGCTTTGACATACTCATAGGCAACTCTCAAAGGAGGGACAAAGGGGAAGCTTATAGATCGGACCAGAGGTCATTTAACTCTAGGTCAGCTTTAGCATGCTCCAGGGAAAACAGATATAAGTTTAACAGAGAGATCTTAGAAAGGCTAGCTGGTCGCACAATGATCCTAGTGGACAGGGCTAACTCTAATCCCCAGTGTTCCCAAATAGTCCAGCTTAAACCCAACAAGAACATCTAAGAACAGATTCATTTAATTCACACATCAGCTAGCAGCATAAGGAACTACTACACTAGTTAAATTAACTGAAATAAAGGCAAGGAGAGAATAGACATAGGGTACCTAACAAGGGTAAATCCTATGCCATATTTCTGATGCAAGCCAGCAAAAGATGAAACAGCATGAAAATGTGATAAACAGAGTTAGGAGAACATCACCAATAGTAATAGACTAGGATCCTGTGAAATGTAATTTGATTAATTGATACAAAACCAGTCACATACATTAAGCTCAATGGCTGATTACAATCCAAAATTTCTCCTCCCAGCCTACTACAAAACAACTACTCTGCTAATCTCTTCCGAACTGTTCTAACAGTCAAAACTGAAATCCCTCTAACTACAACGGCAGCAGTCGAACGACAACCTTTACAAAATGTTCTTCAGGATTCTTATAGGAGAACAGAATAGCAGGAGTAGATGAAAATTTAAATGCAGCATTTAAACTCTGAAATAGTAGGAGGGTCGAGGCTCCATTCGGTTTTAATTCTGAGCATTAATCTTCTGCGCTTTTTCAGATGGAAGAGTGATCTTCGTCAGGCTGCAGTTTACTCAAGGTATGTCTTTGATGTACTTGTTGTATCTTTTTGTAGAATTCCGATGAATAAACTGAGGTGTATGGACATTGCGAGGTCTGCCATACCGCATAACTAATGCACTGGCAGCATAGGATTGTTGTCAAGGCTGGAAAATCTCTCTAGAACACGGCATAGGATGAGAAATGTATGGGTACCTTGTCCTTTTATGGAAGAACGATCTGCCGATATGGAAACCTTGATGGTATGGATTTATGTGCTATGGACATTCTACGTGATCCATGGGGTCTTTGATTTTGGTACCCTGCCTTCCAAAATCCCTGAAGAAGCTCAAAAGTCTTCTATTTCTTACCTCGAGCTCTCTGCTACTCCCGTACGGTCTCTGTCTGTGCAATTTGAGCTTTAATGGCTCCGGATAGGGTTTGCAGAGTTTAAAATCTGTCCTTTGATGAAATCTATGATGCAGACACCTTTCCGGACATTTTTCTGTAAAACCCGGCTCTAAATCCAGCTCCTTCTGTGCATTGTGCCTTAATAATAGTGCGTATGGACCATGGCGGGTTTTACCACCTGATAAACCTGTAAAACATGAAAATGGTTACGAAAAACATTTATGGGAAGGGTGGTATGGATGAACGTGACAGTGGCAGCGTGGCGCAGACGAGGATGATGACTGCAGGGGGACCAATGGATGAAAACATGACACAGTGGAGAATGCATGGGAAAACGTCGAGGCAAACGTTTTAACGTAAAAATAATGAACTTTGACCTTGGGACGAACATATATAACGGGGGCGGGCGAATGTACGGTGAGACACATGGAATGGTGACGTGGTAGGAACGGGCGATGGTGGGATAATCAACGACGGGGGCAATCAAATCTAGACCGTCCGATCTCGGAGGAGATTGACGGCTGGGAACACGGCAGAGGGCAATGGACAATGGGCCAGGGGTACGGAAACCTTATATTAACCCGCACACAGCTTCATGGAGCGACAACTGTTAGATGGGTGATCGCATATCAGACGGCTGATATGCATATCACTTTGTATCATGTGCTGAACGTTAACGCACGATGAGCAGGCGATTTTCCATTGGTAAGGGACAATTCAAAGGTAAACTTCCATTGATATGTTTCAGTTGTAATGAGGTTGGGCATTTTGCAGCAAAATGTCCAAACAAAAGTAATGGCAACTCAAAAAGAAAGAAAGGCTTTAAGAAATTCAACAAGCAAGGATCCGAAAGGAACTTTCTCTCTAAAGAAGATAGCTCATCATCCAGTGAAAGACAATGATAGTGAAGAATAAGCCAGCGTGGGAGAGTATTGTTTCTGGCAAGAAAAAATAAACACACAAACCTGATAAAGCGAGGTATCAAACGAAGAAGAACAGGATGGACCCATAGACGAATTGTGTGAGGAAACAATCTAGCTTATAAAAGATCTCAAGGCGGAGAAGATTCGTTCCAAAACTCTTGAAGAACAAGTTCAAGGTCTCAAAATTGAAGTTGAAGAACACAAATGCATTGAAGAGTCACTTCAGAAGAAGTTGGAAGAAAGCAACCAAGAAAGGGAAGAATTAGAAGCCGAAGTAGTCTCGCTGCGTGAGGAAGTGAAGAAAGGAAAAACTATCCAAAACTATGCCAACAACTCAAGGGCATTGGAAGAACTCATCAACAATCAATGATCTTACAATGACAAAACTGGCATCGGTTACAAAGAAGAAGAAGCAGGACCTTCTACAACAAAATACAATGAACCTATGAGATCTAACATGCATGAAGACTTCATTGGACAAGATTCGCAAGAACAACCTTGGAAGACAATTCCTCGACGAAAATTTCCATCCAGGTACCAACATATTTTTATGGCTACTATTATTCATGTGGAAAATTTGGTCATAAAGCTGTAGAATGTCGCACGTACCCTAGGAACGAATACAATTCCAGGATGTTTGTCAAATATGAACCTCCAAGGGCTCAACGAAACATCAATAGATTTTAACATTTAAGAAATAATATTGAGTGTTACAAATTTCAAAACTTCAGACACATAGCCAAAGACTGCAGACTTGAAAATCCTCCAGAAGAATCTTCGAAGCCAGAGAACGAACGAACATGGAAGAAGAAGAAGAATGATAATTGTGCTCTAGCTTTCAAGGCTCAAAAGAACAAAGATGTGTGGTATGTTGATAGCGGTTGCTCAATGCATATGACTGGAGATAGAAATAAATTTGTATCTCTGAAAGAGAAGAAGGATGGAACCGTGTCCTTTGGAAATGATGGATCTTCAAATGTTATAGGATCAGGTACTGTCACTCTCAGAAGAAAAGATTCTCTAGCCAATAATGTTCTATTGGTTGAAAACATGAATCACAATCTGCTCAGCGTTGGACAATTGTGTGATCAAGGACACACAATACTATTCAACTCCACGAAATGTGAAATCAGGAAAGGCGTGTATGGTGAAATTGTGGCTACAGCAAGTCGAGCTCCAAATGACATATATGTTTTGGATGAAGCAACTAATTCATGTCTAATAGCTAAAGAGGATGATACAATAATTGGTAGCAATGATGATCGACTAAGTAAGAAGTTTGCTACAAAGGTGCAAAGTGATTTCGAGATGTCTTTAATTGGTGAGCTGAAATACTTCCTAGGGCTTCAAATATCTCATCAAGAGAAAGGAATATTTATATATCAAGCCAAGTACATCAAGGAAATTTTCAAGAAATTTAAAATGGAAGATTGCAAACCAATCCTTACTCCAATGGTAATAGGTTGCAAATTGAGCATAGATGACTAATCTAAGGATGTGGATCAAAGGTTGTATAGATCTATGATTAGTAGTCTTCTATACGTAACAACTTCTCGACCAGATGTTATGCAAGCAATTGGAAAAGTAGCAAGATTCCAAGTAGCACCAAAAGAATCACATACTAAATATTCACTAACATTGGAATATCTTAAAAGCTTGAAAGTTCTCTGATTCTATGGTATAGATTTTGATTTTTAAAGAATATAGAAGTGAAGTGTATAGAAGTATGGGATAGGGTGTGTTTCAGGGAGTTACCCTTTGCCATTGATGTCAAATGGGGAGAGAATGTTGTAGGAAGAGGTGTCATGATCGCAGGGGGAGTACTTGTGTTGCCATCAATGCCAAAGGGGGAGATTTTTGATCAGCGGTTGTCATTGATGTCAACCCAAGCATCACCAGGGGATAACCCAATATTGCATGGGAATTTTGACCTACCAAATTCATATATTCTAGGTCAATAATTCTTTTTATGTTTTCTACTTGTCGAGATGTTTCCATTGATATATGGCACTCCATGTAATTCTTCACGGTTTGAGAGATATTCATGTTTGAAGTTTGTACCCCCAGTTAGTGGGCTAAAACCCCATAGGGTTGGGGAATGGGTCATTTAAAATTCATAATTAATATTTTTTAAGCTCCTAAGATCCCTCCCACGTTCACACACCATTGAGCCCTCTCATTTCAAACATTCAACACACTCTAAATTGTTTTCTTCATTTCCTCATACTTGCGGTGACATCTAAAGGCAAGGTCATCATGTAATTTCCTCTACTTGTTTTTTTCTATGAAGGTTCAAAAGCTGAAATTTTTATGAGGCGAAGCCAAAATCCTAAGGAAGCTGCAGTAAAAATTTCAAATCAAGGTACGCAATATTTTGGGAGATATGATCTGTGGAAGTCAGGGTTTTTGCAGGCTCCTGAAATTCATCTCAAAGAAGTGACCTTGGTAAAATAGTCATAACTCTCTCTCTGAGTATCGGATTGGAATTCCGTAAAAATTGGAAGATAGTGCACAGTCTGTACTTTTCTCTCTATCAATTTTAGAGAAAAATGAAGAAACAGTGACACATGGAAATTCGTACAAGTGCGCTCTGCTGAAACAGTCCATAATTAGGGCATTGTGAGAGATTGGGCATAACTCTTTCTTGAAGAATCCAAATTGGGTCAGACCTATGGCATTGGAAAGAAGACTCATAGGAATACTACAGGACCAAAAATAAAATATTGAGGATCTGAAATAATATAGATACACCAAATTCAATATCGAGCTCCTAGAAGGAAAGAAAAAGCTAGATCATGTGTTGTCAAGGGTTGCAAAGGACCAGACTTTATACGGCAGCAAAACAAAGCAAGGTGCAGTAGAGGGTAGCATGACAAGAGCAACAACCAAGGAGCATAAAAGCAGCAATCAGTTCATCATATGAAGTCTTCAAGTGGGCAGCACTGCATACAATCATTGTAAAAGTATCATTGTACTTAGTCATTGTAAATACATTATTGTACAAATCGTACTAGTATCTATCTGCCAAGGGTTGAAGAGGAAATCTAGGATCATCATTAGGTGGTTGTGTCAAATTTGGGGTTATGGTCTAGTATATCTTCTTCTTCTACATCATTCTATATCATTGTAAAAGTGGACCATTTTCCCTGGTATGGGAGTCCATTCTTCTTTTGTTAATATTACATAAGGGTGGTAGGGTAGTGCTGGGGTGAGTTGTAGCTCATTGGGTGTTGGGGCATACATTTAGTTGACTACTGAAGAATCTTGGGCGTTGGAGCGTCCATCCAGTGGGATCTGGAGAAGAATTATTTTCTAGATTCTAGGAAGTTGGGGCTTTATTTTCAATTGGAGTTGAATATTAAAGAATTATTAGAAAAGCATTAGGTGGTTTTTGTCCCGAAGTGGGTTTCCACCTTAAAAACTGTGTGCATTTGTGTTCCTTTTGTTTACTGCTATCATTGTACAAACACTAATAATAATTGAAGATTAACTAATGCTCTAATTGAAAGGAATACTGATTCACCCCCCCCCCCCCCTCTCAGTGTTTCCAACAGTACATTCTATAATTGTTGCCATTAGATTCAAATTCAGTAAATTTTATTTAAAATTTAAAAATATTAAAAATTCAAATTCACAGTCCACACCTAAGGTCTCTAAAAAGTAAAAACAAAAAATGAACATGCGCTATCAAATCTAGGAGTCAAACCACACACAAACAGTTTGCTCTCAAAGTGAAATCACTAGTTAGTGATGAAATCCAACGTTGTAGAGATCAATGTGAAAAACTAGCGGTTGGAAGAGTTACCCTGACAACATGCTTAATGAAACAGACTGGTGTGAGTAACTTTAGTATGCTATCTCAAAGTGAAGAGTACCCTCCGGAAAGTCCAAGTGAGTCTAGTCAACGTCTGCTCTAGGTACAGTGGGACCTTCCCTCCACCGTCACCTTGGGAAAAACTCCTAAATATTATGGCCACTAAGGTCACCAACTGAGAAAATTTCACCTGGGGGAATAGTCTATGGTTCGATATACACACAAGGGAAGATTATCAAAGCGCAATACCCTTGAAATCTCCTCGACATGCTAAATCTGATGTTTTCTAACAAGTGACCCCAGGCTCCTTGACAATCGTTAATCTGAGGCTTACCGTTTGTATTACGTGCATGTATTCTATCTTCGCCAATGAAGTAGGTACAATTACCTCACTGGGTCCGACATGACCTCGTGCTTGACTCTTTTAAGAAGTCTAGCTTCCCATAGCACAAACGTAACAATTGGATTTCCCCACCGCAAGATGCTACTTGTTTGTTTAATTGCTTTGGAAAGTTAACTACTCCATATTCCAAAGCACTAGCCTAAGCTAAATTGGTGGAATGAGCCCTAGAAAATGTAAAAACTATCTAGATGAATTTTATTTAGCGTTGTGTTATATTGGTTGCTTTTTTACTCAAAGGGTAAATGAATATGAAACCAGTGGTGTTATGACCTGGCCCAAAACTGAATGCAATCAAATATGATAATGTAATATTTTACTTTAATGAATCCTAACTAAAGTAAGGAGATAGGTGCCATTCACTTCCAACAATGAAAAAATTAATAAATAAGAGAAAATATAACAAATTCTCTAATGCACTAATGTCAGCAAGAAAAACTAATGCTAATCAATTCAAAACAATTTTTATTTTTATTTTTATGTTTTAAAACAAGCATAAAAACAAGTAAATTCAAATCAGGGCTATCTTTCAAATGAGAGACACTATCTTTTCAATCGATGAAATAATTCTTTACAATAGACATAAATGAATATATGATGAGATTCACTGAAAGAAAAGAGATTCACACATATAATTCCAGAAGTGAAAGACTCTTTTTTGATAAACCAACAAAAACTCTAAACCCAATATTGTAAAGATAAGTGATTTTCCTCAAAAAAATAATCAAAGAAACTTATCTAAATCTACAATTGACTTTTCCAGAAGTAAACTATGCAGCTATAATCTATGCACAATTCACTTGAAATTTATGAAAATGTAATCTATGCACATTTTTCATTCGTCTTCTAAAATGAGAATTCTAACTATGCAAATGTAATCTATTCAAGGGAATTCTCAAAGACAAGATGATTCTAAATCAACGAAAGAACAACACGACTAATTTCCTTCACTAATATAATCTAAAGAACCAATCAAGTGTAAGTAAATAAAATTGGGTGAGAATTCCACGGGTCAAAAGTAAAAACACTCAAAGGCGATTAACACTCAGACACAATTTAACAAAAACAAAAATATGAAAAGCTTGTTAAGAAACTGAGACAATCCTCAAAGTAATGATCAAAGGGAATCAAATTAAAAATTTCTCAAAAAATAAAATTCAAAAACCCAATTAACTTAACATAGACTTAATGAGATTGTAAACAAGCTAGGAGGATCATAAAAACCAAAAATCTAGACTTAAATCAGAGAAACCTTAACTTTTTTCAAAACGTTTACAGCGTTGCACAGGTAGACAATAGAGTTTAGTGCGCGTGCGCACTACTTCTAAAGAAAAAATGTGCAGATCTGCACTCTGTTTCTGAACATAAACTGTGCAAAGCGATAAAATTAAGAAAAAATTTAAAAAAAAAGAAAGAAAGGCTTCAAACCAGAAATTTCAATCCTTAAAAGGGTCTAAAGGCATCAAAGGTTACAAAGGAAACAAATGAGAACCCGTTTCACATTATGGTCGCCAATTTGTTACCCGGATTAATCCCTCTTATGGACAAGAGTGACCTCCCTAGAATCCTTATGGAAAACTAGAAACAAAAAAACAAAAAAATGGTGTTTTCCTTACCCTATAACTGAAATATGAAACATGTAGTATGTGAAATCCTTTCAGCGCAAGTCCTTTCAGCGCTTTCCACAACCATCTTTTCCTCAGTGCTTTATAGTCTTTCCAAATGCTTTCCACGGCTTCTCAATGATGCTCCAAAAGAGATCTACATAGACAAAAACATTCAAAGGGATCAAAGCAGGTCGCATATAAAAGAAAAAGTAAATGAAATCCTTAGTTTAGCATACAACATATAAATGAATCAATAATTAGTTATAAACCATGTGAGTGATCCAGGAAACCCACAAATATCATCGAAATAGACGCAATTAGGAAAGAATAACTACTTCGTATTAAAATAGAAAGGGAAAATAAGCTTACAACCTGGTGCCTTGATGTCACAAGCCTCTTCCAATGGTCTCCTTTCCTTCCCTTGATGACAAGCTCTTCAAACCCAAAAGCAACAGCATGAGTTTACCAATCCAAGTCTCTAAAAGTCTCCAAAAGTCTCCCAACCCTATGCTAAATTTATAGGGAGGATGAGGAGGTTTCTAGTTCCACTTCTCAAGGGATATGATCTTTAAGTAAAGGAGTTTAGTTCCATATACCAAGGGATAAGGCACAGGTATGTTGCAGTTCGAGGTTTCTAATTTGGATAAGATTCCTTAACCAAAGCTTCTAGAACTTACTTTTTATTTTTATGTGCGTGAATAGACCTGTGCACTTTTTAGTGGAAGAAACTCCGCAGTTTTTGTTCAGAAAAATTGTGCATGCGTGGGTTTTGTTCAGGAAAACTGTGCATGCACGGGTTTTGTTCAGGAAAACCACGCAGGTGTCAAAAATGGTTTAAGATAGTGAAAACCAAAATTCCTTTTATCCCTAGTATTATTTTACTTCAATATTCATAGGGGATTCACTTGAGACACACCATCGAATGGCGAGATATTTGAATTGACAGTCATGGTGACCAATTTTAGTGCAACACTTACTAATGCACCTTCCACATTTCAATGTTTAAAGAATTCCATTTTCAAACACTTCCTTAGAAAATTTGTGGTAGTATTTTTTGATGATATACTAATCTACAACAAGTCTTGGAAGGATCATGTTCAACATGTTGACATGGTGCTCAAACTATTGGAGGAGAAACAATTCTATGCAAAAACCTCCAAATATTTCTTTGGAGTGCAGGAGGTGGAATATTTGCGTCATATTATATCTCATGAGGGTGTTAAGGTAGACCCTAAGAAAATCAAATCCATTAAGTAATGGAAAATCCCTACAACCATAAAGCATATTCAAGGATTTATAGGGTTAACAAGGTATTATCACAAGTTTGTGAAGAATTATGGAGGAATATCAGCACCTTTAACATCATTACCAAAGAAAAATGCATTTTCTTGAACTCTAGAAGGAGCTAAGGCATTTGAACATATTAGAGAGGCAATGTTCCAATCAACGGTCTTAGCTACGCCAGACTTCACAATAACCTTTATTGTGGAATGTGATGCCTCCAGAAATGGAATTGGCGTGGTTTTAATGCAAGAAGGAAGACCCATTGCTTTTGAAATTCATCCAATCAAAGGAAAGTATTTACTAAAACCTATTTATGAGAAGGAAATGTTGGCAGTACTACATGCACTAAAGCAATGGCAACCTTACCTAATGGGAAGACAGTTCAAGGTAAAAAAAAATCATGATAGTCTTAAATACGTTTTGAAACAAAGATTATCTTCAGAATAGCACAAAAATGGATCACAAAGATGTTGGGTTATGACTTTGAAATCATCTATAAAAAAGGGAAGCAAAATGTCATTGCATATGCACTCTCAAGAAAGGATGAGGATGTGGAAGCATTGCTTTGTGCCATTTCTATTATCCAGCCAGAGTGGATAACCAAAGCAAGGGATGAATGGAAGAATGATGAAGAGGTGTGGACACTCATTCAAAAGTTGCAGCAAGATCCCAATACATCTGAAACATTTAGCTGGAAAAATGATTCATTATGGTACAAATATCACTTATATATTTGTAAGAATTCCCAACTCAAACAAAATATTCTTTTGTAATTTCACACCTCTCCCTTAAGAGGGCGTTCGGGATTTTTAAAAACTTACCACAGGGTCAAGAAGGAATTTTTTTGGGATGGCCTTAAATCCGATATTCAAAATTTTGTGGAAAAATGTTTGGTTTGCCAACAAAATAAAGTTGAGACAATTATAACCCCGGGTCTGTTACAACCTTTATCCATTCCAAGTCAACGTTGGGAGGAGGTTTCAATAGATTTTATCACAGGTTTACCCAAGTCCGAAGGAAATACTGTCATCATGGTGGTAGTTGATAGACTTAACAAGTAGGCACACCTTTGTGCATTGTCTCATCCATTTAAAGCCAGTACAATTGCTACTGCATTGATGGAAACAATTCAAAAACTACATGGAAACCCAAATATTATTGTAAGCAACAAAGATCCCATTTTTACAGGAAATTTTTGGACAGAATTATTTTCTTGTTTGGGTACTCAATTATCTCATAGTTCATCATATCATCCTCAATCTGATGGGAAAACTGAGATAGTGAAGAAATGTTTGTAAGGATGTATTCGTTGCTTTGTATCTGATAAACAAATAAAATGGGTCAAGTGGTTACCTCTAGCTGAATGGTGGTATAACACTTCCTTCTATACAACAGCAAAAATGACCCCATTTATGGCACTTTATAGATATCATCCACCCTCCATCACATCATCTTTAAGATAAAATTATAAGGTTCAAGCAATGGAAGATCACATCAAGCATCAACAACAAGTTCTTCAATTCTTAAAGGATAACCTCACCTTGGCACAGAATTGAATGAAAAAACAGGAAAATCAACATCGTAGCGAAAGAAGTTTTGATGTAGGTGACTGAGTATTTTTATAGCTACAACCATACAAACAAATGTCACTCAAGCAAGCTAAGAAGGATAATAAATTACCACCAAAGTATTATGGTCCTTACAAAGTATTGCAAAATATTGGTGTTGTGGCATACAAATTGGAGCTTCATGCATCTTCCCCAGTGCACCTAGTTTTCCATGTTTCATGCTTAAATAAGGTTATAGGTGACAAGTTCCCAGTTCAAAAAATATTTCCAGAACTTGATGAAGAAGGAAAAATCATATTGGAACTAGAAGCAGCCACAGAAACAAGAACTTGACAGCTATGAAATCTATCAATTTCAGAGTACCTCATCAAGTGGAAGAACTTACCCGTTGAAGATTCGACATGATAGGATGATAATTTTATATAGAAGCATTCAGAACTACTCAAGCATTGACGGCAACACTTTTTTGAAGGAGAGGGGCATGCTAGGTCCCTATAATACTAGTGTATCCCCTTATTTCTATTGTTAGTGTAACCCACTTATTGATATTGTTGTGCTCATGTAGTCCCCATATTGCTATTATTATGCCCCATAGAAGTCCACTATTGTTATTGGTGTGCCCTTACATTGTTATTGTTATGTTGGCTATGATTATATTGTGACCCCTTGGACTCCTATTTATAGAAAGGAGGTTTTGGCATTTGTATCATCCAAGAATTGTTCATTTATGTAATTTAAAGGAGGTTTCCCCCTTAAAGAGGTTGATTTCTAAGTCATTGACCTATATTTTCTTCTATTTTGTGAGATGGTTTCATAACACTAATCCTATATATTAGCACAAGGGATTATGGAACCATAATTTGGTTTAGATCCACTAATTACTAAAAAATCCTTCTTTCTAGATCCTCTAGATCCTCAAATCTCTTAAGATATCTAACTGATCCCAAAATATCTCTAATTATTCTAAACATTGTCGAGATCTCTTTTTAGAAGTATATATGATTATAGTATCCATCACTCTGATCACTTATGTACAAAAATAAGAAAACATAAGAAAAACACATTTATTTTAAATAATTAAAGTCAATTAGGTAACCAACTCCCTTGGTAAATGAAAACCCCTAGGTCTTTTCAAATGTGTTTGAATTGGAGGTTGGATGCTTCCACATCAGTGACAATATATGATATTTCCAAATTTCCTGAAGTGGCTAACTTCTAGCTTCTTCCCTATAAATTCTTCCTCGGGTGTCATTTTGCCCAACACCTTATGTAGGGCCCTATTCTAAATGTACACAATTGTACTACATGCCTCTTCCCACAGAATTCTAAGCATGTGCTAGTCATATAGCATTTCCCTCATTGCACCAACTATTGTTTTGTTCCTTCTCTCTACAACCCCATTCTGTTGTGGGTTATATGGAGTTGTCCATTCTTTCCTGATGCCCTCCTTCACATAGAACTCCTTGAATGCTTTCTCAATGTACTCACCTCCATTATATATCCTAAGAACCTTTATCTTACTTCATCTCATCTCTTGAATAATTAAATCTAGGTCTTCCTGGAGAATTCATCAATGAAGGTCACAAAGTACACGTAGCCCTTGCGAGAATTTGTGGAAAATAGCCCACAAATATCATTATGTATCAAGTCTAGTACACTCTTATCTCTACTATCACTCTTTGGGAATGTTTATTTCACAAACTTCCCAAGCACACACCCTCTATATAGTCATCATGTTTCGTTCTTACTTTTAGAACTCATGTTACAGTCTCCTTGAGTAACTTAAGTGCTCCATGATGGATATGTCCCATCCTCCCATGTGTAGTTCTCTCATGTATTTGTTACTCATGTTTCTTACTAGTGCCTTTAGGGAATCCAATTGTAATTTGTATAAATTGTTTCTTCTAACCCCAATTGGAATCATTGAATTCCAATTACAGTGTTTTAAGTACACATTTTTTCCTCGAAAGTAGACATTATATCCCTTATTCTAAAGAGTGGAAACTAAAATCAGACTCATTCCTAAATCTAGTACATGCAACACATCTGTAACATGAGTACTCTTTTCTAGCTCCCTAAGAAAGGTAATTATCCCTCTCTTAATTAGAGCGCAGTTGGACTTATTTCCCATCTAAATCTAGAAGTATATCTCCTCTTCCTTGTAGCTGGAGGAATATTCTCTAACCCCTATCATATGACACAACATGTCACTATCAATATACCAAACCCTTATGGAGGTATAGCTAGATAAGAAAGCTATGAAATCAAACTCACCTTCAAGTCTTAAAGATAGCTCGTCAATATCTGTTAAAGTTGATGTCTTCTACTTCTTTTTCTTGTCACCCTTCTTTCAACTCGAACATTAACTAACATAGTGACCATGTTGACCACACCCAAAATACTTGATTTTACTCAAGTCATTTTTCTTCTACTCTCCCTTGGACTTAGTCCCTTTTCCTAATCCCTTCTTGGATTTTCCCTTTCCTACTAGAGAAACATTCTTGTCCTCCTCACATTTATGGGTTCTACTACTACTTCCATTGACAAAAATCAAACTAAGCTCCTCCTAAGTGAAATTTCTCCACAAATGATCCCAATTAGGTAGGTCTTGTCGTCATTATAGGAATTTTTAGGCCTAAAATGGGAATCCTAAGGAATATTATAAAATAATAGTGGAAATAATAAAACAATATTAGATTACATCATCAAATTATAGAGGGAATAAAGAAAAAACTATTTTTTCAACTCAAATTTTCAACTTGTCTCCCTACAATTTTACTCAAATTATCTCCCAATGGTTTTTCTCAAATTTTGAGTGGGAACACTCATTGGATGCATAATTTAATTCCTCATCCGATGATTACCCATGTTGCGTACTTTTGATCGACCTTTCTACACTAAAAATGAGAAATGCATCAAAAAATGTGATTGCAATCACATGTTTCATGTATTTCTCATTTTTTTGTAGAAGGGTCCATCGAAAGTATGCAACATGGGTACTCCTTGGGTGAGGAATTAAATTCTTCATCTAACGAGTGCTCCTGCTCAAAATTTGAGTAAAATCGTAGGGAGATAAGTTGAAAACATATTTTTTTAATTTTTAATGTTTTACTCGAAAAATGGTGAATCATCCCCCATGGTTGACATCATCATATTGAATCCTATTGGTTCTTACAAAGTTGATTTTTGTTGTACATTTTTGTTTTAAAACCCATTTTGGACCTCAAAATTTCTCTAATGTCCTTAATCACTTGGAGAAACACATCCCATTGCTTTGAGAACCCATTTAAGGCAATAATCATAAGCTCATCATCACTTAACTTCTCTCTAATAGCTACTAACTTGTCCTTGGCAAGTATGATCCTGGTGAGGTAATTTATTATGCCTTCTCCTTCGTTCATCCTTGTGTTTCTTAGCTTATTTATGAGGATTAGCTTCTTGTTTATATAGCATTCTAGAACAACTTCAGGAATGAATCCCATGTCTTCTTGTTTGTATCCAATTCTACTATGTGGGGAACAATGTGATATTTAACCCCATCTTAGATTATGCTCCTATCATTGGCATCCTCCTTCAGATAAAGTAATAACTACATCATATTTGCTAATACGATTACAATTGTCATAGCATATTCCTTCAAACCATACTCCCATAGCATATTCCTTGAAACCATACTCCTCCAGCAATAATAAGATTCTGGATTTCGAGACACCAAATTTTGATGCATCATCAAGTTTGTCTCGGTCTATTAATAAAGCTGAAGCTATTTTTGAAACCCTCAAATAATAAACCCCAATAAATCTAAATAGGTATGGAGAAAAATAACTTGTGTGAAACCTTTGATTTCTCCTTTAAAACACTTATTCTCATATTATAAATAACCTCAACACTTCACTACTTTGATACCATGTGAAATTATGGTAACCCAGAAGGTGTTCTTAAAAAATTAATTATTTCTTGTTACTTATTTATGGAAAATTAATTGATTTATTATAATTAATGAATAAAAAAATAAACGACACCAATCACAAACTTAAAATGTAGGAAAATATACAAGAAACCAATCACACAATTTACACTAGATTTTTTGGATAAAAACGTCCCTGTAAACCCCAATGTGCGGAAAACCAGTTTTCAGACCTAAGGGATTTTATTATTATATTCAGTAAATAAATTTCTATTAAGAAATACAACTGCTTTCCTCTCACTAGAAGAGCTTCGGAAAACTATTTATTTACTCATGCTAATTTGGAAAACCCCAATGCTTCCCGTTTCTGCAATTTGCACTAGATCTTTCTAGCAATTTGCACTGGCTTCTAGAAAAATCGATCTTCCTTTGGGAAGACTCGAATGGTCTCCAGCAAATTTTCATTGGCTTCTGGTGAACTCGCATTGTCACTGGAAAACTAAATCTACCTTTTGGAAGAATCTCACTGCCTTCGGACAAATAATCTCGGTCTCCTACAAATACACTGAGAAATTCAGCCTCCTACTTAAACTCATGGCCTCACTCGGAAAAAATCAGCTTCCTCTAGAAAATATTGATAACACGAGTCTCCAATAAATATTTCCTCAATCACTACTATTGAAACCCTCTGGTGCCTTATGAAAAGCACCCAATCGAATATTTATATTATCTCCAAAGTTTCCCATCGATCTCCTTTATAATATCTCATTCACGAATGAATGAAGTTCGCACGATCTAATCGATGGTTGAGATGACCTTAGAAACTTTCTACAAGCTTCTAGAGGAAAATATACCTTATCCCTATTAATTATTCACTTTTCGTAAGTTAGACTTAGGAAATATTTTAAAAATCACTATTTTACTTAAGATATTTTTCCTAGATGAAACTTAGGAAAAAATACAAGGGATTCGAGATAATTAACTCCTTTGTGTCTCTAGCCTCAATCACACCTCTTGAGACCACAAAACCTATCCAAGCTACAAAAACTAAAAACATGCACCTATGGTACAATCTATGGAACAACACACACTTCTTGTGCTTCCTTATACTTTATCCTACACCATTATTATTTCGAGTGTGTTTTCTCCCCTTTTCTTCAAACTATCAAATTAAATTCCCATCTATCTTTCATAACACATTATTTTTTTCATATATTTCTACTCTTTCCTTCTACCCATCTAGATCCATTTTACTTTCAAAATTATCATCTCATCTCCCATATTTATTACCCTACCCCATAACACAAGGGACTTACATTTCTATGGAGATATTATCTATATCATTCTTGTTTCAACAAACATATTCTCTATCTATAGTGGTATTTCATCCAATGGTCTTCCAATTGTAAAATTCAAAATATCTCTTAGAAGCACTAAAATAATTGTTGTATTCAATAAGATTTTTTACAATATATCCTTCTTTGAATCTATCAAACCAAAAATCAATTTCTTTACTCCACTTATTTTCTATGATTTTTAATATGATAGTTTTCCCTTGGTCCTAACCACCAATTCTTGAGTGATTCATAGAGGATTAGTTTCATCCTATTTCTTTGTCCATTCATATAACTAAACATGAAATCCAACATAAAATTATCTCATTCCCATCGAAATAAAAATACTCATCTTTCCATAATTATATATCTATATGTAGTAGGCTTCAGGTTTCTTTTGCATGTATTTTATTATCTCTTAGTTATCTAGTCTTGTATCTCCCACCATAAATATTTTGATGAGATATCCATGCTTTCTTCTATACTAATTTCATTCTACCTTGAAAATGGAACCAATTGTTGACAATAAATTGAGACCCTAGGTTATAAATTGAATCCAACAATAAAGTCCACTTTCTTTGGAATTTTGAATATCCTAACAAGAATAAGGTCTCACCCAAGACTCTAATGAACATTAAAAATAAATATTTAAATAAAAAGAAAACAAAATATGTAATAGTATACATTCACCATTCATTAATCATTCATTCATTATGAACTTCAATTAAACATAAATAACACACAAAATTAAAAGGGGAAACCATCACATAGTCGTTTCTATTCACTCCATAGGATAATTCATACATGACTCCTTATAACTCCATAGAATTTTCAATGGCTTCAAATACTAATATTTCTTCTCCCATATACTCATTAAAACTAGGAACTAGATTCATGAGCCAACTAACAAACCTTAGTCCTTTCATTTGCACCTTTGTATAGAAAACTCTATATCAATTACAATTGGTTACCAAATAGTTACAATCTCCTACAACCCAACTGTTGGGCCACTAAACTGTCATTATTATTACCACTTTTTAATGTCTATTTCATCTATTTCTACCATCCTTTATCGCATTATTTATCATAATTTATCATATAATTCCATTTTATAAATAGTTATGCTCTTATGGATAAGTAATACTTATTCGCCTTTATTTTTAATAAATTGATAATTATTATGCATGATTTTTTCAAATATGGTTTATTAATATGTTATAACATCACTCACGCTTTTAGCCTCCAAGATCTCTTCTAGATTGGAAATTCGATCTTCAACTACTCCAACTCAAAAATTCGCTGGGATAAAAAGTGACGATTTTGTGTTGGCAATTTTAGACAAATGAAGATGAATCCTCAAAATTCGAGACACGGGTTTTGTGTAGAATAGACCAATTCAGTTATCTTATGAGGCGTTTTCCAAAATTTAGTCTAGATTGAGAGAAACGAAAGGTTCTTCGAAGATGATTTTCTCTTATTTGTTGTTGAGGTCATTTTCCAAATTCTTCCAATTGAAATACCAGATTCGACTTGTTCCAGCTAAATCATGATGGAAAGATATTTCAGATATGATATTTCAGATCAATTTGTTGTAGAAAATCTATAATTGTAGTGGTAAATCATTTTGTAATCAATTTAGTTGTAATTTCCCTTTGTTCTCTCTGTAGTTAAATGAAAACAGAGATCAAAGAGGGGAGGAAAAATTGTTGAATTGGAAATGAACAATCTCTGAATTGGAATGAGCAACTGTTGAATAAGAGATGAATAATTGTTGAACTTGAGACAAAGCTAAGAGCTTCATTCTGATGTAATTTTTCCTCTCATATATTTTAATGAAGGAATTTATCCATTGAGTTCTACATCTGTTACTTGTAATCTGATCTAAATTATTTCTCAAGGTATAACTAAGTCTTGGGCAGTTGGGCCCACTACCTTGGAGGAGGTGTTGCCTTGAACATGTAAAGTAGTTTAGTTGTGTGCTTTTTTATTTGAATTTCAATTGTTGTTATTTAAAGTAAATTTCATTTCTTTAAAAGTAATTTGTTTACTGCTGTATTTTCCATATTTGTTATTTCTCGCAATTTCTAGATTTTATTTAATTTGCTGCAATAGATTAACATTTGAATTATGTTGGGTGCAATAGGTTAAATGTACAATTCATAAATGTGTGATTTAATTCATTATTGATTCAAGTCGTGTGATTATCATAATTATTTTCTTGTCATTTAATTTTTGTTTTTTAGATTTAGTATTGTTTTTCAAGTGTTGTGTTTTATTTCTTTTCGAATGAGCTTGATAGTGTAGAACATAATCATGTAGAACCAGTGTTAGTTGTTGGTATTTTCTATGCATATATTTTGCCAATTGCCTTGAAATAAAAAGACGCTCCTCTGGTTGATAATTAATGTTCAAGTGATTAGTTGTTTTTATTAAGCAATTAATTTTACCCAACACCAACCTTCCAACACATGCCCGAGCTACCACACTAAATCTGATTACGTAATGTTCATCATGAAATTTAAAACAAGGCACATAACACGAAATTGACTACACAAAGACTAAAATTTAACATGTGAGGCTCATAATAATAAGGACATCAATATGGATTTCATTCATTGAGTATAATATCAACAACATTGCTATAAGGACTAACAAAGTTATATCAACATCAAAGATCATCAATTTTACATAGCCATCATCAAGAATATCAAAGTTTATCACAATATAAACAACCACATACATGTCTAGGCCCATCACAACCAATCATCAATATAAGAAAACAAGGGGATGATGAGTCTAGAACACCATTTCTTATTAGTGAAAAGTAAAAACCTCAAGTCAAACATTGGAATGTTACAACATCGCACAATATACACGAGGCAAGGGGTTTCAATGGCACTGCTAATTTTAATAGATAGTTAAATACAAGGTTTTGTGGAATGTATGCCCCCTTATAGTTTGCATGAAAACACATATTTTAGTTGAATGCATGAACATAAAAGTTTTGATATTTGAAAAGAAATAATGAAGCATAAATGTTGGTGATCCCAAATTTTGAGTATATATTTTAGGTAGAATGTGGTGCAAGTGGAGTAGCTACTAAAGTAGTGGTAATCCAAAAAGGAAATTAATAACATTTTTAGTGAAAATATGAATGAAGGAAGAGATATTCTACATATAATTTGAAAATTTATGTTGTGACAAAAGCATTAGAAATAATATTGCTTAGTACCAACAGAGTTTGTGTTGCATATTGACCATTAAGCATTGGAGTTTAATAATATTGAAGCTAATTTGAATGAAAAAAAAGTACAATATGAATTAGAGTTTCTTTAGAATTGTGTGTTTGAGTTGAACCAAAAGTGAAGTATAAAATAGCATAGCCAATGCATTGATTAGAACTTTCTTGTGAAATAAAATTAAGAATGAGCTAATTGCATATGAGGAGATAAAATACTTGTATGCACAATATGGACATTTCAAGAAAATTGTAAATCATTTTGGAAATTTAGTTGCACATGATAGATATGGAGAATTATATTAATAACTACAAGGGTATTACTTATTCAGAAGTAAGAGGTTATGTATTCCTGAATGTTCACTATGTTAGAGAATTTCATAATGGAAGATTAACATATCACTTTGGAAGAGATAAAGTTACACAATACCTACTTAAGGAAAGATATGGTTAACTTAGTTTGAAATGAGATGGAAGAGATAAAGTTACACAATCCCTACTTAAGGAAAGATATGGTTATCTTAGTTTGAAATGAGATGCATGGCGATTTGTTTAAAGATGTATAATTGGTCAAGTGACTAAGGGAATAGCTCAAATATGGGTTTACATACCCCATTCCCAACTCTAATAGTGCCATAGGAGAATATATCAATAGGTTCTCCTTCAAATTACAATGGGGGACCACCTTTGAAGTAGGGTGAATACTACATGAATGCATATGAGGGATATTATTTTTTGAAATATCCATTTAGGTATAATGATAAACAATGCGATGGGGTAGAGAAATTAAAATTATGTGGGAAAATATATAATTACAATCGACTAGATAACTAGATTATGTGGCAAATTTTAAAATATGGATAATTTTAATAGATCCATAAATGCACATGTTCTCAACATTCTTTACTAAGTGAACCCTTGTGAAGATTACCTAGAACATAAAGAGGCAATGACTCGTTATTTGTGGTAGTGCACTAGGTTTTATAGGTAATTCATGTTCTTCCGTGTATAAAGACCATTGATATACGAGAACATAGATTTCCACAATGCATCATGCTATCAAACATTTTTGAAGTATATTTTATGTTAGTGTTTTGAACTTTCCTAACGTTTCTTATTGAAACTCCACCATTCATCAATGGTATAGCTATAATCCGTAGAAAAGAGAGAACCATCATGGAGAATTGTTCACAATGGATTTCCCTTTTCTATGGATCTTAGCTATATCCCTTGATGGTGGGTGAAGTGTCAACTCGAAACATAAAGAAAATTTCAAAACACTAACAAAAAATTTACTCAAAATAGATTTCATGCTATAAGCACTGAAGATAATTATTATGCAATGATTTTTTTAAAGGAGACTGAAAATACATGGTTGTACTAGCAAGATCACTACAAATAACGACATAAGAGTTTTAATTGTTTCTAAACAATGTTGTGGAAGAAACTAATCATAAATTTATAATGTAGTTCAATGCATTATTGTATAGAAATAACCAAACAAAAGTCGTAAACAAAACTTTGGCTAACTTTTTTGTTTGTTTAGCAGATAACATAATGAAGTAATGGGACAAATTTCTAGTGCATGTGATAATATAGTGAATAAATCTCCTAGATTATCACTTTTTGAATTATGTATAGGTGTGGTAAAAGGGTAGTTATTAATTTGGTTAGTTTCCTTATTCATATGCATGCAAAAACATTTTCCTAATACAAGAGATTTACATGTGCAATTTAGGAAACATTGAGAGAAAATAATGCAAGATATAAGAGGTTCACACACATTGAATAAAAAATAATAATAATAAATAAAAAGAATGAAGGAATTCCAAAAGCGAATTAGTGATGACACATCTTGAGAGAGATGACACATCTTGAGAGAGGTCATTACTAGAAAGAGAATAATAGAAATATGAATGCCAATAAAATTGCATTATGTCAAATTACTAGGATGTTTGAAGTTAGTGTATATGAAGTTGAATTCCCATAAGAGTTGGGTATTTCACCTCTCTTCAATTAGAAGGATCTCTATGATTTTGAAGAATATAATTCAAATGAAGCAAAAAGTGATGAGGAGAATTAACAAATGTCTATAAAAGAACAATTAGTGATAGAAGGTTTTGGATGAAATGATATTGAGGATACAAGGTAGAGATTACAAATAACTCTTGATAAAGTAAAGAGTTAAATTAAATGATGAGAACACATAGATTTCAAACCCAGAATTTCAAAGAATACATAAAGGGAAATTCACATTAGAACAAGTTGGGAGTACTTTTCACTCAAAGGTGTAAAGAATTTTCAGTAAGATGAGCTTGATGCAAAAGCATCATGAAAGTTGTTTGGTCGGAGTTGTGTAAGAGAGTGACTATTGGAATGAGTGCACAAGATGAAATATATAATGAGAATAGCAAATGATGTTTAAAACAAAAGTCAAGAATTAAACCAAACGATGGGAACACGTAAATATTAGAACCAAACTTTCAAAACTTGTGTAAAGGCAAAGTCACATCAAAAGAAGCTAAGTAGTTTTTGTTCAAGTGCAAAGATTTTTTTTAGTAAGGTGAGTACTACTTGGTTAGAGTTGTGTAAAGAATGATAAATGCACAAGAGTAAATATATAGGATGAGAAGCATGGTAGGAATTCAATGCCCAAATGAAAATGTTGACATAAAGAAACATATGTACAAGAGGTAAATGTTAGACATGGGAAGTCAAAGAGTTAGACACATGGTAATGAAAGCAAACAAATAAAGAGTTGAAAAAGGACTATCTACAAAGATGCAAGAAGTGGATTTTCATAGATAGAGAACAAAAGTTGATGAAAATCAAATTGAATTAAAGAGAAAAATTATAATAAAAAAATATTAAAAAAAAAAAAACTATACCTTACCTTAAATAGAAAGAGAGCAAATAAAAAAAATGTTACCATTAAAATATAAACATGCTACCATAAAAAAGATGATAAGATGCATTAGTGAATTCACTTCAGTAACTTAATATGAAAAGCTAAAGAATATAAAAAAATAAATAAACAATTTGTGAGACTTACATATTATCACAATTAGAAAATTCATCCAAAATAAATTCAAAATTATAGATAGTCCCGATTGTTGGGAAAATGCAAATCACTGGAAAAAAATATGGAATTTAAGAAAAACCTGATAATTAATTTTTTTAATTATCTTGAATAAAACTAATTAATTTTATTAAATATTTATTTTATTTTATTTTCTATTCATTACCAATTTTCATTTCATTAAATAATCATTTCCACAATCACAATGTGCGTTTAACAATTCTAACCAATTCTTTTACATTCCTGAATTATTCAGCAACGAGTTTGAACTGAACTTCATTTTTTTTTTCAAGAGATTCAGGTTACAAATGTGCAAAATTCAAGTCTTCTTTCGTACAACATTTATTTTAGCTCGCTCTAAAACTTTATTCAGTACGGAGAAAGTGTTTTTTTTCTCAAGGGAAGAGGAAAGGAATTATTTAACTACTTTTTTCCGCATAAAGTTGCAAGAAAAACCCTTCTGAGTTGATGTTTAGTATACCAGTAACTTTGACAAAAATTTTAGTTCAGAGAACTTGGTTATGTTCACATTATGTTCTGAAACTGGTAGGTTCGGATGGTTGTGCATTTCATTTTTCTTGGGGGAATATTAAATGTAGGTATCCACTCTGTCGATGTACAACTAAAAATTAAAATATAATTCTGAAGAACGTTTCCATGTCTATGACTCTGGGAATATGCCCATAGAGCCCCGGTACTTTCAGAGCTCGGGAATTGAAAGCAGCACTTGAAAATTGTAGAGTACATACTACAGTCTAATGACGTTTTAACTTCTGTACTGAGAATTCAAACAGCCGGATCTAGCAGAACACTTAGCCTAGAACCTGAACAATCTGGATAATAATAGAGCTTGCAACACAAAAACTGAAACAGTTCAAACTGTTTGTCAGCACTTAAGTTTATAATGAAAAAGCAGACGTGCAGTGTAAGCTTAGATCGTTCCATTCAACACCCTAAGCTTGCTAATTATGACTGTAGAACATCTAGAATGAAATGAGGATGTGAGAATATATTGCCCTGATTTTACAACTGCAAAATACACTTATGACTGTAAAATATATATAAGGCTTACCCTTGTCTGAAGTTCTCTCTGGGTACTGAACACTGAAAGTACAGAACTAGAATCATGGCTATCTTTCGTGAATAATCAGCTCTAGCTAGATAAAGTTTCCAATAGTTTGGTATGGTTACAAGACTTGTCTATCAAGCTTTTCTCTGACAACCTGGCACAACTTACAAATCTAGGATTTATAAGCACTCTATGACTAGGCTTCCTAGCTGTGTGCCAAAAAGTCATGGAACCATGACAAACTATTGCAAACTTCAACCAGCCAGAACAAATTACTCACAAAAGTACATTCAGAGTTCAATGCTCAGAGAGAAATTCAGACAAGCGTAGAGCTTTATTCTACCCAACATTTGTACTATCTACAAGCCATACTACTCAAATGTCCAGGTATAGTCATTTTAACAGAAATTCAACCATGTAAGCTATTGAGTCCAGTATGCCAAAGTGAGTCCAGTATTGCTCAGAGTTTCTAGCCTAAACAACAATAAAATAAGATGTATTTTCCATCGAAATATCAGCTTAGTTACTGTAACCATGGTGACTGACAGATGATAAGAAAAACACCCACTGAAAATTCTCAGATGGAGTGAGACGAGTTATTTATAGGAATGCCAGCTTCACTTCACAGAATAGCGTGGAAAACGTGTTTGAAGCAAGCACTCAAGTATATTTCATTAATGGAGGAGCTGTGCCTTTTATAATTCCAATGGGTTATAATATTCTGTGCTCAGTCTGAAATATCTTCGACAGTATCGTCCTAGATCTATAAGGATACCCGAGATTTAAAGGGAATATGGGATCCAATAAACTCAGAAACCAAAAATTTTATATACAAGAACTCATGCATTTGTCAAGGTACATTATGAGAGATTTTCAGTTAGAGACTTTATTATTCGCGAATAATATATACAATTTGTAACACTTCATCATACATACCAGGAGCCATGCCAGAAAAAGTTCAAGGCTCTTCTTTCTCCTTGTATGACGAGCACCATGATCATGATCACCACGCGCAGATAAAGCAGAATCTATTCTGCCAACAAAATTCTGCGCGGAGTTTGCATAGATTAATTTCTTCTCTTGTGGACAACAGTTTGCAGAATCCGCAGTTGAAAAATACTTTGCAAAGAAGAAAAATCCCATCGAACCCATTTCACCTTCAGGTTGCACCCACTCCTAGGAAGTCAAAAAAAGGCCGGCTTGTGGTGATATCGTTCTCGGCGCTTTTATTGAAAATCCATGGTTTCTTGCATTCTTGTGAGCTATCAGTTGCTGATAATGCAGAAGATGCTTTTTGGGCCTCCAGATAACAAAGCTTAGGGTCTGTTACATTAATGGCAGGGGGCGTGAAATGAAAGCTGGGAGCCTTATCACTTGCGGCCTGTTCTGGAACATGAAATTTATCCAACAAATACCGTCTTTCAAATGGCAAATTCGCTGCCCCCTTGGTACCTGAGATTGCAGACAACACAGGAGGGTTTTACACATTTTAAAAATCGAGATTTTGATACATAGCACATTAGAAAAAATGAAAATAACGGGTTTCACACATTTGAGATTTTGATACATAGAACATTAGAAAAAATGAAAATACCCAAGTTTACTATAAAACCTGAGAAGTAATCGAGCGACTGCACTGCACCACCAAAGGCTGAAGCAGACTTGATAGCATAATAGCTAGGGATCCTGGTATGAGAAGAACTTAATGAAAAATCTGAGCTCGAAAATGAAGAAAACTCTCTCGAAGGTTCCAAGAAATTAATGGAAGAAGAAGTGCTCCCTCCATGGATGCTACTACTGAATTGGTAGTGTGAATTGGGTTCATTAATGCAGGCCTCAGTTTTCTCTCTTCTCTGCTGCAACACTTGTGGCTTTCTTCTTCTGTAAGCACTGGATTGTTCCCTGAGTTTTCTAGCCATGATTACATGCCAGTGGTTCTTGACAGCATTATCAGTTCTCCCAGGGAAAAGCCTTGCAATCATGGCCCATTTGTTACCATAGAGACGATGAGCAGCCAGAAGCCGATCCTCTTCCTCTTCACTAAAAGGCTTACGGTTGATTCTGGGGTCCAACTGGTTAAACCACCTTAGCCTACAACTTTTTCCTAGACAAAACATTCAGACAACATTCAGAAACATTAGACTTGAAAACTAAAATCTACACATTTGCATTTATTCATTCAAAGTTCAAACCCTTGAAAACATAAAAGTGGTAATGGTTTTTACCAGATCTCCCCTCAAGCTTTTCAGCAATCAGGTTCCAGTTCTGAGGCCCATACTGAGACACCAAGTCCTTGAGCTTGGCATCCTCAGCAGGTCTCCAATGGCCTCTAGCACAAAGCTTAGACTGCCCAGAATCTGGCAGCTCTTTGCAGCCAGCAGAATTCTCCAATACCTCCTCACTTCCCATGGCGTTGTTCTCCTTCATCATCATGTACTGATCTTGATCTTGATCTTGATCTTGATCTTGGCCACTGTAACAGTTCTCACCATCATCATCATTCTGAGAACTGGAAATGCCCTCCATGGCCCAACCACCATGTTTATGCTGCTGTTGCTGCTCCGAAGGGCTCAATACCTGGAAAGCGATCTCGCTTCTGCATTGGCTTTGGCTTTCAGCAGACAGGGATATTCCTCCTGCACCTGCGTTAATGCAGGAGGCGTTACCTGCAGCATCGCCATTACCATATTTTTTCTCAAGTTCCACCACATCATCTTTCCCGAACAGATCAAACGTCAGAGGCTTGGGAGGTGTTACCATGTTGCAGTTCCCTTGCAGCCACTGAGGTCTTTCTTCCACTTGGGGCAGACACATGGTCCTATCTATATCAAACTCTCTCACCGAGCTGGAAAGTTTCATCACAACGGCACCCCCCAAATTCTTTAAAAAACAAATGACACCCCCACGAAACTAATTAACCTAGTCTAGGGATCAAATCTCACCTCAGAAAACTGCACCTCTACTGTTTTTTTACTTCCCGACACCTGTTCACAGGGCCTTTATACCAGAAATCCAAAACCCACACGACTCTCTCTCTCTCACACACAGTTATTCACATCACCCTGACTCACCACCACCGTGACCTTGACCTGAAATTCAAAAAACGGCCATCATCATGCGCCCGTGTGGTGTGGTGGAGCGTAGAAAAAACTGAAAATACTGCACCTCCCCCCCTCAATCCTCACTCCTCCCTAAATACTACCTGTCATGGATGGACGGAAGGGCGCAGTCTGTCTGTGTGTCTCGACAACAACACCCTACTCGCGTCCTCTGCCTATTCATAGCGATGTCACACCGACCTGTCCACAACAAGACTTATACCAAATACCAACCCATTGAATCCTAGGAAACCGAGTTGAAAAATTCTAACCATACCTCTTACACATTGAAAACCAAGGTCTCCTCTCAGAGTACCGCACCGACCCCGATCTCCTCAAAACCCTAAACAACGCAATTACCACTGCCACATCCTATGCTATTTATATATTTTCCACCACCAAAGTGACTAAGCCATTCAACAGTGGGAACACAATGATACATGAAGTTGGATAAATTAGCAAAAAAAAAATTATGACTTTGTCTTAAATTCGCTCTTTTTCTGTCTAACCATTTTAAGAGAAATTATGACTATGTCAAAATTAGCCAATTCTTTTTCTAAATTTTAAGTTTTTAGAGTGTAATTAAATCTGATCATCTAAAAAAGAAACCTATATTCATTTTATTAAATATCTTTTATTTTTATTTTTTCCACTATTATCAATTATATAATGGTTTTTTTTGTTTAATGTGTTATAATTGAAATTTGTGATCATAACCATATTTATTTTCTCGTAAAATAAGAAATTGGAAGTTTAAATGAAATGAATGGTAGATTATGTACATTTTAAATTTTAATAGCCAAATTATTATGTAAAAGTAAGAATTAAAAAGGGTGGTAGAGTATATACACTTTAAATTTTAATAACAAATTGCTATGCGAAGCGTTGTTCTATAAATAAAAAACTAGATATGTTATTTTATAAACAAATTTAAATAAAACTAGAAAGGGCTACGTTGTTGTATAAATAAATTTAAATAAAAGTCAAAACTCTAAATTTTTATATAGCATAGTCTAATTAATAAAAGAAATGGCTCTTTTAAATTTTAATAGTGAAATTTTTATGAGAAAACGTGTTTTTCTTCCACAAATAATAGAGAATCTCATTAAAATTCAAAACTCAAAATTCTTATATAACATAGTCTAGTTAATAGATCTAACTATTTTTTTATAGTGATTTTTACTAAATCAAGTAGAATTTTTTTAGAATTGTAAATTCAAGTTATTTAATAGGAAAGTCCTAGTCCCATAGAGGTTTTTCAAAGCACTAATTATTTTCATGTGTTTGCACTTTAAACAACATAAATCACAATCCCACTTAAGATTGTATCATCAAATTAATACTAAAATATATTGACTTCACTAGTATCAAACACAATGATAAACACATCATATTGACTAAAGTAAGAATAAAAAATTGCAGGTTTAAATGGAAAGGATGATAGACTATGTACACCTTCAATTTTAATAGACAAATTGCTATGCGCAAAGTGGGTACGTTGTTCCATAAATAAATTTAAATAAAACTCAAAACTGGAAATTTGTATATAGCATAGTCTAATTAATAAAAGAAATGGTCTTTTTTTGGTATTTTTTTCTACTAAATTTTTAGAATAGATATTTTTATAAATTATACCTTCAATTTATTTATGTGAAAAGTTCTAATGCCACAAAGATATTTGAAAGGGCTAAATCCTTTTACGTGTTCACATTCGAAAAGAGAGTTGAATATTAAAAAAATAGTAATTTTTTTTCTTGAAATTTATTATAAATCTATTAAAATGACAAGTTTTGAGTGTAATTAAATCTAACCATCTAGAAAACACAGATATATATATATTTTATATTAAACATTTTTATTTTTTATTTTTCCCACTACTATCAAGTATATACTATTTTTTTCTAAAATTCGTTATAATTGATATTTGTTATTATTATTTGGTTAACAATATGTATTTTCACTTAAGAATAAGAGACTAGTTCAAATGAAAAAGATGGTAGAGTGTGTACCCCTTAAATTTTAATAGTGAAATTGTTATGAGAAAGTGTGTCCTTCTTTCACAACTAATAAGGAATCTCATTAAAATTCAAAATTTTTATATAACATAGTCTAGTTAATAGATCTTACTATTTTTTTTATAGTTAGTTTTACTAAATCAAATAGAATTTTTTTAGAATTGTAAGTTCAAGTTATTTAATCAGGAAAGCCCTAGTGCTATAGAGTTTTTTCAAAGCACTAATTCCTTTTATGTGTTCGCACTTTAAACAATAGAAATCACAATCCCACCTAAAATTGTGTTATCAAATTAATAATAAAATATATTGATTTCACTGGACATTGTTCCATAAATAAATTTAAATAAAACTCAAAACTAGAAATTTGTATATAACATAGTCTAATTAATAAAAGAAATGGCTCTTTTCTAGGTATTTTTTCTAGTGAATTTTTAGAAAAATTTTTTTTTATAAATTATACCTTCAAGTTATTTATCTTAAAAGTTCTAATGCCACAAAGACATTTGAAAGGGCTAAATCCTTTTAGGGGTTCGCATTTGAAAAGGAAGTTGAATATTAAAAAAAAAAAATACAAATTGTGATTGTTAATTTTTATTTTCAAATTTTATTTCACAAATTTAAGAGAAATTATGACAGTATCAAAATTGCCATTATTTTTTCTCGAAATTTACTATAAATCTATTAAAATTGCAAGTTTTGAGAGTGTAATTAAATCTAACCATCTAGAAAACACAGGTATAGATATTTTATTAAACATTTTTTTTCCCACTATTGTCAATTATATACTATTTTTTTCTAAGATTTGTTATAATTGACATTTGTTATTATTATTTGGTTAACAATATGTATTTTCAC
The DNA here is from genome assembly GCA_034641835.2 of Pinus albicaulis. Taxonomy (NCBI): domain Eukaryota; kingdom Viridiplantae; phylum Streptophyta; class Pinopsida; order Pinales; family Pinaceae; genus Pinus; species Pinus albicaulis. The sequence continues at coordinate 965,585,709 of CM076574.1, forward strand.
GTAAGAATAAGGGATTAGTTAAAATGAAAAGGATGGTAGAGTATCTACGCCTTAAATTTTAAGAGTGAAATTGTTATGAGAAAGAGTGTCCCTTCTTTCACAAATAATAGAAAATCTCATTAAAATTCAAAATTATTATATAAAATTCTTACCATTTTTTTATACTCAGTTTTACTAAATCAAGTAGAATTTTTTTGAAATTGTAAGTTCAAATTATTTAATCAGGAAAGTCCTAGTGCTATAGAGGTTTTTCAAAGCATTAATTATTTTTATGTGTTCGCACTTTAAACAAGAAATCACAATCCCATCTAAAATTGTATCATCAAATTATTACTAAAATATATTGGCTTCACTACTCTCAAACGCAATGATAAGACTAAAGTCTCTTTCCATTAGTTGGAAACACCATTGGATAAATTTTTAAAAAATATATTTATATACACCTTAAATTTTAATAGTCATATTGCTAATAAAACTAAAAAATCGAAATTTATATATAGCACAGTCTAATTAATTTAAAAAATGACTCTTTTCTAAGTAATTTTTTTTCCAGTGAACTTTTAAAATAGAGATTTTTATAAATTATACCTTCAAGTTATTTATATGAAAAGTTGTAATGCCACATAGATATTTGAAAGGGCTAAATCGTTTTAAGAGAGTTGAATATTAAGACAAAAAAAAGTGTGATTGTTAATTTTTAGTTTCAAATTTTATTTCACAAATTTAAGAGAAATTATCAATGTATCAAAAATAGCCATTTTTTTCTCTAAATTTACTATAAATCTATTAAAATTGCAAGTTTTGAGAGTGAAATTAAATCTAACCATCTAGAAAAAACATACACACATATAATTATTAAACATTTTTTTATTTTTTATTTTTCTCATTACTATCAATTATATATATTTTTTTTTTTTAATTTGCTATAATTGACCTTTATTATTATTATTTGGTTAACAATATCTATTTTTACTTAAGAATAAGAGATAAGTTCAAATGAAAAGGATGGTAGAGTATGTACCCCTCAAATTTTAATAGTGAAATTGTTATGAGAAAGTGTCTCCATTATTCTACAAATAAAAGAAAATCTCATTAAAATTCAAAATTCTTATACAACATAGTCTAGTTAATAGATCTTACTATTTTTTTATAGTCAGTTTTACTAAATCAAGTAAAAAAAATTCAGAATTGTAAGTTCAAGTTATTTAATCACGAAAGTCCTAGTGCAGGTTTTTCAAAGCAATAATTCTTTTTATGTGTTCGCACTTTAAACACAAATCACAATCCCATCTAAAATTTATCATCAAATTAATACTAAAAGATATTGACTTCACTAGTCTCCAACACAATGATAAGACTAAAGTCTCTTTCCATTAGTTGGAAACACCATTGGATAAATTTTTAAAAAATATATTAAAAAAATATGTATATAAGTTTAAATTTAGCTATATTTTTACCAAATTTGGTTTTATGTCTAAATTTAACTAATTTTTTCTTCAAATTTTACTATTAAATCTATTAAAATTACAAAATTTTATTGTATAATTAAATTTAACAATCAAGAAAACACCCTATATATATTTTATTAAACACTTTTTCTTTTTATTTTGTCCACTATTATCAATTGTATCATATTTTTTGACATAAATTTTGTTAATGTATATTATGGTAAGAATAAAGATTACAAGTTCAAATCTAAATGATGGTAGAATATGTAAATTTTTTTAAATTTTATTAGTGAAATTTCTATGAAAAGCTAGACCCTTGTTCCACAAATAGAGGATTTCATTAAAATTCAAAACTCAAAATTTTTACACATCATGGTCTAATTAATATAGGAAATGACTCTTTTCAAGGTATTTCTTGATAATGAAATTTACTCAAAAATGAAATCTAGTAGAGAATTTTAAGAATTGTAAATTCAAATTATTTAATACTGAAAGTTCTAGTGCCAATTTTTTTTTTCAAAATACTAAACATTTTTATGTGTTTGCATTTTAAACAACATGAAATCACAATCATGCCCAAATTTGTATCATCAAATTTCAACTAAAGTATATTGAATAACGCATATTTCAAATTTGGTTTTATGTTTGAATTTAGTTAATTTTTTTTTCAAATTTTACTATGAAATCTGTTAAAATTACAAGTTTTTATAGTGTTATTAAATCAAACCATCTAGAAAACATGCATATATACATTTTATTAAACATTTTTTGTTTATGATTTTTTCCACTATTATTAATCATATAATATTATTTTCAAAATATTTTTATAATTGAAATTTGTTAACCAGATATATTTTATAGTAAGAATAAGAGATTACAAGTTAAAATCTAAAAGATGATAGGGTATATACACCTTCTTAAATCTTAATAGTGAAATTTTTATGAGAATGGGGTTTGTGTTTCACAAATAGAGAATCTCATTAAAATTCAAAACTTCATAAGGTTTTTTCAAAGTATTAATATTTTTTTTATGGGTTAGCATTTTAGGTAACCTGAACACAATTCTATATATATATATATATTATTCTACAATTTTTTTAATTTTTTCCATGATTATCAATTACATAATATATTTTTTTCAAAAATTTGCTATAACTGAAATTTGTTATTATAAATTTGTTAAAAATATGTATTTTGTCATAGGAATAAGAGATTATAAGTTTAAATGGAAATGATGATAGAGTATGTATACCTTTTTAAATTTTAGTAGTTGAATTATATGGGAAAACAAGGTCCTTTGTTCCACAAATAGAAGATCTCATTAAAATTCAAAACTCATTTTTTTTATACAACATAATTTAATTAATAGACAAAATTATTATTTTGAAGGCATTTTTTATTATTAATTTCAATAGAAATCAAATAAATATTTTCAAAGAAGTAAATATTTATACATTCACATTTTAAACAACATGAAATGATAATCCTACCCAAAATTGTATCATCAAATTACCATTAAAGCATAAAGCATATTGAGTAATGCATCTTTCACAAGTAAGAATCACAATGATAAATACATTATATTAAGTAATGCATTTTTTCACTAGTCTAGTACACAATGGGATATATATATATATATAATTTTTCAATTTTGGTTTTATGTTTAAATTTAGCTAATTTTTTCTTCAAATTTTACTAGTAAATTTATCAAAATTACAAATTTTTATTGTATAATTAAATATAACCATCTAGAAAACACACCTATATACATTTTATTAAACATTTTTTTGTTTTTTAGATGAATGTCTTTGGGATTAATCACATCATTAGGATTTGGTCGACCATTAGAACCAACTAATGTGGTTCATCCTCTGGACAAGGTGGAGAAGCTAATCAATCTTAATGAATAAATAACGGGGATGCATCATTTCCCGGAAATAACCGTTAAGAACTAGCTGTTACGAACTAGTTGTTAAAGCTTACAATATATACAATTATACAATATATTTTTGCTTTTCAAAATATTGTTATAATTGAAATATGTAATCATAAATTTGTTATCAAGATATATTTTCTCATAATAATAAGTGATTACATGCCTACAATATATACAATTATACAATATATTTTTTCTTTTCAAAAAATTGTTATAACTGAAATATGTAATCATAAATTTGTTATCAAGATATATTTTCTCGTCCCTTGTTCCACAAATAGAGGATCTCATTAAAATTCAAAATTATAAATTTGTATATAGCATAGTCCAAAATGTCTCTTTTTTTAAGGTATTTTTATTAAATATCAAGGTTTTTGTATATGTCTATAGTCAATTTTTCTTTTGTCAAGTTGTCTGTGATCTTCCAACCTGTGGCTTGACGAACGAGGAGCATCTAAGCCATCAAAGTCTATAGTCAGTTTTTTTGTTTGTTTGTCAAGTTGGTTGTGATCTTCCAAGCTTGACCTGTGGCTTGAGGAGCTGCGAACTAGGGGCATTTAAGCCGTTAAAGTCTATAGTCAATTTTTTGTTTTTTTGTAAGTTTTCTGTGATCTTTCGGGATTGACCTATGGCTTGAGGAGCTATGAGCCAGGGGCATCTAAGCTGCCAAAGTCTATAGTCAGTTTTTTGTTTGTTTGTCAAGTTGTATATGATCTTCCAGGCTTGACCTGTGGCTTGAGGAGCTGCAAATCAGGGGCATCTAAGCCGTCAAAGTTTATAGTCAATTTTTTTGTTTTCAAGTTGTTTGTGATCTTCCAGGCTTGACCTGTGGCTTGAGGAGTTGCCAACCAGAGGCATCTAAGCTAGAAAAGTCACCTGAGGGTCACCCGGGGATCGCATAGGGCACAAACACCCCCCGTAAGGTTTGATCCTCGATCGCCTTAATAACTAGGCTCATCCTCAACCGATTGTGCTAGTGGGAATTGACTTCTTATAGTCCATTTTAATTGAAATCAAACAAAGATTTTTAAAAATTGTAAGTGAAAGTTGTTTGGTGTAGGGGATTTTCAAAGTGTTAAATCCTTTTATGCCTTCGCATTTTAAACTACATGAATCAAAATCTTGCCCAAAATTGTATCATCAAATTAGGACTAATGGATCTTTCACTAGTCAGGAACATAATGATAAATACATCATATTTCCTAATGCATATTTCCACCACTTGGGAAAACACACACACACACACATATAAATTTGGTTTTAATTCTAAATTTAGCTATTTTTTTTCATATTTTATTACTAAATCTATTAAAATTGCAATTTTTTATTGTGTAATTAATTATAACAATCTAGAAAACATGGAAATATACATTTTACTAAACATTTTTGCTTTTTCATGTTGGTTTTTAATGTTCACTCCTACATAGGTGAAATTGGTGGCTCCATGTTGTTGACATTAGACACAATCCATCTAGCTCATGAGATCTAGGTCATTGATAGGGTTGATCACTTCCACCACATGAAGCTTAGAGAGGCTATTGAGATTGAGAAACATGCAATCATCTCAACAGGGATGATGGTTGAAATTAAGTAAGAGTTGGATTTTGACAGTTTCCTCTTGATTTAGCCTTCCTTTTTCTTGTTCTTCGGTTTTATTTTCTCTTATATTTTATTTATTTCTATGTTATTTAATTTTATTTTTAATGCTTATATATTAAGTATATATTATTATATTTTTTTTCCTTTTTTATTCTTTCACTTTCTCAATAGGATTAATGGCTTATTTTAATGAAACATCTTAACTTTCTATATATATATATATATATATATATATATATATATATATATGGTATTGAAATTATTAAATTTAAAAAAAAAATCCAACATATTATTCATATATAGAGAGTATTGAAATCATTAAATTTAAAAAAAAATAAAATAAAAATCCAACATATTATTCATATATATATAGAGAGAGTATTGAAATCATTAAATTTTAAAAAAAAATCCAACATTCTATATAAATATTTTAACCATTGTAATAAATAAATAAATAAAATTATTTGTTAACTAATATGATAATATAATTGTTAGTTTATAAACAAATATTATTTTAATTATTTTAATACATAATTCGTAACTTTTAGTTCCTAATGCATTCTTATTATTTATTCTATAGAATTGATTGGTTTTTTCATCTTTGTAGTGAGGATGAACCACATTAGTTGGTTGGAAAGTTCAACCTAATCCTATAGATGTGATTAATCTGAAAGACATCTTATTTACAATATGGATCACAAAAGTATAAGATGTAACATATGTGTGTGTGTGTGTATTAACAAGATGTATTTTCTGGTAGGAATAATTTTCATGGTACGAATAAGATATTACAGGTTCAAATCCTTAGTTGGGCGACCCAATCCTATAGATGTCAATATGTATCAAAAAATTTAAGATCTAACATATATGTGTGTGTGTGTGTGTTAACAAGATGTATTTTCTAGTAAGAATGAGATGTGTGTGTGTGTGTGTGTGTGTTAACAAGATGTATTTTCTCATAAGAATAAGAGATTACACATTCAAATCCAAAGGATAGTAGAGTATGTACAACTTATTAAATTTTAGTAGTGAAATTGTTAGATTACAAGTTCAAATCCAAAGGATGTTAGAGTATGTACAACTTCTTAAATTTTAGTAGTGAAATTTTTATGGGAAGGTGTCCCCGTTCCACAAATAGAGGATTTCATTAAAGTTTAAACTTCGAAATTTTCATATAGCATAGTGTAATTAATAGTGGAAATGACACAATCAATTTTACTACAAATTAATTAGAGATTTTTAAGAATTGTAAGTTCAAGTTGTTTAATCCATAAAGTTTTAATGCCATAAATGTTTTTCAAAGAACTAAATCCTTTTATGTGTTGGGATTTTAAACAACATGATAAACTTCAAAAATATGTATATGTTAAAATTTTGGTCATTTTTCAAATTTGGTTCTAAGTCTAGGTTTAGCAAATTTTTTCTTCAACTTTTACTATTAACTATATTAAAATTACAAGTCATTATTCTGTAATTAAATCCAACCATATAGAAAACACACCTATCTACATTAATATTAAACCTTTTTTGTTTTTAGTTATTTCCATTGTTTGTCATTTTATATTGAAATTTGTTTCTATAAATTTGTTAACCATATGAGTTTTCTCATAATAATAAAAGCTTATTGTTTGAAATCAAAAGGATGGTAAAGTATGTACATTTTATTAAATAATGAAATATTATAGGTTCAAATCTAAAAGATGGTAGAGTATGTACGCTTTATTAAATTTTAGTAGTGAAATTGCTATGTGAATGTGGGCCCCTTTTCCACAAATAGAGAACCTCATTAAAATTCAGAACTCAAATTTTTTATATAACATAGTCTAATTAATACACGAAATGACTCTTTTCAAAGTGTTTTTTTACAATCAATTTTACTGGAAATCAAGTATAGATTTTTAAGAATTGTAAGTTGAGTTGTTTAATCTCAACAACTCTAATGCCTTATGGGTTTTTCCAAGCACTAAATCCTTTTATGCATTTGCATTTTAAATAACATAAAATCACAATCCTACCCAAAATTGTATCATCAAATTATGACTAAAACATATTAGCCAAGCCATCTTTTATTAGTCAGAAACACACTAAATATTGAGTAACTTATCTTTCCAAGAACACAACTCTTGATAAATCTAAAAAAAATTAATATATATGCCCTTTTTTTTTTCAAATTTGATTCAATGTCTAAATTTAGCTAGCTTTTTCTTCAAATTTTATTATTAAATCTATTAAAATTAAAAAAAAAAATTGTGTAATTAAGTCTAGTCTGAGGTTAGAAAATACACCTATCTACATATTATTAATTTTTTCCCGCTATTATCCATTATATAATATTTGTTTTCAAAAAGTTTTTATAATTGAAATTAGTTATCAAAAATTTGTTAACAATATGTATTTTCTCCTAATAATAAAGATTATAAATTCAAATCCAAACGATAAAAGAGTATATACACCTTAAATTTTAGTAGTGAAATTGATATATAAACCAAGTTCCTTGTTCCAGAAATTAAGTATCTCATTATAATTAAAAAAACTCAAATATTTTATATAGCATAGTCTAATTAATGTTTGATATTTCAATTAAATTCTGCTATATTTGAATTTTCATATCTCTTCTTATTAGAAATGTACATTTATATTTCAAAGAAATTAATTTAATAAAAAAATTAATTAATTAATTTTTTTATCTATAATTATTTTATTAAATCAAAACATTAAATATATTAAATTGTTTTACAATTTTAATAAAATTTATTTTACTAATATTTTTAAAATCTATCTATGATTTAATAATATGATAATATATGTTTTATAAATTATTATTGAAAATTACAAATCATAATTAAATAATCATATCTAAAATATATTAAATAAATTAAAAAAGTCATAACCATTCAATAAAAAAATACAAAAAACACATAAAATTTACATCTATATTATTACTATTAAAACTAAAACTAATTTATAACATTGACAACCAACTATACCCTAAAATAAAACTCTTAAATTTCTTTACATGCCTACCATTTTTAAAAACGATAGATGATTACTTTACAAAACCCTCACATCCAATATACTCTAAACTCATAATATAAAATCAATAAATATAGATAATAAATACATTCTATAACTCCACTTCTTTCATTTATATTAAAAACTCATGTTGTCATGAATAGCATAAAAAGCTCCCTAACCATCAATAATAAGCAAAAACCCTAGAATAAAATATTTGTCTTGGTTATTTAGGAATAGAATGTGATTATGGGTAATTTGTTATTAATACTAAAATAAGTACTTATTTTAATATTACTAAAGTGATCAGGATAATAATTACTCATTTCTATTTCAAATTTGTTAATTAAGAAAATAATATGAATAAACTTATGTTATTAATAATAAAATAATTGTTTTGATGTTGATAGAAAAAGTGAAATTATAAATTATTTTAATGGTCCATTTTATATAATTAATATTTTATGTGTTTATATTTATATTAAAAAAATTTGTAAATTAAATAAAATTTAACTTTTCTCAGATTTTAAGATAAGTTTTAATAGATTTGTAAATATTGATTTTTTTAAATTTTTTTTTAGTAATAATCACATGCAATAGAATATTGTTGATGTTTTTAGAATCAACTTAGAACCAACCAGTGTGGTTCATCATGAGGACTCAGTGAGAGATCAGAGGTTGAGTTTAAATACATGTAGAAATGGCTAAACTAGCCCGTTATTCTAACGGCTAGTTTAGCTATTTCTATATGTATTTAAACTCAACTTCTGGATCTGATCTCTCACCTAGTTTTGATGATGAACCACATTGGTTGGTTGTGTAGACAATATTCTATTGCATGTAATTATTACCTAAAAAATTCTAAATATTTAGGATGGATGGATCACAGATTCCATAGTTCTAAATATTTAGGATGGATGGATCACAGATTCCAAAATTCTAAAAATATTGAATTGTTTAATTTCTGATTTAAACATATATTTCATATTAACAAATTCATTAAAAAAATCTAATTTTAAATTTAAACTATCAATTTTACACATTAATTTTTAGTAAATTAATATTAAACTATTGTTTCAAACTAATTTCTCATGATTTTTGAATAGTCCACTTAATACTCATTGTAACTGAGGATCAAAAGAATGAAGAAGTGAAATTAAAACAATACTAAAGCTCAAAAAAGTGAAAAAGTGAAATTAAAACTAGTAAAATGAACCACATAAAGTTAATCATCACTTGAAAAAAATTATTTAAATCATTAAATTTATAATTTAACATTTTTAAAGAAAATTTAACCTTTTATATTTTCTTAAGAATCAAACCAAAGTTTCCACAAATTCAAAATTCTTACCCTCCCATATATATCTCTAACGGAAATGTATTTTTACCGAATTTCCAGCCTTTTATCTGCCATTATAGTTGGTCGACAAAAGCGTTGAAGTTTTATACTGCCCTCATTATCAGTTCTCATTTTTGTCTTAACTACATGCGATTTAAGTCATCTTGTACATACACTTGTCTGTCACATGATCATTTCACAGAATATAAATTTAAATATCAGATATACATAAATCTGAGATTGGACAGCTTTGCATTGAATGTTTGACGTAGATTTCGCCGGAGGTAAGTATTCAACGAGTTAACTTTGAATAATATTTTTAAATTAGCTACCGATATAAAGGCCAGTAATTAATATGGTATTCAACGTAAAAACTTTGAACAGGAGCAGAATGTGAAAGCGATATCAGATCAGCAAGCAATTAAGAAATATATAAATTTATACTCGACATTAGGGTTTTATAATAATAGCAGCAGCGATGTTAATGTCTCCGTATCTTTGGTCAATAAACAAATCTCGGTTATAACTAATTATAGATACTAAAATGGTTATTAAAACTATTGTTTGGCTATACAAATCTAATAAACAAATGGGTATTTAGATAGTATCAAAATGGTTGTTAAGATTATTCTTCAGATAATATTAAACTAGTGGTTTATTGTTTTTTTTAATAAAAGCAAAAGCATGGCATCAGTAAAATATAATTTGAGGTACGCAATGGCGGCTACGACCACCCGCCTCCCCATCTGGATTGGATTGCCAATGCTTTCGCTCACGTTTTAGGAAAATTATGCCTTTTCTTTCTCTTCAAACCTTTTATTAAAACACTTGATGTCAACTTTTTTATTACTTCACGCTTACCTCCTGTCAAATGTTGACAATACCCACATGACAAATATTTTTTAATAGAAAGCTGATGCATATGGTTCATGCAACTATTATATGTTTAGTTTCTTCCGAAAAAAAACTATTATATGTTTATATTTGTGGGCGTTCAATCTTTTAAGGCCACTGCATTACTGGAGTGAGAAAAGTAAGCATCCACCGAGTAATATAAAAATTTCATATATTGCCCTTAAACCCTTTAAAGATTATATCATGTGTTCAACATTATTCTCATCATTCTGCAGTGGACCATCACACGGCGCCCGCACTTACCAATGTAACAAAACTCCCTTGCCGGCAACATCCATTCCATGCATTAAATGCATAGTGGAAAGGGTGTGCAATAATTATCTGACATAAGAATTCATCAGATAGGGTAGCTTGGTTACACGACCAAAAAACACCTCTTCTGAAACGGAGTAGTACCACCTAGAAAAGCGTTATATAAATATATAACTTAGTTTTCTAACATTAAAATGGTATATATATATATATATTCTAGTTTAAAGACCAACATGTATATTTCAGATTTCTGCAAAATATTTTATAGTACAGAGAGATTTTCCGTGAAGGTGTATCCATTTTAAATATCTTGATGCCCAGAGGTTTCAATATCTTGATGTTTAGTACCAACCACAGTGTGATGTAGCATCAAATTTTGATTATAAAGAATAAATTTAGTTTATTAAATAAATAAATAAATAAATAAATAAATTTGTTTATTATAATATTTTGTTTATATAATTTAAAATATTGGGTTAAAGATTTTATATTTTAGAAATTATATTCTAACATATTATCGTATAAATTATAATTGTGCTCAATATAAATTATAATTGGTGAGCACAAGTTGTGATCAACTTTGCCATAAATTTAATTTATCCAAAGTGGTTTTGGGTACTTTTAATTTTTCCATGGCCAATTCTTTCCATAAGTTTGAACTTTAAGATTTGGTGGGTGTTAAATCTCACCTAAACTAATTAATTTACACCTCATAGTTGGCTTAAAATGACAATGTTATAATTATTTGTAAATTGAGATATAAATCCTACAACATTTTAATACAAAAAAGGGTAGAGATGGTAGTGGCCAAACATTAAAAAGGTAAATTTTATTATTCATCTAACAATTACTCTCATTTAATTGACTGCTTAAGGTAGAGTTTGGGGTGAGGTTTAGGTACTTGTTTAACTTGTGGTTGCACCAAGAGGTATTATATTAATTATTTTATTATATGGCAGTGTTAATGATGCCCAAAGCTATTGAAGCCCTATGATTAACCTTGGTGCCCAGTGAGTGCTTTCTAGTTGTGTGAGAGAAATTTAGGATTGGGGTTAGAGTGGCAGCCTAAGAGTGGTGGGTGCTAGATTCGATCCAAACCAATTAATCTACACCTCATGGCTTAAAATCATAATGTTAAAATTATTTGTAAATTGATATCAACTCAACAACATTTTAATACAGAAAAGAGTAGAGATGGTAGTGGACAAACATTAAAAAAGTAAATTTGGTTATTCATCTAACAATTACTCTTATTTATTTGATGCTTAAGGTAGAGTTTGGGGTGAGGTTTAAGTACTTGTTTAACTTGTGGTTGCACCACGAGGTATTATATTAATTATTTTAATCCGTGGCATTGTTAATGATGCCCAAGGCTATTCAAGTCCTATGATTAACCTTGGTGCCCAGTGAGTGCTTGCTAGTTGTGTGAGAAAAAATTGGGATTGGGGTTAGAGTGGCAGCCTAAGAGTTTTGACGGGGTTTATAGTGGCAACCTAAAAGTTATGACCTTGTGCCATGCAGGTGAGATTTTTCCTCGTTAATGATTCCCCAATCTCCAATGGGTTGATTAGAAGATAAATAAAAAAAACCACTCTTAGCCACTCCATAAATTTCAACTTGGCACTCTTTTTTAACCATATTTCAACTTTTTGTGTCCCTCACAATGGATGGAGTGCCCACTCAAAAAATTGGAGATTTGTGGTTCTCATACACAATTCATTTCTAGAAAACTTGTGCATTGTTACTACAATATTTCCTACTCTAACCACTTAGGGCTTTGCCTATGTATTGTCTTTAAGTACTATTTAGGAAAAAAATACTATACTACAGAAGATATAATGAAAATTGAAGAGAAATTAGTAGAATCCTTGCCCATTAAGAGTAGCTTCTAGAGTACTCTCTTGAGGTTCTACTCTACCAACACCTCAACAGTCCTCAATCACAAGGTTTCTAGCAATAAGAGTCTAGGTACCATACTCTAGCTCTAGGTCTTGAGGGTGTGATGTGGGTTTGACGCTCATTGAGACAGTGATGGAGGGGCCCTAAAAGGAGCTATAAGTCACAAGAGTAGTGGAGAAAACTTCTAAAGGAATACCCAGGTGAGATATGACCTTATCTATCATTTTTTGCAAAGATTTTATGTGCTCATAAAGCTCCAAATTTCCATTATGAATCTTCATAAAGGCATCAACTTCTTGCTCCCATTCTCAAACTATCAACATATGTTTTGTATTGTCCATCAAGCACTTATCCCTAAATCCATTATCCTGTTTAAATTGAATGGTGAATTCACCTTTCCATTTATTCTATATTATTGTTTAAAAATAGAAGACATTGAAGAACTCCATAAAGAAACCAAAGTCTCTCAAGGAAAAAATTAATAGTTATGATAGACATTGAACACATAAAATGGTTTCATATATATAGAAATGAGATAGGCGCAATAGATAACCATAACAAACCATTACAACTGGATGACAATGAGACCTAAGTAGGTACAACTCATAGTTAAATTGAAAAAAAAGCACTCTCTAAAAGAATGCATTGGAAAAATACATTTCTCCTATGAACTCTAAACTCCCCTTTAATGGAAAAATGGATTCTCTAACACCTACCCTTTCTTGATGAAATTCAAACTTAAGATGTCTATCACATGATTATTTGCATTACAATAGATCAAGTGAAATCCCTTTTATTGTAGATCTTGTCTTACAAAATGATGTTGTATTTCAATATGCTTTGATCTAGCATATGATAGGTTGGGTTATTTTCTAGTTTGATAGAGTTTTGATTATCACATTTGTTGATGGTTGTTCCATTTTTCTTTTCTCTCATGTCTTCAAGGATTCTCCTGAGCCAAATTTCTTCACAACCAACACTACATAAGGATTTGTGCTCAGCTTTAGTGGATGACAAATAAATATAGGTTGCTTCTTACACTAGTACAAATGGGGCCAAAATCCGACGTCACTTCGTCGATTATATGACTCAACTTCATCTACTATCCAATGAACCAAAGACATAGATATCATTGATAGGATTTCATCGGATATTCGACCACCAGGAAATATTTATACCTGTACATCAGATATTTGCCATCCTTGATACCAAATAAACCGTCATCTAACCTGGCATTTGTTCGACGTATAGTCGTCGAATAGGTGATGTTTTGTTCGACGTATAGTTGTCGAATAGGCGACGTTTTGTTCGACATATAGTCGTCAAATAGGCGGCATTTTAATTTTTAACCAAGGTTGAATACCTGAAATCCATCTTTTGGATTTGTTTATCGAATATCCAACCATCATACGTTGGTCAGCTTACGTCATGAATTTTTATTTGACAAAGATGTTATGGATCCAATGATATTTTGCGTCAAACGGGAGACAGATATCTGACTGATCCAGGTGGATATCGGTGGCCACCCACCTATTCCATTTGAACTCGCACCATCAATTCTTATAGGTTTTCACTTTCATCACAACTTACTATTTTTAGCAGGTTTTCGAGTCCTGCACTCCTGGAGCCATTTTGGGACCCTAATGATCTATGTGGATATTGGTGGCCACCCACCTATTCCATTTGAAATTCCACCATCAGTTCTTTCAGTTTTTCAATTTCATCACAACTTACTATTTTTAGCAGTTTTTCGGGTCTTAAACTTTCGGAGCCATTTTGAGGCCCTAAACAACTTTTTTTGGGCATCGTGCCTCCAAAGAATCTTTATTCCGTCCTCGGATAGATATTTCTAACGATGTATCATGTGCGTCAAACAGAGATAGTATGCCAAAGTTACAACCTCGGGAAGTTGAAACACCAATTTACCCAAACGGGGCCCATAGTTTTGGCGCTTCATCTCCTAGGGTTAGGTTTTTGGATGTTTAGAGTTTTTCATTGTTTCTCAATAATAAATAGGCCCTCAAGCCTTATTTTAACATATTTCAGAGGCATGTAGCCGCCACATATCTTCTCAGAGATAAGCTACCAACGCCCTAGCTATTTGATTTCCACTATGTCTGTAAGCATATTTCTGTTATTTGATATTAATGAAATGCAGCATTATTTCCGCTACATCTCTGTGTTTATGTCTATTTTTGTATTTTATTTCGTTTCTGCATAAATCCGGATCACTGACATTGGTTCTTTGATGAGGGCCGATGAATATTTAGCACTTGTTAAATGTACGTCGAATATCTGACAGGTTATTATTGAAAAATAATGGAAGAGGCTCCAAGGAATGGTCGTTAACTTTAACAAGGTATTTTCCTTTTGAAGTTCTGGAAAAATTGATTTCAAACTAACTCAGTCTAGAAATTTAATGTAGATGTAACCCAATTACTTAGATTATGGTTCATGCAACAAAAATTGGAGAATGTGTAATTGTCTTGTGTTTCAATTCAAGAATTCACTCAATTGAAAAAATGTACATGGGATGCGAGCTTCAACAATGTTGTGCCAAAAGAGGATTGGCATGAAATCCACATAAAATTTCAGTACAATCCTCTACTCGCACAACATTGTTGAATCTTACATCCCATGTACATTATTTCATTTGAGAAAATTCTTGAATTGAAACACGTGACAATTACACATTCTACAATTTTTGCTGCCTGAGCCATAATCTGAGTAATTGGGCTACATCTACACTAAAGGTCTAGAATGAGTTAGTTTGAAATCAAATTTTGCAGAACTTCAACATGCAAATACCTTGTTAAAGTTAGCGACCATTCCTTGGAGCCTCCATTTTCCCGAACTTCAGCTTGAAAACCAGGCAATAATGATTATATAGAGAGGAAAAACATCTCTAATTATAAGAAATAGGATACAGATTACAATCTATAAAAGGGATAAAACACAGGTTTCTCAAATAATAACAACAACCAAACAAATTCCTAATAACAATATCAAAAAATTGAATGCTAAATGTAATGTTACCTTTTTGAGATATTTTCTTCTGATAGTTGTTCCTCTTCAACATCCAAATCGACACAGATTTTCCTAGACATATTCATGAGACCAATGAGGAAAATCTGAGCAAAGGTTTCCTGCCCTTTGGGAAATCAATATATTATCATCCTCAATATACCCTCCAATCTTCCTTCTAGCTAAGACATTCACGAGAGTTGTCTTCCCCACACCACTAACCCCCATAAATGTCATAAGAACACCTAGTATGAGTGCACCTGTAACACAAAAATTGAAGTCTATCTTTAGTCACTTCTTGTTCCCTCTTTTCCTGTAGATGAATCAAAAATTAGTTAGCCAAATCCATCAAGTATGATAATCCACAAAAATTGGAAATAGTTGAATCACATAATATATTAGTCTCAAGGCTTAAGTTCCATAGAAGGGGTATGTCAACAATATATTTGAAATTTTCAAAAGACATGGCTACTGGTTGAAATGGAAAAATCATTCCTCTCTTTGGAGCAATTCATGTTGCATCCTCCAAAGCCAACTCATTATTTCCTGCTAGATTAGTTGATTGGATGCTTATTTGTTTAAATTGCATTTTGGCTACATAACTGTTGAGTCGTGGAAAAGGTATGTGTTTTCTATTTATCTCATCATCCTTTTCCTTTATTCTTATCCTTTCTATAGCTTAATGTGTTAATATATTAAAGAATTATGGTAAGAATGAAGGAATTATCTGCAATTATGACTTGGCTAGTATTATCCTTCTTTATGCAGGAAAATACAAAAAAAGACAATTGTTGTTCCCTAACTAAGGAACAACGAAAAAATCAACAAGCTAAGGAAGGAGTGCGGCGGTTGCGGATAAGGCCAAAGTAAGTCAGAAGGATCAGTGTGAGAAGGGAAAGGATGTATGAAGTTAGAAAACTGTGTGAATCCCTCAAGATCGAGATATCTTGAGGGATCGCTTTTACCATTTATCTTTTTACCCCTTTCTTATTATAAAAGGCGACGATTGTAAATAGAAGGGGGACTAGCTGTTATTATTGAAATTGTAATTCTTAATTACAGATTCTCGTTGTAATGAAGAGCACAGATATATTGTAATGCTCTTTCAGATTGATGATTAATACATAAGTGAAGTTGCTATTCCTTCTCGTTATCTGAAGTAACCAACAATGTACGCTGGCGGCTAAGGGCCTGGCTTTTGGTGAATTCACTGCTTCATCTGTGTCATACATTTCCGATTATCGCAAGTGTGATGGCTTGATAGTATTAACGCTTTTTTTTATTCTATTTCCTTTGTTGCTTATTATTTTCCTGTGTTAACCAAATAGTTGTATTTTATATAATTTAAAGTATTGTTATTTATTTAGTTTACTTCCGCTTTCGGATTGAGTTTCTTAGATAATTATTCTGCTCAATGAGATCAACTGTAACGAGTATTAACTACTGTTGTTAGGCTCTCAGATTGATACCATTGTTGTTTTACTGAAGAATGTATTTGATTTAGATTCAATCGGTTTCGAAGAGAAGAGTTATCACTACTATACTCTTCACTGATATCGTTGTTACTTGAAATGCTGTAGGATTTGATTTCATTAGAGGATTGAGTTTTCGTTAAATTGCAATTATGATTTACTTGTTGCATCCGTTTACTCTTGTATTAAAATATCTATACTGCAACCTACGAAACATTACTCTCTAATTTAAATAGCTGCCACATACTGTGTACACTCTTGAAATAGAAAGGCTTGCCCGGATTGATAATTAATATGAGGATAATTAGGAGTTTAAAAAGCACCTTTTATCAACCAACATTTTGGCGTCGTTTTCGGGGAGAGTGTAAGCCATTTATGGAGAGTGATGTATATCTGATAATTTCCTGTTGAGAGAGAACTGGGTATTAAAAATAGAAGGTAAGAACTTGCGTACGAAGTATGCAAAATGCCTGCTCCCTCGCCTGCTTTCCAGTAGAGTTGTTAGAAATTTAAGGTAGAGGTAAACATTTGAATTGTTTGTATGAATGACTAAGAAGAAAATACCAGAAATCAATCCAATTCCACTACCCAAACCTGAAAAATCTAAGGGACTAGTGACCCTTGGACGATCAACTTTCATAGACTAAATCTTAAAGAAAGCTGAATCTCAGCCATCAGTAGGTCCTCGAAACATTGCTTCCAGACAACCTACTGTCTCCCTTCGGGCCACAGGCTCACTATCTGCAGCTTACACTGAGGTCCACAGAAAAACTATAGGAACTCAGCAGAATTTTCAAGAAATTAAAAATTCATGCCCAATTTCCTCACAATAAGGGAATTCTTGTAATATTCGTGAAGGAGGAGGAGAAACAGGGGAAGAACCAATATTCCCTCAGGTAGTAATTGAACAAGGAACACCTAGTATCCCAGACAAAGGGAGTGTTGTTAAGATTATTTCCACCTTTTGTGATATTCATGAAGGAGGAGGAGAAATAGGGGAAGAACCAAGATCCCCTCAGGTAGTAATTGAGCAAGGAATGCCCAGTATCCCAGACAGAGGGAGTGTTGTTAAGATTATTTCCACCCCTTTGGGACACCCAAGGGATAACTCCCCAGCTCCAGAAATCCCAGAAGGATACTGGCATATATTTGATCAAATGGCTAACAATCCACAAGCACCCTAAACATCCACATTGTTGTACCCCATCGTTGACACAACTGCCAACGCTCCTATGAAAGCTATCCATTTACAAAATATTCCCACCTTTCATGGGCTCTCATCAGAGGATCCAGACGCATTTCTATTTGAATTTGATGTATTATGTCGGGGTTATGACTATACCACCGACCCCCAAAACCTAAAGTTGTTTCCATCTACATTAAAAGGCGCACCCTTGCGTTGGTTCATGGGGCTAGGTGGAGAAACAATAAATGATTGGGATCAAATGAAAAATGATTTCCTTAAAAAATATTAGGATTATTGCAGATCTAGGGAATTGAAAGACGAAATATTCCAAATGGTAGCTAGACTCGGTGAAACATTGGAAGAGTATGTAGAGTGCTTCCAATATAACCTCCAAAGATCCCCCTATGTAAATATGCCCTTGCCTGATAATGTGCTGAAAACTACACTGATTAAAGGTATGAAAGAACAATGGATAGAGACATTAAATATTATGGGTAAAGGTGATATATATCAAGAGGATTATGTTGATATTATTAAATTGTGTATCAGGTTCTCAAGGGGAAGTATGAGATTTAAATCAACAGGACGCGACATGACCACCAGGGACAACAAAATCTCTAGTGGAACCATTACTCGTACAAAAATTGGAAATCTTCTAGAAGATTTCAAAACAGATATCTTGGGGACATTGACGACGCAATTAGACATCATGCAGGCCAAGCAGAAGTAGGCAGAAGTAGAACATAACCTGGTGATATTTTGCCCAAGATGCAAAAAGAAGCATAGTCACAAAGAGTGTCCGCTGGATATGGTACAAACCTGTGCCATATGTACTAAAGATCACGCCACAAAAAGTTGCCCGTCACTGCTAGGGTTAAAAGCAGTCTATAAAGAGGCAGAAGAAGAAATAGAACCAGTCTACTAGCTAAATCAGCGTCGCCAATGGCAACTAGGACAGACAGGTATGTTAACCGACCCATCTTCTTCCTTTCAGCCCTCGCAATATAATGCTCAACAATATACAGGAGCTATGTGGCAAAACCAGACACCTTTTCCAAATTGGTCACAACAACCATTATCTATGCCACCTTGGTCCAACCAATCAAACCAAAATAAAAGTTGGCCAAATTTTCCTTGTTTTCCACCATTTTGGCCATCCTCCACATATCCATTCCAATGGCCATCCTCTCTGCCACAAAACCAGAATTGGCAGTCAAGCTGGCAACGACCTACAAATCAGCCAGCAGGAAAAATCCCCCTACCTCAACCTACACTGTTAGCACCCTATACATTGCAATAGAACCCTCAGACCAACCTATGACCATAGCTCCCAGCCCAGCCCAACTCGAACCCCAACAATAGACCGATCCAATCTGTGCAAATTATTGAAGGACCCAAGCCAAAAACTGAGTTAAGGGAGTGTAATGAGCCGCAATTAAGATCTGGGAGGATAATAGAGTTGGAGGGGGATAAAAATATACAAATTGAAAATCTGTTACCTGTAGAACAACCACCACAAGTGGAGAATCTAGTTAAATAGAAAACCCACAATCAAACTATTACCTCTTCTCCACCATTCCCAGAAATATTAATTATACCCCGCTCAATCGAATATACAAATTTTGATCTTTTGGGAGAACTGAAAAATTTGTGTGTAAAAATGCCTCTCCTCCAGGCTATTCAGGACATTCTAATCTATGCAAAAATTATCAAAGAATTATTTATGAAAAAGCCAAAGAGGAAAACAAAAACAACTCCAACTATCCATGTCGTCGGTACTCTGTCTGATTTATTATCAGGCAGAGAAACACCAGTAAAATATGAGGACCCAGGAAACCCTATAGTCACAGTGCAAATAAATAGGTGCTCCTTTCCCAATGCATTAGTTGACCTAGGAGAAGCAATCAATATTCTCACAACAACAACTTGTCAAAAGCTTGGCATTACATCCTTGGACCCAATCACAACCCTCTTGGAACTTGTTGACCGATCAATTGTCAAACCAGAGGGGACATTACAAGATGTAATGGTGTCTATAGATTCTTGGGAATACCCAGCAGATTTTCTGATCATCAATCCTAGAAACCAACTAGATGGACATCCCCTATTTCTAGGAAGACCTTGGCTAGCAACCGCATATGCTTACATAAGCTATCGGACAGGCAACATGACTATAGCAAGAGGAAAAGATGTGAAGAATTTATCCTTATATCTTCCAGCTCAGCCAAGTCTAACAATAATAAAAACGAGGAAACAACATGTATCATATTTAACTGAAAACATTAGATCACCACTAACCATAGAAGATGCTCTTGAATTCAAGGTTCAAACAGAAGATGACATCATTAACGCTTATATTAACCAACCAGATGCCATATCGCATCCAAAATTTCACATGATCGAAGCAGCCCTGGATAACGAAATCGAAGAGAATCCCTTACAAGACTTTAGCGACCAATCAATCCCAACAAATTTGGTTTATAATAGCAAAACCGTAGAAATTGAGCCAGGGAAAACCTTAAATATCAATAAAAACTTGACTGAGGACCAGGCATAGAGGTTTGTCCAACTTCTGAGAAAATATAAAGAATCCTTCCCCTGGGATTACCCTGACATGAAAGGGATTGATCCCCAGCTATGCATGCACCACATCTATATAGAGAATGATGTGAGGCCCATTAGACAACCTCAACGAAGATTAAAGCCTCATCTTAAAGATATTGTGAAAGATGAACTACAAAAACTATTGGATGTGAATTTCATCTATCCTATATCCGATAGTAAATGAGTCTCCCCATTAGTAATAGTGCCTTAAAAGAATGGAAAGTGGCATATATGTGTTGAATATAGAGAGATTAATAAAGAAACCTAAAATATCACTTTCCCCTCCCATTCATTGACCAGGTCTTGGACACATTGGCAAGAAAAAAATTATTTTCTTTCCTAGACGGCTTCAGCAGCTACAACCAAATTCAAATTGCCCCTGAAGACCAGGATAAAACTACTTTCACCTGCCCATGGGGAACCTTTGCTTACAAGGTCTTACCTTTTGGACTGTGCAATACACCTGCTACATTCTAGAGGGCTATACTCAGCATTTTTTTAGATCTGATAAAAGAAGGGCTCGAGGTGTACATGGATGACTTTACACCTTACGGAGATGACTTTGAGCTAGCATTACAAATGCTAGAGAAAGTTCTGCAATGATGCTTTGCTACCAGGCTCTATTTAAACCATGAAAAATGCCACATGATGATGACTGAGGGCCTCATTCTGGGCCATTATATCTCAGCAGCTGGAATCCTGGTAGATGTTGAAAATGCAGCAAGATGATGGAGCTTAGTGAAATGAAGTCACCTTCACTAAGTGGGCCCGTAGGCAAATTTTGGCGCAAAGTCTATTTTTAGACATATGGAGCATGGTCCAGGGGTTGCAGTATGTTATTCTTGGAGTATTGGTCATGTTGGTAAAAATAGATGGACCTCTATTTTTAGATATTTAGGTCGAATTCTATTTTTAGATTACCTATCCTAAAAATAGAAAAGTCAAATATTATTTACCCTTAATAATATTTGGACTCTAAACTTCAGTTTACTCTCTTGGAGCACTTCAGTTCGAGCTATAGAAGTGGCTCATGCATCTGACAGAGGAATTACGCTATTCTTAGGGGTTTGGTGAGCTCATGCATGGTGACTTCAGTTAGGACTTCAGTGGCAGAAGTTTGGTGGAGTTGATGAGACAGTTGGTGGAGTTGTGTTCGGTTTAACTTAGTTGAACTAGTTGAGATTAGTTTAACTAGCTAATCAAATAGTAATGAGTGGAGTGAATTAAATATTATTTAATTCACTAATTAGTAACTCATTATTCAACTCAAGAACACATCAGTTCACTACAGTGCATGGACAGTTCAGTGGAGACCAGTGAAAGAGGTAGATGAAAGGGTGAGTACAGCTATCAGTTGGGACATCAGTTGTGCATGAGATTTGCACCACACTTGGAGGCAATTTCCCATGATGATTGCGCTCTCAAGCCAAGGAGATTTGAACCTTAGATCTCTATTTAGACTAGCATTGATGCGTAGTAGAAGCAGGCAAACAAATTGGATGGTTTTGAATTTTGTGTGACTTGTTCAAAATAAACTAGTTTGTGTGTAACTTTATGAGATGATATACAGTTCTGGGGGTATTGTGCTATGTACGCTGCATTTTTTTTCTCCATTATAATATACAGAATAGCTGGGGGTTTTCAGCTATAAGCTTTCCCCATACATACTGTGTAATGTGTGTGATGTTTTGATGATCTTTTGATCGCATATCGCTTGTTTTATTTCCGCATGTGTGATGATCTGAGTGGAAGAGATTATGTGTTGCATATGAATTTGAATTGATATGTGATCAGGATAATCTCGGTGGATAAATATTCATTATTCAACAAATTTCTACATGGTATCGGAGCTATCAGAGCAGAGATTGATCATCACAGTGATTACAAACTTATTTCGGTAGACAGAGTCTGCATGCGGGCCAGGTAGCCTCTGGATCCATCCTTTCCTTTGAAAGGTGATACATCCAGTAAATGCCCCTGCAGTCGATCTCTGTGCTAGAAATAATTTGTTCTCATAGATCAAGAGCGGTTGAGCTTTGAGTTGGAATTCGAATTTTGCAGCAGTTTGTTTTCTTGGTGCCGGAGTTGAAAATGTCTTTCAACGGTTTGCGACTCGAATATGCTCTTGAAGGCAGTTCGAATTATGTTGCATGGAAGGATCGCATGGAGGTAGTATTAGAAGATAATGGGTGAAGGAGTTCGTAGATACGGATGTCCAAAAGCCCAACGATCCTGGCGAAGTCAGAAGCTTGGAAAAAGAAGATGGCGAAATGTCGCGGGATTACGGTGGAGGGCGTCAAGGATCACATTGTATCCGACTTTGCATGGAAAAGCTTCTCCATATTTAATGTGGAGCGTTGAAACTATTCCAGAGTAGAGTGACCAAAGGAAGGCGGCTCAAGGATAAGCTGAAACATCAAGATGGAGAAGGCGAACGGTATCAGCCAAAATACCTCACGAAGTTCACTCAATGCGAGAGATGAGGCTGGGAAGTGTGGGAGTGGCCCCGTCGAAGATGAACATAGTGGACCTGTCCTCCTTGGTCTTCGAAAGCAGCATTCATATCAAGATAGTGTCAATGGTGGGGAGAAGTTGCCGGGATGGGAGCGCCTTTGGGCGGATCTCATGCAGGAGGAGATAAGGAGGGCTACCAGGGATGGATCTTCATCCAAGGTATCTGATGAAGAAAATTGCGCTTTGGCTGCCAAAGAAAAGAAGGGGAAGAGCAAGAAGGCTTCTCAGTCTGGTGCGAAAGGCAAGAAGCAAGACATGTCCAAGGTGAAGTGTTTTCATTATCACCAGCACGGACACTATGCCACAAATTGTCCGCAGAAGAAGAAAAATAAGAAGGCTGCCGGATCTGCAGCGGGAGAGGCATTGGCTTCTCAATTCGAACCGGATTTTTCACTGATCACATGCTTGGTTTCAAGTGTGGCGGGATCAGTATGGTTCTTGGACAGTGGTGCGTCATTTCACATGATCGGAGATCGAGATCTGTTTTCAGATCTGGAGGAAAAGGATCTTGGAGTGCACATCGAGATGGGCGATGATGGTAGATACAGTGCGACTGGTATCGGTACCATTTCCTTTGAGAGGGAGTCTGGTAAACCTTTCATATTGAAGGAAGTTTTGCATGTTCCAGGATTGATGAAGAACCTGATATCTGTGGCGATGTTGGAAGACAAGGGGTATGATGTGGTCTTCAGCGAAGGAAAAGCTTTCCTGCGCAGTAAGACAACTGGAGAGACCCGGAAGATAGGGGTTCGAGTCAAGAACCTTTATCAGTTGCAAGTAGATGGCTGCGCAGCAATGGCATGCAAGGCGGGAGAAGTGGTGAGCCGAGATGATGATGGCGAGCTGTGGCATAGGAGATTGGGCCACCTTCACCATGGAGCTTTGAAGATTCTGCAGCAGATTTCTACTGGGCTTCCTAAGGGCACCCTTGCGCAGTCAGATCAGTGCAAGGGGTGTACTTTAGGGAAGTATGTGAAAGCCACCTTTCACGAGAATGATAGTCGCGCCACGACGATCCTTGAGAGAGTTCACACAGACGTGTGTGGTCCTTTCTCAGTTGCTTCGACAGCAAAGCACAGGTATTATGTGATCTTTGTTGATGATTTCTCTCGAAAGTGTTGGATCTTCTTCATACAGAAGAAGAGCGATACATTCGCGAAGTTCTGTGAGTTTAAAGCACTGGTCGAGAAGGAGTCGGGGAAGAAGGTGATTGCTCTAAGGAGTGATAATGGTGGTGAATTCATCTCGACTGAATTCAAGGAGTTCTGCAGTGCAGAAGGGATTCGAAGAGAGCTCATCACACCCCATAACCCACAGCAGAATGGGGTGGCTGAGCGGAAGAACAGAATGATCGTGGGTGCTGCACGGGCGATGTTGCATGATCAGGGCCTACCCCTTCACTTGTGGG
Organism: Pinus albicaulis; assembly: GCA_034641835.2. Lineage (NCBI taxonomy): Eukaryota > Viridiplantae > Streptophyta > Pinopsida > Pinales > Pinaceae > Pinus > Pinus albicaulis. Next base: position 965,610,317 of record CM076574.1, read on the forward strand.
CTGAGGCATGCAATACAGCAGTGTATGTGCAGAACCGTTGTCCTCACAAGGTTCTTGGCATGAGTACAACGGAGGAGGCTTATTCTGGCAAGAGGCCTGATATTTCCCATTTGCGGATTTTTGGTTCTCCTGTCTACATGCATGTGACGAAGGATGCGAGAAGGAAGCTGGATCCAACTGCTGAGGTTGGAATATTTGTAGGGTACACTGATACACCTCACAACTATCGGGTGTATTTGTCAGACAGTCGAAAGACTGTTGTGCGACGGGATATAAAATTTCAGGAGGAGAAAGCCATGCAGTGTTCGCTTGAGAGGGAGCTACACTTGCATGCAGATGAGGAGCTGTTAGTTCCTAAGGAGGAGCTTCCGGATGTGGATCAGCCACAAGAGAAAGTTCAGGAGGTGGAAGAAACCACCCATGCAGCGCCAACCATCAGAGGGCACATGCGCACTACAGAAGCTGAGCGACTGGCTCGAGATGCAGAGAAGGTTGTAGGACCACCTACAGCACAGCGCAGACAGAGGCAGTCACCGGATCGGTACACTTGATACATGGCTCTTGTGAGTCAATGTGTCGTGACAGAGCCATCCTCTTTTGAGGAAGCTGTGGAGGAACCCGCATGGGTTGATGCCATGATCGAAGAATATGATTCGATCGTCAGAAACAGTGCATGGGAGATTGTCCCAAGACCGGAGGGGAAATCAGTGGTGGGTTCGTGATGGATCTACAAAGTGAAGCAGGCGGCTGACGGGAGTGTGGAGAAGTACAAGGCGAGATTTGTCGCCCGTGGCTTTTCACAGATCGAGGGGATTGACTATGAGGAGACTTTTGCACCTGTCGCAAGGTACTCTTCCATACGGACAATCCTTTCTCTCTCAGCGCAGATGGGGTGTTACATTCATCCGATGGATGTGAAGACTGCGTTCCTCAACTGAGTCATTGAGGAGGAGGTGTACATAGAGCAGCCTGAAGGTTTTGAGATCTTCAGCAGTGAGTCGCATGTGTGCCGACTCAAGAGAGCACTGTACGGGCTGAAGCAAGCACCTCGTGCTTGGTACACACGGATTGACAGTTATTTCACTGGGCTTGGATTTTCCAAGAGTGAGGCTGATCCTAACCTGTACCAGATTGTGGTGGAGGGGAAGCTGCTGATCATTGTACTGTATGTAGATGATCTGATTTTGACGGGTGATGAGATGTTGATACTTTCATGCAAGGAGGACCTGGCTAGAGAGTTTGAGATGAAGGACTTTGGCCTCCTTCATTATTTCCTGGGATTGGAGATTTGGCAGCGTAGTGGAGGACTGTTTGTTTCTCAGGGCAAGTATGCCCGGGAGATTCTGGAGAGGTTCAACATGCATGACTGCAAGCCTGTTGACACTCCTCTTCCTGGTGGTTGGAGGAAGGAGGATGCTACTTCAGCGGAGGTAGTGGATGCCACTGTCTATCGACAGTTGGTGGGTCGCTTATGTATCTGGTCAATACACGACCCGATATATGCTATGCAGTTAACCAGCTTTCGCAAGCTATGGTTAAGCCTACCAAGCTCTTTTGGAAGGCAGGCAAGCATGTATTGCGCTATATCAGAGGCACATCGGGATATGGTCTATGGTACAGACAGGAGGATGGAGAGAAGCTTTCTGGCTTCACTGATGCAGATTGGGCAGGGAGCCCAACGGACCGGAAGAGCACATCTAGAGGAGTTTTCAAGACAGTCGACATCATTTTCCTCTGCACAGAAACAGTAGCTGCAGATCCATGGCACTCGGGCCTCAAATAGAGGTCGGCATGCGCCAGCTTGGCCGCATGCGGTAGGCTATTTGGTTGAGGAAGATCCGTTGGATTGGTCTAAGGTAATGCAGCTCATGATTTATTGTGATAACCAGAGTTGCAATACACTTTAGCTAATCCAAAGATTTCATGATAGATCCAAACACATCGACATCAGGTACCATCATATCAGAGATTGTGTTCAGCAGAGAATCATGATGCTTTCATATGTTCCCACGGAGGATCAGGATGCCGACATCCTGACGAAGGCGCTCACGAGGAGCAAGTTCGAATTCCACAGAGGCAGGATAGGGGTTGCAGATAATCCATATCTTGCTGAGAGGGAGTGTTGAAAATGCAGCAAGATGATGGAGCTTAGTGAAATGAATTCGCCTTCACTAAGTGGGCCCGCAGGCTATTTTTGGCGCAAAGTCTATTTTTAGACTATGTCTATTTTTAGACATATGGAGCATGGTCTGGGAGTTGCAGTATGATATTCTTGGAGTATTGGTCATGTTGGTAAAAATAGATGGACCTATATTTTTAGACATTTAGGTCGAAGTCTATTTTTAGACTGCCTATCCTAAAATAGAAAAGTCAAATATTATTTACCCTTAATAATATTTGGACTCTAAACTTCAGTTTACTCTCTTGGAGCACTTCAGTTCGAGCTACAGAAGTGGCTCATGCATCTGACAGAGGAATTACGCTATTCTTAGGGGTTTGGTGAGCTCATGCATGGTTGACTTCAGTTAGGACTTCAGTGGCAGAAGTTTGGTGGAGTTGATGAGACAGTTGGTGGAGTTGTGTTCGGTTTAACTTAGTTGAACTAGTTGAGATTAGTTTAACTAGCTAATCAACTAGTAATGAGTGAAGTGAATTAAATATTATTTAATTCACTAATTATTAACTCATTATTCAACTCAAGAACACATCAGTTCACTACAGTGCATGGACAGTTCAGTGGAGACCAGTGAAAGAGGTAGATGAAAGGGTTGAGATAGCTATCAATTGTGACATTAGTTGTGCATGAGATTTGCACCACACTTGGAGGAAATTTCCCATGAGGATTGCGCTGTCAAGCCAAGGAGATTCGAACCTTGGATATCTCATTAGACCAGCCTTGATTGCGCAATAGAGGCAGGCAATTAGTGGATGAGTTTTGAACCTGTGACTTGTTCAAAACCAAGCTAGTTTGTGTGTAACTTTATGAGATAGTACTGAGTACTTGTGAGGAGTATTGTGCTATGTACTGTTACATTTTTTCTCCATTATAATATACACAATAGCTGAGGGGTTTTCAGCTATAAGCTTTCCCCATACATACTGTGTAATGTGTGTGATGTTTTGATGATCTTTTGATCGCATACCGCTTGTTTTATTTCCGCATGTGTGATGATCTGAGTGGAAGAGATTATGTGTTGCATATGAATTCGAATTGGTATGTGATCAGGATAATATCGGTGGATAAATATTCATTATTTAGCAAATTTCTACAGTAGATCCAGCAAAAATTCAGATAATTCTTTTAATACCTACCCCTTCCACACAAGCTGAGGTACGTAGTTTCTTGGGATTTTTTGGATATTATAGGAGATTTATAAAGTTTTTTTCTCGAATTGCTACACCCTTATATGCATTAACAGGAAATACTGATTTTATTTTGACTGAAAAATGTGACAGTGCTTTTGAAGATTTAAAACGGCTTGTATCAACAGCCCCAGTGCTAAGGGGACCAAATTGGAAATTACCCTTTCAGATCTCATCTGACGCATTAGACATGGGTATTGGAGCAGTTCTCAGCCAGGAGGAAGATAAGAAGCCATATGCGATATACTACATTAGCAAAAATCTATCTCCTACTGAATTGAACTACACTATGACCGAAAAGGAATTTCTAGCTGTAATCTATGCTATTAACAAATTTAGACATTATATAACAGGATACCCTGTGGTTTTGTATACAGATCACTCTGCTATTAAATATTTAGCTAATAAACCTGTTACAAATGGAAGAGTGACAAGATGGTTGATTATTTTTTAGGAATTCGACATAACAATCAAAGATCGACCAGGGAAGGAAAATCCAGTAGCAGAATTCCTTTCACGTATGCCAAAGATAGATGACTCGGCAGCAGTAGAAGACCGGTTCCCTGATGAACACTTATTTGCGGAAACCTTGAAAACACCGTGGTACACGGATGTCGTAAAATACTTATCAGTGGGTAAGTTACCCAAACACCTGACGCCTAATGAAAGAAAACAAATAGTACAGCGTAGAACGCGGTTCTCTTGGATTGGAGGTTATTTATTTCATACAGGGGCTGATATGCACATTCAAAGATGTGTCAGGGAAGACGAAATCTTTGACATCCTGAAAGCCTGCCACAATGGGCCTTGTGGCGGACATTTTGCAGACCGCAGGACTGGTCATAAATTCTTACAGATGGGCTATTATTGGCCAACCATTTTTAAAGATGCCAAGAAGTTTGTCTAGGCATGTGATAGTTGCCAAATAATGGGATGCCCTGGGCAGTCTGATGAGATTCCCCTGCATCCGCAGTTAGTCATCGAGCCTTTTGAGCGACAGGCATTAGATTTCATCGGTCCAATAAACCCATTATCTAATCAAAAGACATATATATTAGTTGCAACAGAGTATGTGACTAAATGGGTGGAGGCATAAGCATTACCAATGGCAACGGAGGACTCGGTAATTCACTTTCTTTCGCAACTTTTTGTGCGATATGGCTTTCCTAGAGAAATAATCACAGATGGAGGGCCACAATTTATAGGCCATAAGATTGCTGCGACATTAAAAAATCACCATATCTTGAACAGAATCACAACTCCATACCACCCGCAGGCAAATGGCCAGGTAGAAAGAACCAATAAAGTAATCGAGGCAATACTCACAAAAACAGTTGCATCACATAGACATGACTGGGCTACCCGATTTCCAGAAGCCCTATGGGCATACTGCATGGCATGGAGAAATACCACGGGATATTCCCCATATCATCTAGTGTTTGGAAAAGAGCCTATATTCCCAATAGAATTTGAAATTAAGACATTGAGGATAGCTCAAGAAGTAGGCTTGGATCTGAATGAAGCACAAATTAACAAGCTACATCAAATCAATGAATTGGATGAAATCCACCTATCAGCTCTTCGGCATACTACACTAATCCAAAAAAAAGAAGAGAAATGGCATGATGCCCTCATCAAGAAGAAGACATTCCACGAAGGTGATTGGGAACTTCTGTATGATTCTAGGTTCCAGGATTTCCCAGGAAAACTCCAGACCAGATGGTTAGGCCCCTATGAGATACAAAAGGTGCATGATAATGGCACCCTCACATTAGCCACCATTGATGGGTCTGGCTACTCTTTTAAAGCGAATGGACATCGAGTACGCCTCTATCACAAACCGCTTACCAGGGAGTCCTTTTGCCAATAGCTACGGGAATATTCCACTATGAAAATGATCCAGGTGGATATTGGTGGCCACCCGCCTATTCCACTTGGGCCCCCACCATTGTCTCTTTCAGTTTTTCAGTTTCAGCATAACTTACTATTTTTAGCAGTTTTTCGGGTCCTGAACTTCCGGAGCCGTTTTGAGGCCCTAAACGACATTTTTTGGGTATCGTTTTACCAACAAATTTGATCATCAAATTTGTCCTGAAAGTTGTAGTCCTCGGATAGAACTTTCTAATGATGTATCATGTGCGTCAAACGGAGATAGTATGCCAAAGTTACGTCCCTGGGAAGTTGAAACACCAATTTACCCAAACGGGGCCCATAGTTTTGGCACTTCATCTCCTAGGGTTAGGTTTTTGGGATGTTTAGGGTTATCCATTGTTTCTCAATAATAAATAGGCCCTCGAGCCTCATTGTAACACAGTTCAGAGGCCTGTAGAGTCGCCACCTTATCTCTAGGAGCTACCAAGGTCTCTAAAGCAGTTTATTTCATTCTTTGTCTCAGAAGCAAATTTCAGCTTCTTGATATTAATGAAATGAAGTGTTATTTCCGCTCGCATCTCTCGTATTTATGGTTATGTGCTTATTCTGTCATGCTCTCGGATAAATCCATCGCGTACCGTAGGGTTTTTCTCGATCCTTCTTTGCATGTCCCCAACGAGGTCGGGGTATAAGGAGCTAGGGTTTGATCTGGTGGAACCTTTGCAAGATCAGCCTCGCAAACCTCGACGGACGCCCATGGGGGACGAAAAGAAAGATGAGGGAGCAGGAGATCCTATCAAAATATTGCTCGAGGAGGCCCTCGAAAAACAAAGGAACGCGATGATGAATAGTTTTGCTCAGATCCTTCAACGGCTGCCCACCGGCGGCGCATCTGCATCCAGTAGCCACTCTGGAGTTGCGACTCCCTTTAAGGTACAAGTAAATTTTGACATTCCCATATTTGAGGTTCAAATAGACGCAGATGCCGTAGATAGATGGTTGAATCTATTAGAAGGATATTTCTCTGTTCATGACTTTTTAGACCGGGAGAAGATTATTTTTGCACTCCTCAAAGCTACCCCCCATGTTAAGGACTGGTGGGAAACCTACTGTGAGAACAAGGACCAGACAGAACCCTCTCTGTTCTTGGCCATACCAACTTGGAATTCTTTTCGAGACGCCGTCAAGGAACAGTACTATCTCGTGGGGAGCTATGAGGACAAGTACATACAATGGACCACGTTGCGACAACAAAGGGATCAAGATGTGCACGAGCTGATGAATCTGTTCCATACCCTGCGCACAAAGTTGGGTATCAAAGATTCGGAGAAACATTTGGTGCTAAAGTATCGCAGCTGTCTGCACAGATACATTCAGGAGGAAATGGAGTTCCTCGACATCTCCTCGCTTGGTACGGCATACCGGTATGCTGCCAAGATTGAGCAGAAATTCAAACAGAAGAAGCGAGACTTTGGATCTGCGAATCAAAAGCAAGGAAAAGGTGCTTCCAAACCGTAGAACAAAGGACAGAGCCAAGGCATGGCGGCTAAAGACAACCCGTCAAAGCCACAAGAAAAGAACAACACCGCAAAGCCAAAGAAGGACACGGGAAAGTGGTGTGAGTTCCATAAGAGCTCCACTCACAACACAAGTGAGTGTCGTGCCAAGCAGTCGCTAGTGGCCGAGATGAGGGCTTTTGAGTTAGATGCATGCTCCAACTCCGAATCAGAACCTGAAAAGGGGAATGAAAAAGGGAAACAAATTATTGATGCGGAGCCCAATGCCACTGTTGCTACTACAAAGGTCCAGAAGGAGGAACCGGAAGATCGAGAGGAGGAGGAACGCCTCTTCCACTCCCAGATGTGGGTAAAGGGCTCCCCCGTACAGTTCATTGTCGACAATGGGAGCCAAAAGAACCTCATTTCAGCAGACGCCGTGAAGCGGTTGGGCTTGCCGACCACAGCTCACCCACATCCATACACCATCGAGTGGCTTCACCAAGGACGAGATCTCCGCGTCAGCCAGCAGTGTCGCCTTCCCTATAGCATCAAGCCCTTCACGGATGAGGTATTATGTGACGTTTCTCCTATTGATGTTTCTGATGTATTATTAGGACAACCATACTTATGGAAGCGTCATGCTGTGTATGAGTCTCGACCTCGTGCTGTTATTATTACTTTGGGAAATAAGTTGTACAGGATACCAGAGGTACCACCTCCTACGGCTATCTCTTTGGTTACTGCAAAACAATGCAGTAAGCTCATTTCCCAAACCAGGAAATTCGTTTTCCTGATGATCCGCCCCCAGGGCAAGAAGAAGACTGTGGCCACGACCTCCAGACAGGGCCCCTCTGCACGGCAACAACAAATGGATAAGGTCGTGGAGGAGTACGGGGACATCTTCACCTCACCCACAGGGGTTCCTCTGCACTGCCAGGTCAAGCACCCGATTGATCTGACCCCAGGTGCGCCGCTACCCAATGGACCGATCTATCGATGCTCTGTTCTCGAAAATGATGAAATCAAGAGGCAGATTCAGGAGCTGTTGCAGAAAGGTCACATCAGACCAAGTTCATCGCCCTGTGGGAGCCCGATCGTGTTGGTACAGAAGAAGGATGGGACGCGGAGACTCTGTATTGACTATCGGGCGCTGAACAAGATCACTGTCCGGAATAGGTACCCAATCCCACGGATTGATGACCTTCTGGACCAACTCAAAGGTGCAAAATATTTCAGCAAGATCGACCTGAAGTCTGGGTATCACCAGGTACCAATTGAACCCTCCGATGTGTGGAACACTGCCTTCAAAGCCAAGGAAGGCCTTTTCGAATGGCTGGTCATGCCTTTCGGGTTGACGAATGCTCCCGCCACCTTCATGAGGATGATGGATGACATCTTATGGCCATTCACCAACTCATTTGTAGTGGTGTACTTGGATGACATTCTGATCTTCAGCCAGACTTGGGAAGAGCACCTTCACCACATCCGACAAGTCCTCCAAACACCGCGGCAACACAAGTTGTGTGCCAATTTGGAGAAGTGCACTTTTGGCATGACCCAGGTTCAATATCTGGGATACATTATTGATGAAAGGGGGGTGCATGTGGATCCGGCCAAGATCCAAGTCATTCGGGATTGGCCAGCCTAAACCACTATAACAAAGCTTCACAGCTTTTTGGGTCTTGCTAATTTCTACCGAAGACTCGTGTTGCGATTCTCTCATATCACTTGGCCCTTGAGTCAAGTCACAAAGGGAGGAGCGAGAGAAAAATTCTTTTGGTCGGAACCTCAACAGAAGGCGTTCACTGAATTGAAAAATCGCCTCTGTTCTGCCCCAGTGCTCACTTTACCAGACTTGAAACAACCATTTGAGATCGAGACAGATGCCTCTGACTATGCTATTGGGGTAGTTCTTACTCAACAGGGACATCCAGTGGCATATCACAGTGAGACATTGTCTGAGACAGTTCGCAAGTATCCCACCTATGATAAAGAAATGTATTCCATTGTGAAAGCCTGTCGACAATGGAAGCATTACATTTTGGGGAAGGAAACAATCATCCACATAGACCACCGGCCCCTGCAGTTCATACAGACACAAGGGAAGTTGCAGAATGATCGCCATCAGAAGTGGTCCACATATCTGCAACAGTTTCATTTGAACATCAAGTACAAGAATGGTAGCACCAATAATGTTGCAGACTGCCTCAGCCGACCACCGATCGTGGCGCTCACCATCGTGCTCAACTCTTGTGGGCACGAGACTTCTGATTGGCCGCTTCTCTATGAGAGTGACCCAGAATTCGGCCACACTTACAAGGCACTCTCGGGGGGCACACAAGTTCCAAATTTTCACCTCCAAGATGCACTTTTATGTCACCTGGGACACCTTTGTGTTCCTTCAAGCGAGCGTGCGAAGATGATATGGGAAGCACACTACAGTCGAGTCGCTGGGCATTTCGGGGTCGAGAAAACAGTAGCAATCCTGCAGAAGTATTTCTATTGGCCGAACCTTCGAAAGGATGTCGAGAAGCACATCAGATCCTGCACTACTTGTGCCATTGCCAAACCGACCATCAAGAAGCAAGGCCTATATACTCCACTACCTACCCCTAGTCGACTGTGGGAATCCATCTCCATGGATTACATGTCGGGCCTGCCTTCTACTAAGAATGGAAATGACTGTGTTTTCGTGGTCGTTGACAGATTCTCGAAGATGGCCATCATGGCGGCCTGTAAGAAGAATATCACAGCAGAAGCCACCGCTAAACTCTTCTTTGAACGAGTGTGGGTGCACTTTGGGATCCCACAGTCTATCATATCAGATCGAGATAGCAGGTTCCTCAGCACATTTTGGTCCAGCCTCTGGTCAATGTTGGACACAAAGCTCACCAAGTCCACAGCCTTTCATCCCCAAACAGATGGCCAGACAGAGGTAGTCAACAGAATGATTGTACACATTCTGCGCATGTACAACTCAAAGCATCCACGCACATGGGACGAGAGCCTCCCCTATGTACAACACAGTTATAACCGGGCTCTCCACAGTTCAATTGGCCATAGCCCCTTTCATGTGGGCTTGGGATTCCAGCCACTATGTCCCATTGACATAGCCATGCCGTTTGCAGCTGCTCAGGCCGATTCAGCTCATGTCCAGTCTGAAGTTGACAAAGCAAGTAGCTTCATCGAGCGCATTCAACACATCCGCCAACATGTTCATGATATATTGGACAGAGCCAATGCGAAGTACAAGCAGCGCCATGATCAACACCGGGTGCCACACCACTTCCAGGTGGGCGACAAAGTATGGCTACATTTGCAGAAGGAGCGCCTCACCGGACCTCACCGCAAGCTTCGCCCACTCCGATACGGGCCGTACACCATCACCAAGGCTGTAGGTAACAATGCCTTCGAGCTTAGTATTCCACCATTCCTTGGTCCGCACCCAGTCTTCAATGTGGATCGCCTTCGTCCTTACTTTCCACCTCTGCTGGACACCTCGGACATTGCAGAACAACTCACACCAACAGAGTTAAACCCAGACTGCATGGAACAGGCCACCACAGATTGTATCATGGAAATGCAAATCAAGAACACTCGCCAACAGAAGATCCAACTGTATCGGGTTGTCAAAGCTGGCCAACTCCTGCACCAAGGAAAGTGGTTCACCAGGGACCAAGTTCAGCAGAAATTTCCTCATCTCATGGAGGAACTTAACGCAATGGGGACCATTGCTTCCTAAGGGGGAGGAATGATCCAGGTGGATATTGGTGGCCACCCGCCTATTCCACTTGGGCCCCCACCATTGTCTCTTTCAGTTTTTCCGTTTTGGCATAACTTACTATTTTTAGCAGTTTTTCGGGTCCTGAACTTCCGGAGCCGTTTTGAGGCCCTAAACGACGTTTGTTGGGTATGAAAGCGCCAGCGAATTTTCTGATAAAATTCGTCCCGACAACTGTAGTCCTCGGATAGAGCTTTCTAATGATGTATCATATGCGTCAAACGGAGATAGTATGCCAAAGTTACGTCCCTGGGAAGTTGAAACACCAATTTACCCAAACGGGGGCCATAGTTTTGGCGCTTCATCTCCTAGGGTTAGGTTTTTGGGATGTTTAGGGTTCTCCATTGTTTCTCAATAATAAATAGGCCCTCGAGCCTCATTGTAACTCAGTTCAGAGGCCTGTAGCCGCCACATCTCTTCTCAGAGATAGCTACCAGTGCCCTAGCTAGTTTATTTCCATTTTGTTTGTAAGCAAATTTCAGTTCTTTGATATTAATGAAATGAAGTGTTATTTCCGCTGCATCTCTGTATTTATGGTTATGTGTTTATTCTGTTGCGTTCCTGCATAAATCCGGATCAGAAAATTCTTGCTGAGGAGGGCAACTCACCCGCAGCATCGATCCAGTGAAGAATTTATTTGTTTTTTTTAAAAATTGTACAAAAGTTTTCCTTTCTGTTTTATTGAATTTTCTTGTATAGATTGTATATAACTTGTTTTTTCTATTTTTCCTTTGCTGTTCCCTCTAAGGAACAACTGTTTTTCCCTATAGAAAACAACAAAAGTTCGTGTGAAGTTTCTTCTTGCTGTTCCCTTTAAGGAACAACTGTTGTTCCCTCTAAAGAAAAACTACTGTTCCCTCTAAAGGAATAGCTGCTGTTCCCTCTAATGAACAACAACGTTCATATGAATTTTATTTTTGTTGTCCCCTTTAAGGAACAACTATCATTCCCTCTAAGGAACAACCGCTATTCCCTCTGAGGAACAAAAATTTTTGTGTGCAAATTTTCTTACTGTTCCCTCTAAGGAACAACTGCTGTCCCCTTTAAGGAACAATCGCCGTTCCCTCTTAGGAACAATAATTCCGTGTGAAATATTTTTCTTCTTTCTGTTGTTCCCTCTAAGGAACAACAATTTCGGTGTGTAATTTGTCTTGTTGTTCCCTCTAAGGAACAACAATTTGCGTATGCATTTTCTTTGTTGTTCCCTACAGGGAACAACTGCTGTTCCCTACAGGGAACAACTGCTGTTCCCTCTAAGGAACAACTGTTGTTCCCTTTAAGGAACAACACCTTTTTTGTGTGTTTTTCCTTGCTGTTCCCTATAAGGAACAACACTTTTTGTGTGAGGTTTTCTTTTTCTGTTTTAGCACCTTGTGAATGCTTGTGTGAGAACACCTTTCTTTCCTTTGCCCACTTTTTATGATCTTCTATAAGGCACAAGGGTACAAATATATATGAAAGGATACAAATCAGAAGTTTACTGGAACAAGCAAATATTGAACATTATCATCTTTAAACAAAGATTGCTTGGTATTAATCGAAAAATAAAGGAACACAACCATCTATATCACTTCACTGTCCTCATTTCCATTATAAATCAAATTGATTGATTATTTGTACCATGTTGGTTCTCCCCTAAACCCTATAACTCTCTTTGTTCATTATCATCAAATAAGGTTAAGGGAATACTCTCTTCTATTGATATGTTTAGACTTCTTCCGCCATTCCTAATCCTAAGGAGTGTTGAGCCACCCTCTATGTATAAATAGGAAGTGCTAAAAAATAAAAAATAAAATAAATAAATACACACACACACACACACACACACACACACACACACACACATGTTTACTAACAATTATATAATTTTTACAGATGGAGGATAGGGGGTCTCATCACGAGCCAGCCTACCATGATCATAAGGAAGCAGTGAAGTGGAATTCCCACTATGGCCACCACACCAGGGATATGATCCAATGGATGAATCAAGAAATAAAATTCCTTGGAACAAGAGGTCTCATTATGAGCCAACCTGCCCACCTTTCACTCCTTCCTAGTGAATTGCAATGTGTTCATCTGGTTACCAAGCCAGCACATTGGTCTCTACTCTGATATCATAATACACTTCCCCTATTATACATAAAGGACCATGGTTCCAAAGGGTTAGAAAGAAACTCTGTCGAGGCTATAGATTCTTACAGGCAACAGAAGCTCTGCTGATGGTATTGAAGTCATATTTCCAACATCAATAGTATTATAAGTCCCTTTTCTTATTTTTATCTTTACTACAGACTGATTATGTTCCTAGTTTATTTTGAACCTTTATGCATGGATATATTTTAAAAAAAAATCAATCATAATAGCTTTAAGTGGAATGATGACGGAAAAGTATCTTTTTTGAGTCAGATGTCCTTTTTCCTTTTTCGAAATGACCTCATGGCATCTCCTCACTAATTGATAATTCTCGTATATGCATTGATTTCAGCACTCTGATATCTTTTGCGATCCTTTCATAAATAGGCGTACCTTACCACCTTCATCATCCCTGTAATTTTCCACCAACACGATTTTCCTTCATTTATTTGGTCAAAGGTGACCTATCATTTCAAAAGGGGGGCGAGGAGCAACTCTCGAAGTACTTATGCATGCGTGCCAGCCCTTTATTTGATTATGCAAGACAATATGAAATTCCATAATAGAAAGTATTAGATAACGATATTTATGCTGTAAAGTATCATCCGATATAACTATTATAACAACTTGCTGTTCCATCACTGGCTCTGTCTATTGCTGTGTTACTTTTGCTAATTAATAGTTTGTAGAATTCAAGCAATATGGGAGGAAGAACAGTGTGCAGGGAGCCGCTGATACTGGCTGTTTTTTATGCCGCCAGAGAAATTCTAGCCCGAGCTGGGTGGATAACATACTTCACATGATTTTAGCAACCCAACGAAACAATTGCCATTGAATTCCTACAAAATTTACAGAACGACCAATCTATGGTAAGGGGTAGAAAAATCACAGTATCAGATGCTGTGATTGCAGAAGTTTCTAGGTTACCAGCTGAAGGACCCGTATGGACTAACAAACGATTGAAGCTGCATGATGCCATTGAAGCCTTTAAGGACGAAGGACAGGAGCTGATCATCAAAGGAAAAGGAGTTCGACCATCATCCCTTGGAGAACCGTGGGGAGAACTAGCCAGAGTTGTCAAGAATTTCATTACATGTGATGGGCGAAAAGACGTGGCTTATAACACGTTCCAAAGACAAGAGCATGGATTAGATCTATGGGTCAGAGGTGAAACCAAACACCCTTTGCAGATGTTGGCCAATCACATGATGACAAGGGAAGGAGTAATCAAATTTTTGGGGCCTATTCAGAAAGAGATTTTACAAAAGGGAGTAGAATACTTCCTCTCTATTCAAGAAATCTCCTTAGCTACAGCCAAGCTCAGGTGGACAGTTTCCACTAGTAATGTACAAGATAGAGAGCCATTTAATTATAAAAATTTTAAGCTGGCTGCAGAACGTTTTGTCACTTACAACAACCTCATCTTAAGAGAAGGCCCTTATTGGCTAGGCTGTCGGTTCCGTATCCCTATCGTTTGGTATCTTGCCAAAGGTTATAAAGATATATATGAATTGCCTGAAGGACAGACAGGGCCCATCTTTGAGCTCTTGGCCAAGAACCATGGCTTTAGACCGCTTTACGACATTCCTTCTCCAGCTTATTCCTTAACAGATTTGCAAACAAATTAATTGCTTTTCATGAGGACATGAAACAGGGTAAGCAGGGGAGTATGTTGAGTCATGGAAAAGGTATGTGTTTTCTATTTATCTCATCATCCTTTTCCTTTATTCTTATCCTTTCTATAGCTTAATGTCTTAATATATTAAAGAATTATGGTAAGAATGAAGGAATTATCTGCAGTTACAACTTGGCTAATCATTATCCTTCTTTATGCAGGAAAATACAAAAAAATACAACTGTTGTTCCCTAAATAAGGAACAGCGAAAAAAGAAACAAGCTAAGGAAGGAGCGCGGCAGTTGCGGATAAGGCCAAAGAAAATTAGAAGGATCAACGCGAGAAGGGAAAGGATGTTTGAAGTTATAAAACTATGCGAATCCCTCAGGATTGAGAGATCCTGAGGGATAACTTTTACCATTTATCTTTTTACCCCTTTCTTATTATAAAAGGCGACGATTGTAAACAGAAGGGGGACTGGCTGTTATTATTGAAATTGTAATTCTTAATTACAGATTCTCGCTATAGCGAAGAACACAAATATATTGTAACGCTCTTTTATCTTGATGATTAATACATAAGTGAAGTTGCTATTCATTCTCATTATCTGAAGTAACCAACAGTGTACACTAGCGGCTAAGGGCCCGACTTCCAGTGGAATTCACTGCTTCATCTATGTCATACATTTCCGATTATCGCAAGTGTGATGGTTTGATAGTATTAATGCTTTCTGTGATACTATTTCCTTTGCTGCTCATTATTTTCCCGTGTTAACCAAATAGTTATGTTTTATATAATTTACAATATTGTTATTTATTTACTTTACTTCCGCTTTCGGATTGAGTTTCTTAGATAATTATTCTGCTCAATGAGATAAACTATAACGAGTATTAACTACTGCTGTTAGGCTCTCAGATTGATACCATTGTTGTTTTACTGAAGAATGTGTTTGATTTAGATTCAATCAGTTTCGAAGAGAAGAGTTGTCACTACTGTACTCTTCATTGATATCGTTGTTACTTGAAACGCTGTAGGATTTGATTTCATTAGAGGATTGATTTTTCGTCAAATTGCAATTAGAATTTACTTGCTGCATCCGTTTACTCTTGTATTAAAAGATATATACTGTAACCTATGAAACATTACTCTCTGATTTAAATAGTTGCCACATACTGTGTACACTCTTGAAATAGAAAGACTTTCCCGGATTGATAATTAATGTGAGGATAATTAGGAGTTTAAAAAGCACCTTTTATCAACCAACAATAACCATTGAAAAAAAACCTATAGAATTGAAAATCATGGAATCATCTAAAATTTAGTTCTATTACAATTCAATATGTTCAACAAAATTTGAGAAAGAGATGGTTAAGATTTTTATTACAAGTATTCTTGGCATTTTCATAAGACAAAAAACATGAGAAAGATCCTCTTCTTAACCTTGATGGTCTTGTATTGAGCCCGTACTCTGCACCATTATGTTGGGATTTAATTTCTTCATAAGCTTCTTCAAAAATGACAACTTGAGGTTTCCCAAGAGTTACGCAGAAACAAATCCCATATCATTTCATATTGGAAATGATTTGATAAAATAGAAATAAGAAAAAAGAGAGAATGGAAAGTATGTGTTTAGTTAAGAAACTCACGATTTAGATATGCAAGAGCAAATTTAAACAACACAAAAAATTGAAGAGTAATGAAATTCCCAGCAAATCACTAACTCTTGTCCAATACCAATATCCTTGTGTAAAGATGTTACGACACTTCAACACAGTAACGCCCATATTCATGGTGTTTCTTGCATTCTAAAGGCCAACATGGTTCCATGAAACTAGTCAATGTGATGCATGGTTACATAAAACCTCTTCATAATTAAAAATATATTGGTTATATAGAATTTCATAGTCCTTAGTGGATTAAAAAGTTTGAAATATTACCATATTCCATCTAGGAGCAAGCATCTCATTCACAAAGATTGCATTCTCTGCATATATCAAAGGTTAACACTTGTAGCCCCATATCCACCAGTTTGGGACACTATCTGCATTTGAAATCCATCAAGCCTGAGAACTTTTCATCATCCAAGGGAAGAATAAGAATATAGAAGGCATATATAGTGGGGTAAATTTTACATCATGTCTTTATCCTAAGTTAGAAAGATTTTGAATATATGTGCTATAGCCTAAAATATTATGTTCATATGTGTTATACGAAGTTTGAAAGGAATATGCTTTAAATAAAAGTTTATCATGCATGTATTAAGGTTGGTAAATGAAAAAAAGGGCTTGTCACATGTGATTAAACCCTAAGCTTCTCCCAACCGTCATATTATTCCTCCACTAAATTAACACTCCACAGACTTTTTTGGCCTCGCCTTGCCATCCTCCCTTTACTGGTGGGGGGGGGGAGGAAGGTCCGAAAAGTGGTTTTCCTCCCCGCCAGACCCACCTAATGTGTCAACACCACAACGTTTCGCACCCCCCCCCCCTCATAAACCATTAAATCCCTTGACCCCCCTCCAAAAAATGCTTCTCTACCATCCTTTCTCACCAACTTTCCCCCGCGCCTCCCTCCATTCATCACCTGACACCTAGCATATACCGTTACACAATTAAATGCATTCCTGGGATAATCGTTTGAAATTTCAATGGACTCGCGCCCCCAACAGAAACTACTCTATAACCATAAAAACCCCTTTCACCACTATTTTAATTCATTTTTTTTTGTAGATCGCTCACCCTTCCTTCATTGCCAAAGCGTTGTCATTGCATTCAACCATCATACCCGAGAGAGGACTGATCAAGCACGGGAAAAGAAACCATTTCCTCTGATTTTCAACTCATAGATAAAATCCCTGGTAATTATACATTACCTTCTTGTCACTGTGATTAAAATTAGCAAGATGCCTCCTAAAAAGAAGAATAATGAAGACTCAATCAACCTGATGCTTCCTCCCCCTGTTGATCTTGATCATATCCCTCTTGCAAATAGAGATTACAAAATTATAGAGACTAAGTGCGAGTTCGATCTTTTCAAATTCTACTGTTGGCTCGAAGATAAATTCATTTACCAAACTGATGAAATTGGACTCTGGGAGTCCAATTTACCTCATTACACCTTCCCTTAGACCCATCATTACCTAGAATTCATAAGAAAATGTTAGGCATGTTACTTACCAAACCAAAGAGCCATTATAGCCCCAAATGGAGAAATCTTATTCACCATCATTCCAAAACCATTGACCAAATGATGCAGGTCCCTCCTGTTAAATCCAGTGCACCATTTTTTGTAGAAGCCTTGAATGAAATATATCATAGATTATATTTCTCCAACATAACCCAATTTTTTGACATTTTCCTACCCGAGAATGCCCAATTGCAAAAGAAGAATCCACCCTATGCTTCTGTCATGTTCCCTGATCAGGCCAAACACATCGTTTATGTGCTTTCACACCTTCTAGGTTGTTATTGTTACACCATTTTTTGGTCATCTAACCTACTATCATTAGATGAACCCAAGTACACCATGTAAGACCAATTTTACCCTAAGTAAAATTGCTTTCACTATGTGAAATAACTTAGTAAAACACCTTTATTAAGTTGTTTATGGTCTAAACAGGAAACCCCAAAAGGAAATAATAAACAAATTTATATTTTTTTATATTTCCTGGTCATATTTAACCCAAAACAAGGAAATCAATTAAATAAATCCTTATTTATTTGATTATTTCCTAGGAATAAGTTATTTAAATCCTATTTAAATAATATTCCTAGTTAAATTTGATTAAATCATTTATAAATAATTAAATAAATCATTATTTATTTAATTATATTCCCACCATTTCCTTAAAATAGTAAATAAATCATTTATTTATTTATTATTTACAAATAAAGGAATTGACCCAAGTCAAAAATCCTTTTCCCTCCAACAAATATAATAAAATATTCCTAGAGGGTGGTTCTAGAATTTGATTAATAATATTTTATTCATGCACCAAGTTCTAGATCACCCTAATATTTTGTTATAAATAGAAGGGTTTTCCCCATTCATTAGTCACCTTTTGTTGCCTAAAGATCACCTCTGGATCTATACACTTGGTCACATTTTCTCCATTTTTGCCTTGTGAGCTCCCATTGAGTTCTATGTTTGTCTGGGTTTTCTATACCAACAAGAGAGAGAGATTCTAGATCTGAAGTGCTAAGGACTATCAAGAACCCATCCCATTGAGGAGAACTGGAAAACACCTTTCTTTTTTTCCTCTCAGGTGCCCCTTTTCAATATAATATAAAAAATTCTTTCAAATACATCGTTCTTGTCTTGTCTATTGGATGCATGGAGCCTCATTTTATTTTATCTGCTTAATGTCTTTTATGCTTAGATATGGATTTATGCAACATTATTTAGATCACCTGATTTCAGATTTAAAGACATTTGGCAGCCATAATTGATGTTAGAGCTATTTGTTATGTGTAGCTAAAGTGGTTTTTTACGACGAAAGATTCATACTAACAATTGGCGACTCCACACATGTTTTCTTTTACGACCGCTGTCGTTTTATCTATTCCTGCATATCCAGCTATTTCAGACCCTAGGGTTTCTCTTCATTTTTTTGTTTTTCCTATTTTTATGGTGTTTTTCACCTCTAAAACCCTCAAACATTAAAATTTTTAACTTCCGTGTGTTTCTGGCCATATTGCGTAGGTGATCGACATCATCCACAGCTGAGACGACACTTTTTTCTGAAATCTGCCGCCAAGAGACCCGGATCTGCAGGTCGCACTTATCGGCCCAAAAACTGTGACCTGGACCTGAGGACGCACTTTTCTGCCCCAAACCTGCGACCTGGACTGAAAACAGGTTAGAACCTATGACCTGCACTTTTTTCCGCAATTTTCCAGCAATTTTTCTAGGTTTGTCTGAAGCTTCTATCAGGGTTTTCCAGCCTCTGTCTCTACTCGTTTAGACCTGTTTCTGATCTGTTTCACTCAACTAAGTGGGAATATTGCCCCTTAGGGCTTTAGTACCCTCCACTTTTGGTGGGCGAGTTTTAGCTGTTTCAGACGTCTGAATTTTTAGAGTTTCAACCTTCTTATTGTCAGATTTGATACTTCCTTTTCAGATCCATTTAGTGTTGTGTAGCCAGCTCCAAAAATAGAATAAAAAGATATCAACGCCTTAGAAATAAGCCACTTCGAGGGGGAAACCTCCAATACATTACATAAATGAACAATTCTTGGATGATACAATTTACAAAACCTCCTTTCTATATATAGGAGTCCATGGGGCCATAATGTAATCCTAGTGGGCCGTAATGTAATCCTAGCCGACCTAACAATAATAATTTAAGGGCACAATAATAACAAAATGGGGGTTACAAGGGTACAATAATAACAATAAGGGGGTTACACTAACAAGAATAAGGGACTATACTAGTAATATAGGGACCTAACATGCACCTCTCCTTCAAAAAAGTGTTGTCCTCAACGCTTGAGTAGCTCTGGGTGCTTCTGTATAAAATTCTCATCCTCCCATGTAGAATCTTCAGTGGGTAAGTTCTTCCACTTGATGAGATACTCTGAAATTGATCGATTCCGTAGCTGTCGAGTTCTTGTTTCCATGACCGCTTCAGGTTCCAATATGATTTTTCCTTCCTCATCAAGTTCTCGCAATATTGTTTGAACTGGAAGATTTTCACCTATAACCTTCTTTAAGCATGAAACATGGAAAACTGGATGCACTCGTGAAGAAGCAGGAAGCTCCAATTTGTATGCCATAGTACCAATCTTTTGCAACACCTTGTAAGGACCATAGTACTTGGCGATAATTTATTATCCTTCTTAGCTTGCTTGAGGGACATTTGTTTATATGGTTGTAGCCGTAAAAATACCCAATCTCCTACATCAAAACTTCTCTCGCTGCGATGTTGATCTGCCCGTTGTTTCATTCGATTTTGTGCCAAATTCAGGTTATCCTTTAAGAGTTGGAGAACTTCTTGCTGATGCTCGATGTGATCTTCCACTGCTTGAACCTTCGAATTTTCCCTTAAAGATGATGTGATGGATGGTGGATGATATCCATAAAGTGCCATAAATGGGGTCATTTTTGATGCAGTATGGAAGGAAGTGTTATACCACCATTCAGCGAGAGGTAACCACTTGACCCATTGTGTTTGTTTATCAGATACAAAACAACGAAGATATCCTTCCAAACATTTATTTAATATCTCAGTTTGACCATCAGATTGAGGATGATAAGATGAGCTATGAGCTAATTGAGTACCCAAACAAGAAAATAACTCCGTCCAAAATTTTCCAGTAAAAATGGGATCTCTGTCGCTCACAATAACCCTTGGGCTTCCATGTAGCTTTTGAATTCTGTCCATAAATGTAGTAGCAACTGTACTTGCTTTAAATGGATGAGATACTGCACAAAAGTGTGCATACTTGGTAAGTCTATCAACTACCACCATGATGACATTCTTTCCTTCAGACTTAGGTAAACCTGTGATAAAATCCATTGAAATCTCCTCCCAACGCTGACTTGGAATGGATAAAGGTTGTAGAAGTCCCGTGGTCTTAATTGTCTCCACTTTATTCTGCTGGCAAACCAAACATTCCGCCACAAACTTTTGAATATCAGATTTAAGGCCATCCCAAAAAAATTCTTTCTTCACCCTGTGGTAAGTTTTTAAAAATCCTGAGTGTCCTCCTAATGGAGAAGTGTGCAATTCCAGAAGAATATTTTGTTTTAGTTGGGAATTCTTACAAAGATATAAGCGATCTTTGTACCATAAGGAATCATTTTTCCAACTACATGTATCAGATGTACTAGGATCTTGCTGCAACTTTTGAATGAGTGTCCATACATCTTTGTCCTTCTTCCATTCATCTCTTGCTTCGGTTATCCAATCTGGTTTGATAATAGAAATGGCACAAAGCAATGCTTCCACCTCTTCATTCTTTCTTGAGAGTGCATCTGCAACAACATTAAGCTTTCCTTTTTTGTAGATTATTTCAAAGTCATAACCCAACATCTTTGTGACCCATTTTTGCTGCTCTTCTCAAGATAGTCTTTGTTCCAAAAAGTGTTTAAGACTATCATGATCAGTTTTTACCTTGAAGTGTCTTCCCATTAGGTAAGTTCGCCATTTCTTTAGTGCATGAAGTATTGCTAACATTTCCTTCTCATAAATAGGTTTCTGTAAATACTTTCCTTTGATTGGACGACTTTCAAAAGCAATGGGTCTTCCTTCCCGCATTAAAACTGCACCAATTCCATTTCCTGAGGCATCACATTCCACAATAAAGGTTTTTGTGAAGTCTGGCGTAGCTAAGACGGGTGATAGGCACATTGCCTCTTTAAGATGTTCAAAGGCCTTAGTTGCTTCAGGAGTCCATGAAAATGCATCTTTCTTCAATAATGTTGTTAGAGGTGCTGCTATTCTCCCATAATTCTTAACAAACTTGCGATAGTAGCCTGTTAACCCGAGAAATCCTCGCAACTACTTTATTGTCTTGGGGAATTTCCATTCCTTAATGGCTTTAATTTTGTTAGGGTCTACTTTAACACCCTCGTGAGATATAATATGACCCAGATATTCCACCTCTTGTACCTGGGCCATTGTTCTTTCTTTAGAAGCTTTCTCATGACATTAGAGCTTATTATCCTTCCTGGCTTCCCCGCAATACCCCGTAATTCGACTTCCTTTCCTTCTGAAAAAAATTTCAAGAAAAGTTCTTGAAAATTAAAAGCTACCGTCCTCAAAGATTGTAACCATTGTACTCCTAGTACAACATCAGCACCCCCCATAGGAATGGCAAGCATTGGACTAGTCAATACATATTCCCCCATGGTTAGCTTGATATTATGGCATTTTCCAGAGCAATTTATAGTTCCTCCATTTGCAACCATCACTTGACATTCTGGTGCTGGGTATAGGGAACAATTTAATTCCTTGGCTACCTTATAATGAATAAAATTATGGGTGCTACCTGAATCAATCAACACTATTACCCTTTTCTTCTTTATATGTCCTTCTATCTTGAGAGTTTGAGGAGTGGTAATTCCTGCCAGTGCATTACACGATATGGTCTGATTCATTTCTTCCTCTTCTAGGGGTGGTTCCTGGTGTATATCCTCTTCTTGTTCATTTTCTTCTTCTTCTTCACAATCTATGTAAAATAATTTCTTCTCAGCACACTTATGACCTTTAGTGTATTTGCTTTCACAACTATAGCAAAGCCCTTTTGCTCTTTTTTCTTCCAATTGTTGTGGTGTCAACCTTGTAGGTTGTGGAAATCTAGGCGTAGCAACACTTCCTTCTTTATAGAATTAAGTGGTAGGCTTCCTTGTCGCCATAATTTTACATTCAACTTTTCTTGCCAACCTGAATGCCTTCTCCAATGAATCAGGTTCCAAAACGCGAACTTCATGTTGGATGTTATCCTTTAAAGTGCCTATGAAGAGATCAATCCCGTGTTCCTCTGGAATATCAATTACCCTTATATTCAATTTTTGGAAGTCCTCAATGTGCCCCCCCACTAAACCCTTTTGTTTGAGATTTATCAATTGGCTAAAGAAGGTGTTGCTCTTTGTATCCTCATAATGTGCTATCATTTCCTCCGTAAAAATTGACCAAGTGACAGTCTTTTTACGGGAGCAAAGCCATCGATACCATACAAATGTATTTTGCTCTAAATGTAAAGTTGCAATGCGTACCTTTTGTGTGTTTTGCACATTATGGAGATCAAAATATTGCTCCATCTGTAGTATCCATGTTACAGGATCCTTTCCATCAAACTTCCTCATATCCATCTTTGGAATATGGTGGTTCTTCACGCCAACATTAGAGTTTATGAAATCACAATTAACATTTATTTTGTTCTCATCATGAGGTTCTTCTACTATCTTTTCACCATTAGGAAACCTTTCTTGTATCAACTTTGTCAAACCTTCCATGTTTGCTTTTAGAAAATTCTTCATGTTTTCCATTTTCTCATCGATCTTAGCTTCCATGTCATCCATATTAGATTCCATGCCAGCCTCCATGCCATCCATCTTAGCTTCCATGCCTTTCTTCAAACCATCCATCTTCTCTTCCATGCCTTTCTTCAAAACTTCCATTTCATTTTTTGTTGCTCTTTGCGAGAGTGAAATTTGTTGCACTTGCTCTTGTAATTTTGATAGATCATGTTGCAATTCTTCATATTCATGAGTCATGGTAGAGCCTTCTGAAGGCTTAATGGGTGTTGAATTCTTTTTAGGCGCCATTTTAGAATCCAATATTGATACCTTTTACTTGCTTTAAGGAGCTCGATATTGAAATTGAATTATCTCTGTAATTGAAAATCTTAAATATCTGAAATTCAGCCCTGTAGTAGCCCTCTGAAGCTTCTTTCAAATGCCATAGGTCTGATCTAATTTGGATTCCCCAAGACAAAGTTGTGTCCAATCTCCCACAATGACCTAATTCTGGACTGGTTCAGTAGAGCAAACTTGTAGGACTTGCCACGTGTCACTGTTTCATCCTTTGTCTCTAAAATTGATAGCCAAGAAACTACAGTCTGTGTAATTGTGACCACTTTTAACGCCACTCAAATCCACTGCCCAGAGAGAGAGTTATTGAACTTTTCCCACGATCACCTCTTTGAGATGAAATTCAGGAGCCTGAAAAAGCACTACCTTCCACAGATCATATCTCCAAAAATATTGCGAACCAAGCTCTGAAATTTTTTGACGAATTTCCTCAGGATTTCAGCTTCACACCATATGAATTTCAGATTCTGAACCTTCGTAGAAAAAAATTTATAGCGAAAATGCCACGATGACCTGTTTAGGAGCTTGAAAAAAGACCTAACTTCCACAGATGATATCTCTGAAAATATTGCGAACTAAGCTCTGAAATTTTTAGACAATCTTCCTCAGGATTTCAGCTTCGCACCCTAAAAATTTCAGCTTCTGAAACTTCGTAGAAAAAAAAGTTATAGCGAAAATGCCACGATGACCTGTTTGGAGCAGCGAAACCCTAGAATCCCAAGCCTCTGATACCAAATGTTGTGTAACCAGCTCCAAAAATAGAAGAAAAGAGATATGAACGCCTTAAAAATAAGCCACTTCGAGGGGGCAACCTCCAATACATTACATAAATGAACAATTCTTGGATGATACAATTTACAAAACCTCCTTTCTATATAGGAGTCCATGGGGCCATAATGTAATCCTAGTGGGCCACAATGTAATCCTAGCCGACCTAACAATAATAATTTAAGGGCACAATAATAACAAAATGGGGGTTACAAGGGTACAATAATAACAATAAGGGGGTTACACTAACAACAATAAGGGACTATACTAGTAATACAGGGACCTAACATTTAGATAAGCTCTTATCCCTTTGAAATCACCTCATATAGTTTTGTTTGGGTTTACCTCTAGGGCCACCTCTTCTTCCCTCCTCCCTTTAGCTGATTTCCCCTTTTGTTACAACAACCTTGCCTCTGCCTCTTTGCTGTTATCTGCACCTCTTTTCAGCAGATTTATCCTTTAGATCCCTATCCCTCCCGACCTTAGATATATTGGCCTCTTTTTCATGTTTTTTGACTAGATTTTTCCCTCTTTTTAGATTAGTTTTGAGAGACCCGCCTTCTTGGGTTAGATCGATGCATTGTTAGCTATTAAATTTTCTGTTATTTTAGAATTATATACTGTTATTTACAGATTTATTTTCAGTTACACAGCACACTTTTTCTTTTACTCTCAAAACTTCTGGGTTTAAAAAATTAAAATCAACACACGCCACACACTGACCCTAAGTGAAGAAGAGCCTGGTTAACACTGCCTGGAAAAGAATTTAAAATCAATTGTCACTACACCTCTATGCCGTTGACCTCTCTTGATTTTTTCCCTCCCTGCCCTTGTTAGTTTTTCTTCTTCCCATCATCATTGTGCCCCCAAGGCGCTTCTCTCAGAGACTTCTTGGCCTTCACCCTCAGTTTTCGGTTGGTCGACTTCCTCCTTCCCATCGTCATCGAGTAAGTCCTCCCCCAAGTCCGCCCTTAGACTCTTCTTCTGATTGTTCGGGTTCTCCCCCTACTCCTGGTTCTCCCCCTGTTACCTTCACCATGTCTAGTTCAGGGTCTAGCGCCAGTGGAAACCCCAGTTCTACTGTTGGGACTGTTTCCAGAGGAACCACTATGGGACCTACCTCGACTTCCCCATTGCTCCCTTATATGGCCGGCCTTAGTCTCCTCGACTTCAATCAGCTAATCAATGATCCTATCCGCCACGATGTTATTTGGCCTGCTATGCCAACCAAACTCCCCTCCGACATTCCCAAGTTCGAAGGCCTTGCTAGTGAATATTCCTCCAACCATATCCGATCTTTCCATATGTGGTGTTCATCCAATTCCATTACTGACGATTCCATCCATCTTAGATTTTTCCAACGCATGCTTACCGACGAAGCTTCTAAATGGTATGTTGAGCAGGCCACCTCCTCCCATACCACTTTTGCGACCATTGCCCAAGCATTTTTATCTTATTTCCATCTACCTCTCTGATACGACACTGGTACCGAGATTTTAACTTCTTTTCTTCAATCCTCTTCGACCCACCTTTCCGCTCATGTCCAGGAATGGAGGCGAAGAAGAAGCTTATGTCGTGCTCCTCCCTTTGAAGATCGGGTTTATATGGACTGGTTCCTTCACTCTCTCTTACCTCCCATTGGCAAAGATGTCTCCTCCCATTTCCCTCAAACCGAAGAAGCCACCCTCCAAACAGCCTTGAAATATGACCTTATTTATGCTCAATCTAGCTATGTTTATACCGTCCTTCTTGATCTCCCCAAGCCCGGCGGCGCTAACGCCCCAGGGGCGTCTCACTCTGCCGACGGTATCGTTGGAGCTCTTTCACATACCTTTGCCCAACCTCTTATGGGCTATGGCTTCCCTCCAGGAGAGGCCAGCACCTCCAGCACTTTCCCCCCCAGGTAGCATGTATCCAGGATATGGCATGCCTCCTCCTTTTTCCCACACTCCTACTTACCTCAATTTTTCCCATCCTAACCCTTATCCTTACCCACAACCCGGTGTCCCAGCTCCTCCAGCATTTGGACCTCTCACCCCCTTGCCTTCTCAACCCTCGCCGCAACACTTACTACCCCCTCCAGGGCAAGTATTTGTGCAGCAGGGCTCGACCAATTCTCTTCCTTCTCAAAGAAAAAGGAAAGGAAATCAGTGTGCCTCTGGTAATCATGGATCCAATACTTCAAGTATTGATCCTAACGCTGCCAACCAGCCACAAGGATCTCAACCCAAGCCGGATAGGCCGCTTCGCACCAATAAGCCTTGTTCATGTTGCGGTGTCTACAGACATTACACTCACGATTGTCCCCTATTACCCTAGATACAACAGATGTGGGAGTCTCAGGCCACCGTGCAGGGACAACATTCCTCCCCTACTGTCCCTCTCATTCCGGCTACTGCTCAACCCGCTGTGTTTACCGATCCTTTCCCTCAACAAGGATTCGTGGCCACTCAACCACCTCATGCCCCGGTAACCACTCAACCTTCTCCTTCTGGTTCCTCCGATTACCAGATTCTCATGATGGCCTTTGACCAACCTCTCACCGTTGACCTTAACCTTCAAACTTGATCTCGTCAGTCCTCCCCGCCTCCCGTTCCGTCTGTCCCTGAGTCCCCATCCTCAAGTTCTACAGAGCCTCTGTCGACACCCAATGGTCCCTTGCAAATCCCTCTGCCCAAAGCTGAGGTTCATGCCAAGATGCCTAAGTGCCCATTACGCCGAAATGCTGCCTCTGGTCGGGGTACTCATTCATATAGCATAGTAGATGATCTGGCACAATCTCCTGCTTCATTTCAACACTGGAACTCCTCCAGTCGTGTCCTTCTCAAAAGAAGGCTCTACTATCTGCCATGGGTGCTGTAGATCCTGCTGATGACCAATTGATTGTTTTTGACGCCCGCCAGTCAGACCATCACTCCCTTCCTGCCTCTGTTGCTTTCCAAATCCCAGTCAAAATCCGAAATTCCACCGTTGCTCGGTGTATTATTGATGAGGGGGCATTTACCTGTGTGATTTCTGCTTCGGTTTGGAAACAAATTGGATCTCCTGAGCTGGTCCCTTCCACAATCACCCTTCATGCGTGGGATGGCCATGCCTCCCAGCCCATTGGCCTTTTCCGTAACTATCCTATCACCCTTGTGGGCAAGACTGTTTGTGTCGACGTTGAAGTTATCAATGCCCCTCTTAACTATAACATTCTTTTGGGGCGTAGTTACACCTATGCCATGTCTGCCGTCACATACGCAGTCCACCGCAAGATGTTTTTCCCTCATAATAGAAATATTGTCACCATCGAACAGTTAACATATCATGAACCAAAATCTCAGACCTCCCCTGAGTCCACCATCTCTGTTGTCACCAATAAGCCAACCGTCGATTCTTTGACCAGTGTTTCCCCCGACGTCTATAAAGACACCTCCTTGCTTGGAACCTTTTTGGACCCTCCTCTTGTATCTGATCCTAGCTTGGCGAATGTTTGCATGATGCAATCATCATGGGCTGACCTTACAGAGCCCACTTTGGCTAGTCAGCAACCTCAACCTCAACCAGCTCCTAGCCCTTTTCCCCCGCTAGCCAGCCTTCTTCCTTCTGAACCTTCTTCTACACACAATCCTCTTGGGTCGATTCCACCCGATATCAACCCCCCTGGCACCATTCCCCCTGGCCATTTCCATGCCGGTCAGATACCTTTCCTTGCTCCCCCTCCCGAATCTTATTCGGTCCCTATCTTGGCCACCCTATCCCTTCCCAACTTGACCCTGGGTATACCCGTCTGGTATCTTGACCCTCCAGCCCCTACCCTACCGGGTCAACCCAAACCATATATTACTTTGACCTCGGTTCAACCAATCACCATGACTTCTCCCGCTGCAATGGTACCTCAGTCACCTCAACAGGCACCACCTCCTGTTGCGACCGCTTCGAGTAAGAATGGAAAATCTCATAGGGGGGCATCAAAGGACCAAGCTACCTCGAAAAACCCTACCCCTCCTCGACCTCCAAAGCATACCATCGAGTGTGCTTTGTGTGATGTTGTTGGTCATGCCACCCATACCTGTCCTGAATTACCGCATCTCAAGACCATGGTTAATGAAACGTTTCCGGAATCAGACATCCCCGAGGTCTATGTCACCATTCCCGATTCCATCCCGAAACTTAAAAACTTGCGCACCAATCACCCTTGTTCTTTGTGCGATTTCCATGGACACTATAACCACCTCTACCCCCGACTTGATGAGTATCATTCCTCTTAGCCGCATACCGCCAATTCAAAGCCACGCTTCACCAAAGACCTTCTTCACTCGCACCAGACGACCTGTCTACCCCCATTAACATCTCCCATCCTGATATTTAAATGACAAAAACTTCAACCACCATTTCTTACCTTTCCTCATCATCGCGATTCCCAGAAACCGACCCCTTAGTACCTTCCCCTGACATTTCTCCTGATCACTCAACTGCTCACTCTATCACCTCACATGAACTCACACATGTGAGCCCTTCCCATCACAATCAAGAGTCTCATCTTTCTACCTCATCAGGTCAACCTCTTCCATCCACTCTTCCCATCTTCCAGTCCGATGAAGACATCATGGAAGCCCTGAACAACCCTGATTTTCCATGGGACGATATGCACCATCGTGCATATTTCCTCCCACATCAATCCCATGACCAATATGCTGTCAAATCTAAATACTTCATTCCCGATAAGGTCGATTGGTTTAAAAATCCCATTCCTGCACTTGATGCTTTTGAAGAAGGTAATATGGCCAATATCTCCCCTACCATCAAAATAGACATCTCTGTTAAACCAGGAATCGAAGAACATATCACCATGGGTGCCCAATGCACTCTGGAAGAAATTGAATCCTACACTAAACTCTTCAAATAATTCCGCGATATCTTCACCTGGTCCTATTCCGAAATGCCCAGACTCGATCCCTCCATTGTCGAACATCATATCGACACATGGCCTGATGCCACTCCGGTCCATCAAAAGTTGAGACCCATTCATCCCTCTAGATGTGAAGCCATCAAAGCTAAGATTGATAAGCTCAGGCAAGCTGGTTTCATTTATCCCATTGAGTACACCACTTGGGTATCCAACCCTGTTCCCGTCCTCAAAAAACAAGGCACTATTCGAGTCTGCACTGACTTTCGCGATCTGAACAAAGCTTGTCCCAAAGACAACTTCCCCACACCATTTATTGACCAAATCATTGATGAGTGTGCGGGGCACGAGATGCTATCCTTTATGGATGGTTTCTCCGGATACAACCAAATTGTTATCCGTCTTGCTGATTAACTTAAAACCACGTTCATTAGTCTGTGGGGCACTTTTGCATATCGAGTCATGCCATTTGGCCTTAAAAACGTCGGCGCCACTTTTCAACGAGCCATGTCTTATTGTTTCCATGAATTAGCTCATATTATCCTTGCCTATTTAGATGACCTCACTGCCCATTCTAAACATCGGGCGCAACACCTCCATGATCTGCGTACCATTTTTCTCCGATGTCGCAAGAATAATATTCACCTTAACCCATTTAAATGTGTCTTTTGTGTTCCCGCCGGTCATCTCCTCAGCTTCATAGTATCTAAAGACGGGATCACTCTCAATCCTTTGAAGGTTCAAGCCATTCTTGAACTTCCTATTCCTTGTACCTTATGCCAGCTTCAAAGTCTCCAAGGTAAAGATAACTTTCTTTGCCGATTCGTGCCTGACTATGCCACTACCGCACATGGCTTCCTTAGAATCCTTCGATCTCACACCCCCTTTGTTTGGGATACCTACGCTCAAGAGTCTTTTGATGCCCTCAAGCATGCTCTCACATCTGCTCTGTTGATCCGTCCTCCTGACTTTGACCGGGACTTCATCCTATATATCTTCGCTTCCACCTATTCGGTTGCTGGTGTCCTTATCCAGGAAGATGATAATGGTGTTGAACATGTGATCTATTATGTCAGTAAGAACCTTGCCGGTCCCCCTGTGACCTATTCACATGAAGAGAAATTAGCGCTCGCTATCGTGTTCTCGGTCCAAAAACTACGTCATTATATCCTCACGTGTTCCACCAATGTTGTGACTAATTCCAACCCCATGGCTTTCCTATTGAGTCGACGCATCCTCAGTGGGAAATATGCTCGTTGGGTCATTATCCTCCAAGAATTCAACCTTGAATTTGTCACCCCAAAAATCAAGAAAGGTTTAGCCCTTGCTGAATTCATTTATGATTTACCTACTAGAACGCAAGACCCTCCAATTAATGATGCGCTTCCCGATGAAAATTTATTCACCATCACCACCGACGATCCCTGGTACGGTGACATCCTTCATTACTTGCGAACCAAAAAGTTCGCCCTTCATCTTGACCGTGATGCTCGACGACGTATCCGACACCAAGCCCCTCGCTACCTTCTGATCGGTGACGACCTTTATCGTCACGGAGTAGATACTGTCCTTTGTCGTTGCCTCACACATGCTGAAGCAGAGCAAGTCCTCAATGCCTGTCATAGCAGCGCTTGTGGCGGCCACCTCTCCGGCCTCACGACTGCCCAAAAAATTATACGCGCTTGGTATTTTTGGCCTTCTCTCTTTAGCGATTGCATTGAAGTAGTCAAACATTGTTCCAATTGCCAACATTTCACCCCTAAGGCACGAGTTCCCCTCGCTCCCCTCCATCCCGTCGTCACAGCTGGTCCTTTCTGTAAATGGGCCATCGACTTCATGGAATGTCACCCTCCATCTACTGGTAACCACAAATATATCATCGTGGCGGTTGACTATTTCACAAAATGGGCCGAAGCTATGCCAACATTCAACAATACGGCAGCCACCGCCGCCCTCTTTTTCTTCAACCACATCGTTGATCGATTCAGATTTCCAAAAAAATTGGTCTCTAACCATGGCCGACATTTTGAAGATGAGATTTGGCATGAGCTATCCTCACTATTGGGTTTTGAGCACCAATATTCATCTTCCTATTACCCCCAAGGGAATGGCCAAGTTGAAGCAGTCAACAAAATTCTTAAGACCATGCTTCAATGAATGGTGAATAAGCACAAAACCAATTTGCATCTTATGATCTTCCCTACTTTGTGGGCTTACTGTGCTTCTATTAAAACCGCCACTGGTTTCACTCCTTTCCATCTTGTCTTTGGTGAGGAGGCAATCTTACCAATCGAGTGTGAAATTCCTTCCCTTCATTTGGCCATCGAACTTCTCCATAATACTCAACCTCTAGAAAAATGACTTATCATGCTTGAGTGCGCCTCTGAAGACCGTCGTGTTGCATTGCAAACTCTTGAAAAGGCCAAAAAGCGCACCAAAGCTCAATATGACCGAAAAGTACACCCTCGCACCTTTCATGAAGGTGACCTTGTTCTAGTATACGACCATGCCCATGATACCCTCGGTCATGGGAAGTTCGACTCATTATGGTTAGGTCCTTACATCATCAGTAAAGATCTTGGGAAGGGGGCATATCTTTTAGAGGACTTTGAAGGCCACCCCCTTCCCAGTCCTCACAATGCACTCTATCTTAAGAGATATTACCCTTAGCATTTCCCGCTCGAAATGCATGTTTTATTTTCTTGTAGATAGCCAGCATATGTTTGTTTTCATCATTCACTACTTCACCAGGACACATGTTTTCCACGAAGTCTTCCTTCCCCTCTCCTCCAAATCATATTTCCTCACTTACAACACTTTTCCTTGGGGCACCGATTGGCATCCATATTTATTCTTGTCTGTTTTGATTTTCGTCACGTGATACCATTTTGTACTCATGTTTTTAGAGTCCCCTTTAGACCTTTCATCATTTCATCATCATCATTAGTGTTCGTCTGTTAGTCGCCCTACTATTTTCTCTCATGCCTGAGTTGGGGATCCCTTATTGCCTCACCTATGGCAGACCTCCTTCTGATGACATCAACTCATTTACTCCAAAAGCCAGGTCTAGAGGGCAGTGTACCTTTGTTCGAGCTCCTTTCAGCATGATTGCGATCCGTCTACTTGGTGGTCTAGTGATGGAGCAGCAGCTATTGGTGATCTTGGGTATGTGTGAGATGTCTCAACCCTCATGAGGGGGTGGCCCTGCAGGTAGCCCCCCACATGCTCAGATGACTTCTTCATTTCAGCCTTTTATGCAGCTCCCTCCATTTGATGATGTCGGCCTCAGCCCCTTGTAGCGCCTTTTTGTTTTGCATGTATCAGTCAGATTTTGTGAGCCCTTCCCAGTGTATAGGGGGCATCTGGGTTGTATTTGTATCTCATGTACTAAAATATTATTTTATAAGTCCTGATAATTATTCCAGGCACAACATGTATGTGGGATTCATTATTCTATTTTTCTGGCTCGTATTTATGCCATCATGTACTTTATAGTTTAGTTCCTTGTTTACTGGACATACTATTCTTTTGTACTTTGTCTCAGCGGGCATAGGTATGCCTCCCCCGCTGCCTTTAGCACAAGTACCACTTCATAAACTAGAGACTTGTTGCACCTGTAAGTCTCATCTCCTCAGGGTCTAGTCCTTTAGTACATTAGACTACCTTACATTTCTCTCTCTGACTTCCCTCTTGATGTCTAGTGATTGAGTTCTTACAACGTACTTCGGTCATACGATTTTCTCCTAACACTCGTACATTGGGGTCAATCTGTTACACCATTTTTTGGTCATCTAACCTACTATCATTAGATGAACCCAAGTACACCATGTAAGACCAATTTTACCCTAAGTAAAATTGCTTTCACTATGTGAAATAACTTAGTAAAACACCTTTATTAAGTTGTTTATGGTCTAAACAGGAAACCCCAAAAGGAAATGATAAACAAATCTATGTTTGTTTATATTTCCTGGTCATATTTAACCCAAAACAAGGAAATCAATTAAATAAATCCTTATTTATTTGATTATTTCCTAGGAATAAGTTATTTATATCCTATTTAAATAATATTCCTAGTTAAATTTGACTAAATAATTTATAAATAATTAAATAAATAATTATTTATTTAATTATATTCCCACCATTTCCTTAAAATAGTAAATAAATCATTTATTTATTTATTATTTATAAATAAAGGAATTGACCCAAGTCAAAAAAATCCTTTTCCCTCCAACAAATATAATAAAATATTCCTAGAGGGTGGTTCTAGAATTTGATTAATAATATTTTATTCATGCACCAAGTTTCTAGATCACCCTAATATTTTGTTATAAATAGAAGGGTTTTCCCCATTCATTAGTCACCTTTTGTTGCCTAAAGATCACCTTTGGATCTATACACTTGGTCACATTTTCTCCATTTTTTCCTTGTGAGCTCCCATTGAGTTCTATGTTTGTCTGGGTTTTCTATACCAACAAGAGAGAGAGATTCTAGATCTAAAGTGTTGAGGACTATCAAGAACCCATCCCCTTGAGGAGAACCAGAAAACACCTTTCTTGTTTTCCTCTCAGGTGCCCCTTTTTAATATAATATAAAAAATTCTTTCAAATACATCGTTCTTGTCTTGTCTATTGGATGCATGGAGCCTCATTTTATTTTATCTGCTTAATGTCTTTTATGCTTAGATATGGATTTATGCAACATTATTTAGATCACCTGATTGTAGATTTAAAGACATTTGGCAGCAATAATTGATGTTAGGGCTATTTTTTATACATATCTAAAGTGGTCTTTTACGACGAAAGATTCATACTAACAGTTATTCTGATGAGTGGATTGATGAACCCTTTCATGTTTTCATGTCAATTTTCTCTACCAATAAAAAGCCTTCAGTTGTTTTTAATTTTAGTCAAATTTTTTCTGACAACATACATGAATAAATCCTAAAGTTACCAATTGGATGAGTATTCAAATATGCTTCCATTCTTGTATATATGTTCATTTATTATCAAGCAGACATGTTCCCATTTTCATTGCAGAAATTGGATGAAGAAGGGAACCCACAGTCAGTTATTTTTTGGACCTCATTGGTGAGGAAAGATTTAGATGAGTACACCTTCAAAGAGTACATAGAACAATTCATTCATCCAATCATGAGTCTGCTGACCAGCAATGCAAAGCCAAGAATCATTGAAGAAATTAAGAATATCTTGCACCTGATAGAGCAGGCCAAAATAGGAGATTGGTACCTCTACCAAAACTACACAGAGATTATTGTGTATGGATGTGAGATGCCACCATACAAGCTTCCCAAATACCTCCCAGTGAGAGTATTTTCCCTGGAGTATATAAGAATAATGATAGATTTGTATGAAATTCATTTTGTCTCAACAAAGAAGAAGTCTCAGTTCAGAATGAAAACACAGGTTGGCCCTTTCATTTGCAAAAACAGAGCAACAAAGTGAAGAAGTAGACAAGATCTTGAAACAAATTAACTTTAATATGAGATTTACATGGTCTTATGACCGTTTGGTCCTAATCTCCAAGCTAAGTGTGGAACATAAAACTACTCCTGATGTGCACACACAAAGAAAAAAGATTGAGAGGTATATGAATTAGTTGAAATGGATAGAAAACACCTTGCAGGAAGCAGAGCAGCCACTCATGTCCACCTCTATTTTGAAGACCCATACTCCTCAAGAGAAGACAATGAAGAGACAAAGAGAGGAAGGATCCCCTTCAACTTCAGGGAGCTCACCAAAGGATTTAAACCTCATCTACAGGAAGAGGGCTAAGAGAAGTCATAAAACAGATTCAACAAAAGAAACAGTGGAACAAAAAGCTCCCATAGTCATCAAAGATTCATTGTCTTTAGCACCATCAGGCACCAAATTTACAAAATCTCTAGCAGCATCATCAATGTCATAAGGCCATCAGGACATAGCCAAAACATCACAACTCATTCAGGGATAAAAAGAGAAAAGTATCTTTTATAGATACAAAGAGATTAAGATTAAAAATGAAAGACTTAAAAGCAATACATACACACAATTCTGGAAACAAACTGCTAGTTCTCAAAGAAGGCTTGTATCAGCCTTTGATACAGAGAAGGGAATAATGCAAATGGCATTCTTACAAGCTCAAATTCCATAACCAAATTCAACTTCAAACTACAAGAATACCTCCTTTGAATTTGATGCAAATGATATTCATCCCATCGATCAGATGGAGATGCATAAGAAAACTAGAGAACTGATATTTTCCACCTTGACTAACAGTTCAATGAATGTTTCAAAATTGCAGGTATCTCTTACAAATATTCAATCTCAGCTCAAGATTGAAAATATTTCATCTCTAGCAAAAGACACCAGAATAAAATCATTAGAATATCTTTTCATAAAGATGGGATATAATCTAGAGAATGCTAAGGTAGCTGAAGAATTGATAAAGAAGAAAAATGTAGATATTGCAGCCCTTATAAAGTAATGGAAGATGTCAGTAACAGAGGACCCCCAGACCAAGGAGGTAAAATATTCAGAGACCCAAAAATAAGATATGATTAAGCTTATCATGGATCAGAATGCTGAAATAAAAAACATAGAGGCAGAAATGAATAAGTTAATCAAGTTGAAGGAAGAAAATGCACTGTTGGCCATGATTAGTTTGAATGCAATTCATATCATGGAAATACCAACTATAGGTGCTTATAAGTCAACAAAACCTCCATTGCAACCTATAGATGTTGTAAAAAAACTTACAAAATCAATGGAGGATATGTCAATACAAAATGAAGAAATCAAAAGTCTATAAGGATAGGTAAAAGCCTTACAGGAGTAGAAGAACAGAAGTGAAACTTCACACTTAGTAGAGACACAAAGGTCCCAAATATTTTTGGAAAGGATACTATGAATGGAAAAAGAGTCAGCCATTGGCCAGACCTTGGCCCAAGCCAAGGAGAACATATGGATAGATATCCTCAACT
This sequence comes from Pinus albicaulis, assembly GCA_034641835.2. Classification (NCBI taxonomy): domain Eukaryota; kingdom Viridiplantae; phylum Streptophyta; class Pinopsida; order Pinales; family Pinaceae; genus Pinus; species Pinus albicaulis. The sequence goes on from CM076574.1 coordinate 965,646,533, forward strand.
CCATGAATGAGATTTGGCCTTCTATATAAATTATTTTTGAACAAAATGAATTGATACAGAAAGCTACATCAACAGTTGCAGACATTAAATAAAAGTTGGGTGATAAACCCAGTGAAGCCATTGATATTATTAGAAACCTGAATTATAAGAAAAAATATGAGCTGGAGGAAGTGGGAATTGAAGACATATCTGAAACTATACCTAAAGTGAAGAACGTTTTGACCAAAAGGAACCTCATTCTACAATTGGAAGAAAAATGTTAGGGATTAGAGATTGTTTTCAACAGATTTTCCAGCAGAATTGAAACAATGAACAAGAAGGGACTACCTATTTTATTTGTAATAAATGATAAATTAATCACACAAGAAATTGAAAGAAGTGGCCAGAGACAGCTCTAAGTTTGCTGGACTAAAGGGCACCTTAATAGGAAAAGCATTTCTTGAGGCATTATGGAATGATTTTTACATAAAGCATCAGGTAAATAATATTTTTGTAGTTAAGCCTAATTTTTCCAAGTATACTGAAGCTGACGAGGTTTACAAGAGGGTCACTAAAATTTCAATTCCATATGAAGAAAGATGGGAGAAATTGTGTGAGTTACTCGACTAAGTGAGCAGCTTTATCTTTAGTTAGAGAAACAATAACATAGAAAGGACCAAAGTGACAGATCAACAACAACCTCCTTTAGATAAGGGCCACCTTTCAAACAATTCCAAATAGCCCTATTAGTTTGTAATAGGAGATATAATTTGTTTTAAATTTTCCCAAAATATATCTTAATCAGTTATGATAGGATTTTTTATAAAATATTTGTACAAATACTTCAATTTATAAGTATTGAGGGTTGATTTTTTCACTCCATAAGGTATTTTAATTTTCCATTTGATGGGTTTATCAGTAATAAAAGGGACTTCTTCACAAGATTCATGTGTTGAATTATTTGGTGATGTGTTTCTATCATTGTCTATGTGTTTATTTCTTCATTTCCATGCTTATGTGTTCCTAAATATGAATTAATTTACAGAAACTGTTGTTAGCCACCTATAAAAAATTTTCATACCAAATGGTGGCTGAATCGTTTTTAGGCCTTCAAGAAACAATTTCATGTCCAAATTGTGAGTTCTTGAAGTCTTATGATGATGATTACCCTTTGAGTTAATATTCACTGCTGTTTCACTGTTAGTCCTAAAGTACCTGCTGTTTACCAAGAAATACTGCTTAAAACTCCATTCTTCGTTCATTCACTTTACCATTTGAATCTTATGAGATTCCATTTTGCACCCTTAAACCATTCCAAAATTCCTCTATAAACCTTCATTTAACCTCCAAAATCATCCTACAACCCCTTTTTAAACCTTATATTTCCCTTTATTTGGTTTAAAAATACCTCCTTTTATCTATCAGAACCCTTACTTAGCCTTAAAAACCCTGTTTTTGGCCTTAAAACAATATTTTTACCTTATAAGCTATTAAGCCCCCAAGGGCTTATAGCCTTTAGCCCCCTGTCTCATATAACCTAAGCCCCACAATCCGGTGCTTAAGTTTCAAACCTCCATGCCAAAACCCCTTTTTTCCTTCTATTTTTCCATTTCCGACTTTATGTCTTTTAAGCAGATCTAGACCGTTGATCTCTGAAAATCAATGACCATTGGGCCTCCCTTCCTTTACCTTTTTCGCCTCCCCTCCCTTTTCTCCTTTAAAAATTCTCAGCTCCTTCTTTAAATCTCAACTGTTCATCAAAAGAATCCAGTGATCAGAACTTAACCCGATGACCCAGTTTCACTAGGACCTACCACCCACCATATACGAAGGCTCACCCAATCTAATTATGACACCTGGCCTCCACTCCAACAACTCATCGCGCAACTTTCCCATCGCGCTCATTCCGCGCCGTTGGATCTGGAGCCTCCGATCCAATGGTTGATGATGTGTATCGCAAAATTTTTGTGCCTAAAGTTTAATGCTAAATTTTTTTGCGAAATAGGTTGTATTAAAAAGCCACGTGTCGACTAATGTATGGAATCACATTGCTTTCGGGAAAAACCACTTACTCCCTTTCGGTTATGCGAAGACCATCTATGGTATTGTCAAAACCACTTCTGCCAAATCGTGCCAGAAACGGTTTAAACTGTGTTTTTAGCCCGTCTTTCTCCACAGGACTTCTCCGCCTACATAATCACCCTTCCTCTACATCGCTCCTCCGCTCTGCCCAGCCTCCGAAGTAGTCTAACCTCTAAACGCAGGATTTTAAAATAACTTTGTTTGTTTGTGCAGGTTTGGATAAAATTATAAGGATAAACCCTCCCGCAGCCATTACAGTGTTATGGGTTGAGGATGACGATCCTCATATCCTTGAATACAAATTAAAGGGATCAGGGGTTTAAATTTCACGGTTCGAAAGGGTCGATAAGTCATGATCATTGGCTTTTTGAACAAATTATTTAACAAACCCTCTGCGCACCTGCAAACAACAAACATAGTGGACATCAATTAATTGGAGAGTATCAACATCGAAGACAGAGGATGAAAGCATAATCCGAAGATTAAAGGTTCTAAACAAAGTTTAAGAAGATTAAGGCACAAACTCGGGAATCAAAGGCCTAATCCACAAATGAAGAAGATAGGCACAGTCAGCAGTTCGAGGATGATTAAGGATAAAGTATCAAAGCCTGAGTCATGCATAAACCCAGTGTTTAAAAGTAAATTGGTGTTTAAGTGAAAGAAGACAAAAACAATGAAGGACACCTCAGAGCCGCATCGAAGGGGCTAATTGAATTCCCCGGCTACCAAATTGACACCTACAACCTTTTTTGCCTCAAAGGAATACACAGATTAAAGCTTAGTCAGTAACATTAAGACTAAAGGCAGCTGACAGTTATTACAAACAAAATAACATATTTAAAATTGTCAGTAAAGTTATTGTAAAAGATAAAAAGAGCCTTAAAGTCAATCTTTTCACCCATCAAGCCTAAAAAGCAGAAAACAGAGTTAATGAAACAGAGTTGTAAATGGAATGCTTTCCTTCCTTATGCCTTGCATGGTTTTCAAGGCTAGGAATTGCATTTAGTATAGAATTAATGATACTCAACCATGGAAACTCTTCCACCTCCTCATTTTCTTATAAAATCTCCTTGAGGAGCACATTGTAAAAGGTTGGTCTCTAGATATCTGTTGCATGTAAATAGTTTTCTGAAGCTGATGTAGCCCTGTTTGTAATTGAAGATACATAAGCTAAGATGAGAAGTTTGAAGTTGTAGAAACCTACTAGACTTGATGATTGTAACTGGTTTTAACATCAAATACAAATAGATGATTTATGGGATCCTGGTCTATGTCAATGGTGATGTGTTTCTCATTGTATTTGTTATTTTTATTTATGTTTCCATTCTTTCCACTTTTCTCTGATAAAGAAAAAAAAATATAGATTAGGATTTACTCTTGAAGTACCCTAAATCTCACTGAAAATCTTTATCCTTTATGTTTTCTGCTGATTTTTTATTTGAAGGTAATTCAATAGAGTATAACCAGTGAAGTGTTGGTAAGCCCATATTTCCTGAGTACAACTTGATATTTTATCTTTGAATGTTTTTAATAAGTTTGCATTAAAGCTGAGCTAGATAAGTTTATGGTTAGCCCTGTCCTCTGGTTTATCTCCAACAGTTGCTTTGAAGAGTTATCTTAAGAGTATGTTGAAAGCAGGATAGTTTCAAAATACTTACGTGATCTTAGACTACTTTTTATGTTTATCATGAATGTTTTCCTTTTGAATATGCTAAAAGCAGGCTAAGTTAAAAGTATTTACTTGATCTTAAGCTATTCTAAGTGTTTTAAATGTTTTCTATTAAAAGTACATCAAAAGCAGGCTAGTTTAGAAGTACTTACCTGATCTTAGATTGCTTTTGTGTCTTTCCTTAAGTGCATGCCAAAAGCAGGATAGTTTCAAAGTACTTACTTGATCTTAGGCTGCTCTTTGTTTCTTCATCTGTTTGATTTCCCTCACTCCATTTCTTATTGTTTCATTCCATAAAATCAACTTAAAGAGATCCTTTGACATAGATGACTTGCCCCATGGACCACTCTTGAACCTTGCTGTTTCAGTTAAATCCTCTTATGACTCCATGGCCCAATGAATTAAAGTTGCTCCTTTCCTATTTTGATTAGCTGAACCATTCTTCCACCTATTTACACCTTCACCCTTCATATAGACTTCCTTCACCTTCATCATATCCTTGCCCAACCAAAACCAAACAACAAACCTTGTTCTTCATAACTAGCCTAAAATCACATTCAAAAGCCTTAAAGATCATATATTTAAGCTCATACATAGAGAGATCCCTCTCTGAATCTAGGATGGCTAGGTCCTTAGATTCCAAAGCGGTTTTGATGTAGGCTTAGCAGTGTTTCTATTTTCCAATCTTGCAAACTACAGAGACCTAAAATACTGGCGACTCCACTGGGGAATTTCTGAGTAAAATCCTTAAAACAAAACACTCAGCATTCAGTGCAGTATAGGTAGCTCTCTTCAAGCACTACCAAAGCAAATGGTGATCATGATAGGAATTATTTGAATCAGTGACAAACTAAGTAACCCTTAGGATTCTCATAGAGCCTTATCAAACCTTGAAGGAATCAGCTAGCTAAGCCATAAGAGTAAACTCTTTTTGTCTCATCACCATAGCTAAGTGTTTAAATAGATTTAGGACACTCTCATAACCTATAGGACTGAAAAAACTCAGAAAACCCAAAAATATTTCAGATTGGTATTCAAACCTATTAATGGTGGTGGACCATAAAACATTTTTCCTTCTAAAAGCTAAAAATTTCCACCTGGTGACTCCACAATCCTAAATAGACCTAAATGCTCCACTGGGAAACCCATTACTATCATAACATCATAAAAAATCAGTTAAGAAAACTTTGAGGATTAAAGTTTCCTTGCTAATTAAAGATCAGTTAGCCTACTAAAGATTGTCATATTTGGTTAAAATTTTCTTATTATTGGGTCTGAAAACATAGCATAGTGGCTTCTAGAAGAGTTCATACTAGAGCATATCCTGACCCAAACCCTCCTGAGATAGTTGATAATCCTGAAAGCATACTTAGAAAGTCTCCTAAGGCTCAAGCTTCAACTATTGTCAGACCACTCCATAGAGCTACCTCTGTCCCTGAAAACCTTACAACTCTACAACATTCACAAGTTGACTTAAGAAAACCATTCAGAACTAGGTCACTTGATGATATAAAGAAGATAGATTTTGAGTCTCCATCTTCATCCCAAGATAGAGGTGAACATCTTGGTAACAGAGAAACTACTCCACCTGATTCACATTTCCTTCATAATTTTGGCCTCTCTCATCCTAGATCTGCTCAAAAATCTCTTTCTGGTCCATCTACATCAGTTCTTCACACACCCACTATTCAAGCCACCCCATTCCATCAACCCCCTCCTATCCTACATCCTCCACCTGTAAACCCCCCATTTTTCCCACAACCTCCTATCATGGCAACATGGTATGCTCCCCTAGTCCTTCCTTTACCTTTAGTCAATTTTCCACAGGACTATCAGTCCAAGATACCATTATATGATGCCAGTGGTGCTACTACTACTTCATAGCATGTGGACAAGATGAATAACTATTTTGACAGAAATGAGATTGATGATGAAACTGTCAAACTCAGATTGTTTGCTCAAATTCTAGGGGGAGAAGCAAGAAAATGGTTCAAAAGCTTAACCCCTAATAGTATTAATGACCTCCAAGCCCTCCATCAATCATTCCTAAACAAATGGGAATTTAGAAAAAACCCTCTCCAAATACTTTCAGGCTACAACAACCTCAAGAGAAACCCTGGGGAAAGTGTTCAAAATTATTGCACTAGATTCAATAGTGTTTATAATGCACTACCCCCAGAATTGAAACCTCCACAAGGTTCAGCCTTGGCCAAATTTCCTGAAGGATTTGATCCTGAAATGGCCTATCATCTAAGAGAAAGAGACCCCTTGACTTTAGAAGACATGCAGAAGGGAGCTCTAGCTGTGGAAGTAAATCTAATTGAGAAAAGAGCTAGGATGAGGAATGAAAAGAATGTATCATTTAAAGAGGAAACTACACCTTCCACATCTAGTTCAAAAATGGAGAGAATGATGGAGGAAATGATGAAGAAGACAAGCATACTTGAGAGAGAACAATCTAGGGAAAACCAATCAGCTCCTCAAAACAGAAATCAATCTCAAAATCAAAATCAGAACTTTAGGAGAAATCAACCTCAAAACAGACAAAGAGAGGAAGATCAACAGATCAGACCTCCCTTCCAAGAAAATTATGTTGATGAGGATGATAAAACTAATGAACAAACAGAGGATGACAACATGAATATGTTGGGAGTGGCTAACGAGGATTCTGATTTCATTTATGAAACAAGACAAGGTCTATTTACACCTTATGATGACAGAAGACCACAAACTAATTATTATGAACAATACTCTGAAAATGTCATCATAGGATCACCTAAACAATACGACCTCAGAAGTAAAAAGAATCAAGAAAATCCCAAGAATAAAACCTCTGATAAATCTGCCAAAAACATCCCTGAAAATACACTTAAAAAGACAGATGAGGATGACAAATCAGTGGTTGTAAATTCTGATCAAAACAAAGATAAAGGCACTCAAATTAATGAAAAACAGAGTGCAAACCTTAGCAACATTAGTACTTCAGCTAGTGCTCATATTAAAACAATTTTGACCAATGTAAATAGAGGAAATCAACAAGTTGATGTTGCTGATGAAATAGTGGCTAAGAAAGCTGAACTAAACATGTTGAAGAACCAGATTCCCTTCAGCCTGGAGAATGAAATATCCAAGATCAAAATCTCTGTTCCACTTACGTAATTAGTCACTCAAAATGTATATAGAAGTCATATTTTGAAAGCTTTGAACATAGAAGATGTTCATGACATAGTCAACTTAAATGATGATACCCCAGAGCTCATTTTTGGACCAAAAATTGAAGGGAAATTTCAAGAAGGAACAACCCCTCCATTCTACATTAGCTTAAACATTCATGAAAATATCTTGCACAATGCCATGCTTGATTCGGGAGCATCACACAACCTCATGCCCAAGGTAATAATGGAAATATTAGGCTTAGAGGTAACTAGACCCTACAAAGATTTATATTCCTTTGATTCGAGTAGGGTAAAATGCATAGGCTTAATCAAGGACCTCTGTGTTAACTTAGCCCAAATACTAGCCAAGAGTTTAGCGATGGACATTGTAGTGGCTGATATACCCCCCAAATATGGCATGCTCCTCTCAAGATCATGGGGTGCTAAGTTACAAGGCACAATGCAAATGGATATGACTTATGCTACCATCCCTGTCTTCAGTCAACCTAGAAGACTCTATAGGGAAACACACATGAAGTAAATGGTGAGTAACCAAGAAAGACCAGACAACTCTCCTCTTTACTCCATACACACTGATCTTGACTCTTTCATTATTTTTGATGATGATATTCTAAAAGAGCAAGAACTAATCAGTGAAGGAACATCAAAAGCTGTGATCACTTCACTTTCCAATATAGCTACAACCATTGATGAGGAGAAAAATGGAGAGGAACTTAAAAAGCAATATGCTAATTTAGAAATTCACAGCAAATAGATTACTGGTCTTGAGGTCCAAAACAGTCATACAAAAAATGAAGTTCATGAAAAACAAGAAGTAAAACCTCAAAACATTAAAAAACTTGAGGAACAAAATTAAGGAAAATGTAGTATAGACCCTAGTTCAGAATAGAATGATAAAGAATGCAGAAAGGACAACAATAAAATAGATCTTAATTCTGAGAATAGTCCTCTTTGGAGCATGAACTTTGATGGGTCTCGCACTAGAAATGATGCAGGATCAGGCATATGATTATATAACACTGAAAGTAATCATTCTGAGGGGCATTCCTACAAATTAAACTTTCAATGTACCAATAACATAGCTGAGTACGAAGCTCTCCTTTTAGGCCTACACTTATTGAAGAAATTAGGGGCCAAAAGGATAAAAGTTCAGGGGGATTCAGAGTTGATTATTAGGCAAGTGAATGGGGAATATAGTACCAAATACCCTAGACTCGGAGCCTACAGAAATGATGTCATGGAATTATCAAAAAAATTTGATGAATTTCAACTTATCTTTGTCCCAAGAAACCAAAATGTCCTTGCCAATGGTTTAGCCTTTGCTGCTAGAACTTGTCTAAGACATTATGAGACCAAGCATTGCGCCACCCAAGTCAAATTTAGACCAGCTGTTCTAGACAATGAAAAATACTGGCAAGTTTTTGATGGAGATAAACAAATATAAGACTTCTTACAGTCCATAAATGAATTTGAGCTACCAAGTTCAGATTCAGATTATGAACCAGACTGTCCTATAGAAGGAAATTTACTTGATAAGGAAGAAAAGTCTCCAGAGATTGCTGAGATAAATCTGTTATCTAATAAACTTGAACATACCATAGAATTTAGTGAAGATTTGGAAAAAGAAAATTTAGAAATGCTGCAATCTAACACTCAAAGCTTTCCAAAAGGACTGGTCCCATTAGAAGAATTGTTTGATTTCAATGATGTTGCCAAAAAACCAAAACTGGAGCCTATTGAAACTGAAGTAGAAGAATGTAACATAGGCAGTAAACAAAAACCAAAAATGATCAAACTGTCTAAAAAATTGCCAGCTCACATAAAACTGAAATATATTGAGCTGTTTAGAGAATTTTCTAATGTATTTGCATGGAGTTATGAAGATCTAAAATCATATGACACAAAGATAATTCAGCATAAGATACCCCTCAAAGAAAACCAGAAGCCTTATAGAAAAAAATTGCGCAGAATAAACCCTGTTCAATTACCCTTGGTTGAGAAAAAAATTAAGAAAATGTATGATGCTGGAATTACAGTCCTTGTTAGATATTCAGATTGGGTATCTAATCTTGTGTCAGTTAGGAATAAAACAGGAGAAATAAGGCTTTGTATTGATTTTAAGAACTTAAATAGAGCCTCATTAAATGACAACTACCCTTTAGCCAAGATGGATCACATTTTACAAAGGGTAGTTGGTTCTAAAAGGATTTCTTTGTTAGATGGCTTCTCAGGTTATAATCAAATTCTGGTACATCTTGATGATCAAATCAAAACAACCTTTACCACACCTTGGGGTACTTTCATGTATGTGAAAATTCCCTTTGGTTTAATGAATGATGGTGCTACATTTCAGAGAGACATGGATATTGCATTCTCAGAAGAATTAGGCCTCTTCATCATTATTTACCTTGATGAAATCACTGTTTTTTTCCAAAATAGATGAAGAACACCTAGAACACTTGAGAAAAGTCTTTGAAAAATGTAGAAAATATGGGTTATCTTTAAATCCAAAGAAAACAATGTTTGGTCTCCAAGAAGGCAAACTACTTGGACACATCATATCAGAAGAAGGGATAAAGATAGACCCAAAGAGGATTGATGGTATTTTGCAAATCAACCATCCTAGAAACATCAAGGAACTTCAATCTTTCATTGGGAAGATTAATTTCTTGAGAAGGTTCATACCCAATCTAGCTGAACTCCTTAGAAACATGACCAATATGCTTAAAAGACAAGAAGGAATTAAATGTGTTGGGGTTCCTGTGTTTTGGCCAGATTGGCAAGACCAAAAGACAAGACAACATCAAACCACTTTAGGATCCTAGGATATAGCCCTCCTGGATCCATAGAGGGATCTCTCTATAAAAGGCAAAGAATGATATATCTTTGAAAGCTCACAATGAGATATTAGGCTAGGTATGAAGCACAAGGGGTTTTTTAAATGATTTGGTTGTTGGGTTGGAGATCATTAACTGAGAAGGTTATGGAATGAAAGGAACAAAGCAGCAGGATGTTTCAGCAAAAGAAAATAAGTCAAGAAAGTGTCAATCCATTGGGCTATAGAGTCATGAAAGGGGACTACTTGCATAACAACTAACCAAGGCTTTCCATAGGGAAAGTCATCTATACCAAAGGATATTTTAGATAGATGGTGGAATGGAACATTAAGGAGTGAAGGTGAAAGAAGGAAAGAAACCCAATTTTAGTTTGGAGATCAGGTCAGAGGTCATTTAACTCCAGGCCTGCTTTGACATACTCAAAGAAAACTCTTAATGAAGACACAAAGGGCAGCTTAATATCAGGTCAGAGGTCATTTAACTCCAGGCCTGCTTTCAGCATACTCTCAAGGAAAAATAGAGTTAAGATTTAACACAGAGCGAGGCATAAGATCAGAGAAGGAATTTTAACCTTCAATGCTTTTGACACTCATTCGAAGGGATCTTACAAAGACCAAACTGTTGGAAAAGGACCCCAGTGGATAGGGCTAACTCTAAATCCCCGGTATCCCAATTCTTCCAGCTTAAACTCAACAAGAACATCTAAGCAACAAACTCCAAATTAATACATCAGTAAGCATGAGTTGGACCAACATCTTTGACTGGTTAAATTATATGAATTTGCTCCTAGATACACAATCAGTAGAAAAACATCAAATATAAGAAGAGCAGGAAAGCATTAGGGTACCATGCAGGGGTATATCCTAAGCCAGATTACTGATTCTTATCAGAGAGTAGTGGACAGTATGATTAAACATGAAATAAGTAAGGAAAATATCACCCATAATATAGACCAAGATCCTATGAAATTTTCTTGTTCAATTGATGTGAAAAACCAGTCACATACTCTGAGCTCAATGGCTATTACAGTCCAAAATTCTCCTCCCAGCCTACTAAATTACAAACTACTAAGCTACTTCTCCCAATAACTGTTCTAACAGTCGAATGAATCCCTACAACTAACAACAACTTTTACAATATGTTCTTCCGGGGTTATTATAGGAGAATGAGTAACTGTAGTAGTAGATGTACATTAAATTATTTATTAAGACAGAGTGGAGAACATGTTCGTGCCCACTCTGCTTAATGGCTTTGTGTTGACATGTTGGTACTCTTTAGGATGTTTGAGAAGTCTTGTTAGGCTATCATTAACCTCACATGTGTTCTTTGAAGTCCTTTCTGGCTTTTGGGTACTCTGCATAGCCTTCTAAAATAAGTGACATAGATGGAAAGTCCGCAGGTCTCCATACTTCCATAACTGTTGTCTTGACAACTATAGAAACTTTTGTTAGTGTATTGACTGTTAAGGGCTTGAAGAGGTATGGAGAACGTTGTAGGAGGTGTCCTTTCTGGAGAAAACACGTTTTGCTGATGGCTGAAACACAAATATGACTCTTATGTGCGCTTTAGGATTCATTGAGCCTCTTAAGCATCTTCATGGTCTTCATCTATGTCTTCTTCCTTTAACAGTGGATAACAGGCGTTAAATATTCAATTACATGCTTAAATCCCTTGATCTGTGTCTGCTGCTACACTTTGCCGCTGCTGTGATGGTCCCTTTGCACTCTCAGTCACGGTGACTATGACTGTGGAGACAAAGTGAATTTCTTACTTTGTAAACCCTGCAAAAACATGATAAACTTGTTATAAAATCCCAGGGAGTGGTGAAAGACTACTGCGGAGGCCTGTGAAACAGTGGCGGAAATGGTGGAGGCAACGAGAAAATGGATGAAAACGCTACAGAATGGTGAAGAAACAAAGCTAATGACTGTTTGGTGTAAAAATGGTTCCAGGTCGTCCGATTAGATGACATGAGATGATCAACGGTTAGGATTTGTTGACAGAGGTTTTAATATTAAGTTAGGCGTAGAATCAAGGCCTTTAGTGTAAAACACAAAGGTTAAGGTTTAGGACGAAATATAAATGAAAATAGGTAAAAATGAATGAAATTGGGGGCCTTTAATGGTGGGACCCGGAGGGCGAAGGGCGATTAAACGTGGACCGTTGGATCTCAGGAGGAGATCAACGACGAAGATCAAATGATGAAATATTTGGAAGGTCTGATGGATGATAATGGATGGGGACGTGATGCAATAGGAACCGTTAGATCAAAGCAATCAAACAGTCGCGATTGGATTAGGGATTGCCAATTAGGGGAGACAGAAGGTGACACATTAATATTTTCCGATTGGCGATGATGCGATTATGCGCTGACCGTTGGATCGGCGGAGAGATCAACGGTGGAGATCTGATCAGAGGGGAAGCAATGGAGGGCATATGAGTGGAGCGGGAGAAATGAGAACCATTGGATCTCAAGAGATAAATGGTGGAGATCTAATCGCATCGGAGCAAGGCAGGGGGCCATTGGATTGGTGGAAGATCAACGGTTGCGATTGGATCGGAGATCGCCAATCAGGGAAAACAGGAAGTGGCACATTAAGACTTTCCGATTGGCGATGATGTGATGTTGCGATGGTCGTTGGATTTGGCGGGGAGATCAACGGTCTATAGTCAGTCGGAGGTTGACAAAGGGATGAGGCGGGCGTGGTGTGGAATCAGTGCTGGCCATTAGATCTATACATATCAACGGCTGATATTGCAGCGCAGGTCTTCAGAGAAAAATGCAATCGCATCGGAAGATTTCAAGAAACAAAGGGAAATGCACACCCAGAAAGCTCCGATTGTGATAAGTGCCTGGGGCCTTAGTGCTTGGTTCTGATGCTCGGTTGCATGCGGGGAAGGGGTTAGGGGCTGGGCCGAAAGGGGCTTAGCCTGATATATGATAGAAAGTGGGTTTTTATACCAAAAAATAGAGTTTTTAAGATTAAATGGTGGGTTTCGATAGAGGGAAAAAGGGGTTTTTAAACCAAAGGAAGGGATTCACAAGGTTTTAAAAGGGGATTTTGATGATTTAGAGGGTTAGTGAAGGGATTTTGGAGGTATCTTGTGAGGGGACAAAGGATGAAAAATGAGGATTTTATATGGATAAAATGGAGCAGATGGAGGCCTTCTTTGAGCAAACTTTTTTCACAAGCAGTGAGGCTTTTTAAATGGAAACAATAGTGAAGATTTTTTAAAGGGAAAAAGACACATGGAGGCTTCAAGAATGATATGTTTTCAGAGGAAATGTATTTCGTGAAGGCTCAAAAACATTTTAGCCACCTGTTTGCTTGTCAAGAAATTCATAGGTGGCTAACAAAATGGACCTTAGAAGCAAAGAAATCATTTGAACTAGTAAAAAAAGCATTAACCAAAACACCAGTTCTCATTAGTCCTAATTTTACAAAGGATTTTTTTCATTTTTTCATTTGCATCAGAACACACAGTGGCTGTTGTCTTATTACAAAAAAACTTGAAGGGACAAGAGTAGCCAATTGCATTCTTTAGCAAGGCATTGAGAGATGCACCTCTGAAGTACAATATTATGGAAAAGCAAGCCTTTGCCTTAGTGAAAGCCTTAAAGGACTTCAGAGTTTACATTTTACATTCCCACATAATTGCATTTGTGCCAAATTCAGTTGTAAAATAAATTTTAACCCAGGATCCAGATGGAAAAAGAGGAAATTGGATTGCTATGATATTTGAATATGATTTAGAAATCAAGCCCACTAAGCTCATAAAAGGCCAAGGATTAGCAAGATTAATGGCTGAGTCTAATTTTGAAGCTCTTGATATAAACATTTTAGATGCTTTAGATGAACAAGAGGAGTTTCCAACTCCAACTATTGAAGATCATTTTTTGAAGTCATCTTGGTATGCTGATATTTTGTATGTTTTTCTCAATCCAAATGTTCCTCCTGGTTTGTCTAAAATGAAGGCAGGGTTTTTAAAGTTGAAAGCTGTTAATTACTGCATTTTGGATAAATGTCCATATTGGAAAAATGCTAGTAGATTATTGCTTAAATGTTTGCCTGATAATGATGAAGACAAGATCAAGCATGAATTACATGAAGGAGAATGTGGAGGCCACCTCTATTGGAAGACAACTGCCAATAAAATCCTTAGAGCTGGTTACTACTGGTCCACCCTCTTTCAAGATGTCCACAAAATGATTATTGCTTGTCACAAATGCCAACTCTTTGAAGGCAAAAGAAAATTGCTTCCCTTACCTCTGCAACCAATCATTGTTCAAGCTCCTTTTCAACAATGGGGTCTAGAATTCATTGGGGAAATCCATCCAACCTCATCTGCCCAACATAGATGGATCCTCACTGCAACAGACTATTTTACCAAATGGATAGAAGCCATCCCTTCTAGACAGGCCACTGACTCTATAATCATAAAATTCCTTGAAAATCATATCATATCTAGATTTGGCTATCCTAAGTAGATTATCATTGAAAATGCTGCTGCATTTGGATCCAAAAATATGGTTTAATTCTGTCATAAATATCAGATTACATTGGGCCATTCTAGTGCTTATTACCCTCAAGGTAATTGGTTGGCAGAATCCTCAAACAAGAGTTTGGTGAATATAATCAAAAGTTGCTGGAAGACAATAAGAAATCATGGCACACAAAGCTAGTACATGCACTATGGGCTGACAGATTAACACTTAAGAAATCAATTGGAATGTCTTCCTACCAACTAGTTTATGGAGCAGATGCAATTTTTCCAATCATTCTAGGAGTGCCAGTCATGAAGCTGATCCAAGAAATATAGTCTGAGGATAATGATATGACAAGAAGAATCAATCAGACTATGCATCTTCAACAAAATAGAGAGGAAGTCTACAAAAGAGCATTACAGAAGCAAGAAAACATCAAGAAGCTGTTTGATAAAAGGACAAAGGCCAGTGATTTCAACATCAGTGACAAAGTTTTGAAGTGGGATTCCAGGATAGAAGATAAGGGAAAACATGGGAAATTTGATAACTTATGGCTAGGCCCTTATCTCATTCATCCTACTGCTGGTAACAATGCTTATTTATTGTAGGAAGAGAATGGAACTGAACTTTTTGGAGGTCCTGTCAATGGCAGGATGCTCAAACATTATTTTTCTTAACTATACAAGTTTGAAGCTTTTTAATTTTCCCTCATTGTAAATATCATATCTATCACTGCTTTAAAAGTTAGAAAAAGAAAAATACAAAAACAATAAAAATAGAAAAGAGGGCAGATGAAAAAAAGAAAGGTACAACCCCATACCAAAAAAGAGAGACAAAATCTGAAAGTGTGCAAGCTCAAATGCCACTCCTAAAAAAACACACTTCTAGTTAGTAGATTATGATAGAAAAGGAAATGGTTCTAAAAGAACAAAACTTGAACCAGATGAGAAAGAAAAACAACTCAAACAAATCCAAAATTAGAGCTGAAGAAATAATGAAGGATGTTTTAATTTTCAGATCTTAAGCCTTCGCATTTTGTTTTAAAATATTTTGCAAATAAAAGTCTATATGCAGTTGTTTTTATGCCATAGATCTGCAGCAAGTCAAACTGCTTAATCCTGGCTTGGCTGCTTTTAAATTTATGTTCTAGAAAATATAGAATAAAGATTTGTCAGACAGTCTAATCCTGACATATAGTAGTTAGGTAGAGAAACTTATGAGTTCAACTGCTTAATATGAGCTCATGGGGAAATAAGAGTAGGCTTAGACTAGTTTTATGTTTTCAATAAAAGAATAAAATGATTGATGAAAAGGTTTGCAAGTCCAAGTGCACCTTCTGAAGAAAAAATGTTAGGAAGTAGGTTGTGTAGGTAGGTGTTTGGGAAATAAGTTTCTGTTGATATATCAAGTTCTAAGTCATTTTTGTTAGCAGCTGATAATAAGATTATCAAAGTGCAAGGCACTGATCAACTTCCAGAGAAAATTGTCTGAAGTTTTTTACTCCTTCAAGAAGATGCCATCTCTATGTGGAGCCACTGTTAGCCACCTATAAAATTTTTTCATACCAAATGGTGGCTAAATATTTTTTAGGCCTTCAAGAAACAATTTAATATCCAAATTGTGAGTTCTTGAAGTCTTATGATGATAATTACCCTTTGAGTTAATCTTCACTGCTGTTTCACTGTTAGTCCTAAAGCACCTGCTGTTTACCAAGAAAGACTGCTTAAAACTCCATTCTTCATTCATTCACTTCACCATTTGACTCTTATGAGATTCCATTTTTCACCCTTAAACCATTCCAAAATTTCTCTATAAACCTTCATTTAACCTCCAAAATCATCCTACAACCCCTTTTTAAACCTTATATTTCCCTTTATTTGGTTTAAAAATACCTCCTTTTATCTATTAGAACCCTTACTTAGCCTTAAAAACCCTGTTTTTGGCCTTAAAAACAGTCTTTTTACCTTATAAGTTATTAAGCCCCCAAGGGCTTATAGCCTTTAGCCCCGTCTCATATAACCTAAGCCCCGCAATCAGGTGCTTAAAGTTTCAAACCTCCATGCCAAAACCCCTTGTTTCCTTCTATTTTTCCATTTCCGACTTTATATTTTTTAAGAAGATCTGGACCGTTGATCTCTGTAGATCAATGACCATTGGGCCTCCCTTCCTTTACCTTTTTCGCCTCCCCTCCCTTTTCTCCTTTCAAAATTCTCTGCTCCTTCTTTAAATCTCAACCGTCCATCAAAAGAATCCAACGATCGGAACTTAACTCGATGACCCAGTTTCACTGGGACCTAGCACCCACCATATACGAAGGCTCGCCCAATCTAATTATGACACCTGGCCTCCACTCCAACGACTCACCGCGCAACTTTCCCATCGCGCTCATTCCGTGTCGTTGGATCTAGAGCCTCCGATCCAACGATTGACGATGCGTATCACAAAAATTTTGTGCCTAAAGTTTAACGCTAAATTTTTTTGCAAAATAGGCGGTATTAAAAAGCCACGTGTCGACTAATGTATGGAATCACATTGCTTTCGAGAAAAACCACTTACTCCCTTTCGGTTATGCGAAGACCATGTGTGGTATTGTCAAAACCACTTCTACCAAATCACTCCAAAAACGGTTTAAACTATGTTTTTAGCCAGTCTTTCTCCACAGGACTTATCCCCTGCATAATCACCCTTCCTCTGCATTGCTCCTCCACTCCGCCCAGCCTCCGAAGCAGTCTAACCTCTAAATGCAGGATTTTAAAATAAATTTGTTTGTTTGTGAAGGTTTGGATAAAATTACAGGGATAAACCCTCTCGTAGCCATTACAGTGTTATGGGTCAAGGATGACAATCCTCATAGCCCTAAATACAAATTAAAGGGATCAAGGGTTTAAATTTCACAGTTTGAAAGGGTCGATAAGTCATGATCATTGGCTTTTTGAACAAATTCTTTAAAAAACCCTCTGCGCACCTGCAAACAAAAAACACAATGGACATCAATTAATTGGAGAGTATCAGCATCGAAGACAGAGGATGAAAGCATAATCCAAAGATTAAAGGTTCTAAAAAAGTTTAAGAATATTAAGGCACAAACTCAGGAATCAAAGGCCTAATCCACAAATGAAGCAGATAGGCATAGTCAGCAGTTCGAGGATGATTAGGGATAAAGTCTCAAAGCCTGAATCAGGGATAAACCCAGTGTTTAAAAGTAAATCAATGTTTAAGTGAAAGAAGACAAAAACAATGAAGGACACCTTAGAGCCACATCGAAGGGGCTAATTGAATCCCTCGGCTACCAAATTGACACCTACAACCTTTTTTGCCTCAAAGGAATACACAGATTAAATCTTAGTCAGTAACATTAAGACTAAAGGTAGCTGACAGTTATTACAAACAAAATAACATATTTTAAACTGTCAGTAAAGTTATTGTAAAATATAAAAAGAGCCTTAAAGTCAATATTTTCACCCATCAAGCCTAAAAAGCAAAAAACAGAGTTAATGAAACAGAGTTGTAAATGGAATGCTTTCCTGCCTTATGCCTTGCATGGTTTTCAAGGCTAGGAATTGAATTTAGTATAGAATTAATGATACTCAACCCTAGAAACTCTTCCACCTCCTCATTTTCTTATAAAATCTCCTTGAGGAGCACATTGTAAAAGGCTGGTCTCTGGAATCTGTTGCATGTAAATAGTTTTCTGAAGCTGATGTAGCCTTGTTTGTAATTGAAGATACATGAGCTGAGATGAGAAGTTTGAAGCTATAGAAACCTACTAGACTTGATGATTGTAACTGGTTTGAACATCAAATACAAATAGCTGATTTATGGGATCCTGGTCTATGTCAATGGTGATGTATTTCTTGCTGTAATTGTTATTTTTCTTTATGTTTCCATTCTGTCCACTTTTCTCTGATAAAGAATAGCAAATATAGATTAGGATTTACTCTTGAAGTACCCTCAATCTCACTGAAAATCTTTATCCTTTATGTTTTCTACTGATTGTTTATTTGAAGGTAATTCAATAGAGTATAACCAGTGAAGTGTTGGTAAGCCCATATTTCCTGAGTACAACTTGAGATTTTATCTTTGAATGTTCTTAAGAAGTTTGCTAATTAAATTTGAGCTAGAGAAGTTTATGGTTAGCCTGTCCTTGGTTTATCTCCAACAGTTGCTTTGAAGAGTTCCCTTAAGAGTATGTTGAAAGCATGCTAGTTTCAAAATACTTACCTGATCTTAGACTAATTTTTATGTTTATCATGAATGTTTTCATTTTGAATACACTGAAAGTAGGCTAAGTTAAATGTCTTTACTTGATCTTAAGCTATTCTAATTGTTTTAAATGTTTTCTATTAAAATTACATCAAAAGCAGGCTAGTTTAGAAGTACCTACCTGATCTTAGATTACTTTTGTGTCTTTCCTTAAGTGCATGCCAAAAGCAGGATAGTTTCAAAGTACTTACTTGATCTTAGGCTGCTCTTTGTTTCTTCATCTGTTTGATTTCCCTCACTCCATTTCTTATTGTTTCATTCCATAAAATCAACTTAAAGAGATCCTTTGACATAGATGACTTGCCCCATGGACCACTCTTGAACCTTGCTGTTCCAATTAAATCCTCTTATGACTCCATATCCCAATGGATTAAAGCTGCTCCTTGCCTATTTTCATTAGATGGACCATTCTTCCACCTATTTACACCTTCACCCTTCATATAGACTTCCTTCACTTTTATAGCATCATTTCTCACCTTCATATGATTCATGATTGCTTTTATGGCTTTGGGCACCCATTCCTACATACTTGGACCAAATTCACTAAAAAACAGTGTTAAAATCCCCATACGCGGTTATGCTCAGACTTTTCCGCGTGTATACATGAGTCCATATGTACTTTTCCGTGTATGCCATTAAAATCATTAAAAAATATATAAAAAATCCCTATTTTCGGGCTGGGTTGATGGTTACTCTGGTAGTTCAACCACCCTAGCATGTGGCCAACTGTTTCCAACTGTTGAAACTACTTTGAGGGAGTATAAAATCCCCTCATGTGCATGGCCTAAGGGAGAGAAATTATTGATATTATACTCTGTTGGTATTCCCTATCCAAGTCTGAATTCCCATGCCTCCTGTACTTCCCAGTTCATTACAAGAAACCCTTGTTTCCTGGAGATGCGCATCTCCTTATATGTCATCTCGTATGCACCAGTTCGGAAGGAATCTTAGCGAGGCAAGGGCAGGACAGATCCGGACGACGGTTTGCTCGAAGATCGTGGAAGGATTCAGGAGATCTCTCCACTCATTATTTCTGTACATGCTATTTATAATACAGAAGAACCATCTTGTTCCCGAAATATACATGTTAGTGTCTGCTTGCTTATGTGAGAATATTGTTATTTAAGCATTTATTATGGTTTATCTAATGTTTCACGTGGATTTCACTAACATTTAGAGTAGATATACGCTGTACAACCAGTTCTTCGTGCTTGTTTCTTCTTGTCTTTCAGGTTAAGAAGGAAGAAGGTTTGCTGGGGGTTTAGACCCCGTGGGATCTGCTTCAACTGTAGGACCTACGGGTAACTTCCTCGATCTGCTCTATTTTGTTTTTCATGAACATGTATGGTTGTGTGAGTCCTTCTTGAGTAGCATGCCCTACTCTGTGGAGGTTTAAACCCAAGAAACCTCTAGGGTGATTTTCCCCAAAACAGAACTGGCGACTCCATTGGGGATTGCATTCTTGTGATTCCCCTTTTGGGTGGTTTCAGCTGTTTGATAGGTTTCCAACAGTTTTAACTTCTATTTCCAGTCCAGTTTACTCTTTCTCAGTCAGACTGAAGTCCTGGTTTCTTATCCAGGCTTGATCCTTTTTGTTTTTCATTTTTTACCTTTATATATGCGGGTTTATCTGCACACAGTCGCGTATACACGCATTTTTTGTTAAAGGGAGTCGCGTATACGTGGGTTTCCTTTAGCACAGTCGTGTATGCACGCTTGTTGCTAAACTGTAAAGTTGCGTATACCTAGGTAGATTTTGAAATTTTGGATTTCTTGACTTTTTAGTCCTTTTTGTCTGTGGAGGCCTGTTCCTGCAGTGTCTTTGTACCTTCTAGATTGTGAAGGAAGTGGTCTTTGGTCGTTTCTCTCTCTTGTTTTATTGAAAACTAGTCCTTTTGGCAAAGTGTTGTTTCTGGTGTTGGCACTTCTGGTTCGAGTACCAAGATCTCTTTCGGGGGATTCTTGGTTGTTTTGCTTCATCAGAACAGAGAGCTTCTGCTCGTTTACTCTTTCCTATCTTTGTGTTTTGCTTTGCACTACGATTTTTGCCCGTTTCTTGGTTGGTTTTCTTGAGTTCAGTTGGCTAGGTCTTGTTGCAACTTTTGAAGAGTCTTTCTTGGTTCTTTGAATTTTTTGTTTGCGGCAAGGTTGCACTATTCTTCTAGGCTGAGTGGCTGAGTTTTCTTGTCTTCTTTTGCTCATATTGATCTTGCTAATAGTTAGCCCTATAATATTTGGAGCATTTTTGAAGTTTTTGCTTGAAATTCAATGTTGTTTGGCTTGGGGTTTTATAGTTTCACTTGGTCTTTTCGAACTCTTTTATAAAACTCAAAAGCTCAAAAAACATTTTGCTTTGTTGTTTGCTTTTGTTTTTGCATTTTTTTTTCGTTTCTTTGTATCTTTTGAAGCTTTGTTGAGGTTTCTTGCCTTTGGATTTTGGCTTGATTTTGGAAAGGAGTTGTCATTGATTTCTTCCTCTTGTTTTTAAGCGTTTTTGGTGTCTTCATATTAAGAGTTCTTGATTTTGGGAACTAACTTTCTGGACAACCAAGAAGAGATAAAACTGAAGGACTTTTGGGAAATTTCACTCTGCTTTAGGAGATTTTGCATCTTAGAATTTGCATGCTTGTAGTGATTTGCATTAGGTGCACTTAAGCATTTAGTCATTTTCATAGTTTTTGTGAGTGTGAGTTTGCTATCTGAAAAGAAAAATACAATTTTTAATCTCATAGAACCTGTGTAGAAGTTTCTTTTCATCGAAAGACAATAACTGCATTTGCATGTAGTTTGGTTTTTATTAATTTCTTTCTGCGTCAAAACACCATAAGTTTCACTTCCATATCCCTTTGACTTAACATAACAGCCAATTAAAATAAGCGATTTAATTTAAAATCAACTAGCAAGTTTTCTAAGTGTCATACACCAACTAGCTAGGTTGTAGGGCCTTGGATTAGGTGAGTGGAGAGTTAAATCTCCAAGGCCGCTCAAACAAAACATAGAAGTTGATTAATTGAGCAAAATCCAACTCCGTTAGGTGGACCGAGAAAGCTCTCCTCCAGAGAGTCAAGCGCGAGGGGAAGTGAAGGCTGAGAAGAGGGATACCCCCTCTCTAATTAGTTGAATCTGACCTCAAGACCGTTCCGCCCGGCTTCTGACACGGATTGGTGCCCGTAGTTGCCACTCCTAGGTTCCACACAGGTGACTGCGGGGGGGAATACCCGTGGTACCTGAGGCAGACGTCGCATCACTTTCAGCAGTACTTCTGGGGGGTGCCCTTGTGAAGCTTGGGTGCTTGAGCCGGCAAAGGCTGTCGTTAGGAGGTTGGCGTAACTGTTTCTGATACCTTCGCTAGTTGTTCTGGGCCCTAATCATCCCAGACTGCTTTCGGGAGGTCCTATATTTCGCTTTCCTGTATTTTGGTGTCCGGTCCTCATCACCCGGAGCGGAAATACTTGAAGGCTGTTTGCTTGATTGTATCTCAGGGATTTTTCTTATAGTGAGTGCTCTTTGCTCCTAGCTTGCTTAGCTTTATATTTTTTTGAGTCTAATTAAAATTTGTTAAAGTGGCTGATCAAGCGCCTCGTCGATCGAGGAGAATCTGGGGGTTATCTCCCGAGAGTCCAGAGCCTTCTTCAAGAAGGCGTAGGAGTGATTTAGTAGGTGGTTACCACCCTGTGACGTTTGACACAGTGGAGAGAGATCCTCCACAAGGGTCTGAAGGTTTCATAGCTGATTCTGGTGTCGGTTCCGAGAGGAGCGTTCCACTCACCTCGCGAGTTTTGTTTCCTCAGGAAGAAGATTTTCAAATTGAGGAAGTACCTGAACCTCCTATGTCAGGTCCATCTCCTCTTCCTCCTGATTATCTTTTTGTTGTTCAATAAATCGGACCTGAGTGAGAGAGACCGGAAGATCCTCCGTATTATTCATACCTTTCGATGGCCACGACTGGGAACGCAGCTTCTGTTGTGAGTGCTGCAGGCATTCAGACTCCTGCTTCTATTGAAGGAGGGGGCACTATTGATTTATCTTCGATTGCTTCTAGTGCTGCTGTGTTTGGCTCTGGTTTCACCCAAGCACATGCTTCTCATTCTGGTCCCTTCTGTTCAGGGATGCCCACTAGTGGGAATCCCTCTTTTTCCTTTTCCGCTGCTGCAGCTGGATCTACACCCATGTCTTCCATGGCTAGTGGATCAGCTTCTTTCCAGGGTTTCCCCTTTGGAACTGGGCACATTCCTAGTTCCAATCCTTCTTTAGGGTCCTTTCCATTTACTTCTCAGACCCAGAGTTTTAATCCTTGGTCTGGGGGGCAAAGTTCGACTACTTTTACAGGATGGAACCCTGTGTTCACTACAGCGGGGGCAGGGAATCAGTTTTACGCAGGTCATCAAGGGAATACTTCTTTCCCTTCGTCGAGTGCTTATCAGACCTTTTCTCCTCTTTCTAATGCTTGGAACCCCTATCAGGGGCTCTCCTCTTCATTTCATACTTCAGCGGGGGGAACTGGTCTGGGCTTTGGTAACTCTGCATTGGGAGGAGGTTCTTCTCCTTTTTCTACGAGTCCTTTCTGGCAACCTGGTGCCTCATCAAATCCAGGCTATTCTTTTCAGAATGTTGGGAATCCATCCCATCAAGGATGGAATCCTCAGGCTCCGCCTCGCTTACCTTTTCTGGCAATGTTAAACTTGCCAGATCTGTCGAAGTTGACTAATGATCCGATTCGTTATAGTCCGGGGTGGCCTCCGGTTCCCACCAAACTTCCTTCAGACATTCCAAAGTTTGAAGGCAAGAATGGAGAAGATCCGGCTGACCACATCACTACTTTCCATTTATGGTGTTCTTCGAACTCCCTGATCGATGATTCGATTAGGTTGAGATTGTTTCAACGTACCCTAACTGGAAACGCTGCCAAATGGTATATTGAGCTAACTGGGGGAAGTTTTGCTACATTTGGAGAACTGGCTGTTACATTTTTGAACCATTTTTAGTTGCCTGTCCGATATGACGCTGGGACTGAACTCCTAGCTAATTTTAAGCAGGACGACACAACCCACATTTCTGATCACATTCAGGAATGAAGGAGAAGGAAGAGGCTTATTAAAGCTCATATTACAGGTGAATTCATTTTGGAATGGTTTCTGAAATCCCTGCAGTCAGATATTTCGAAAGATGTATCCCTCTCCGAGGTATTTTCCGAGGAACAAGCCATTTTTAGGGCCCAGCAGCTAGAGTTGATATATTCTCAGTCTGGGGTCCTTCACAAGTATCTGCCCAATGCTCCTCGCTCCAAATTAGATTTATCTAAAACTAAGCCCGGTCCTCATGGTGACGGACTGATTGGATCGATCAATAGTGGTGCAGCCAGCCTGCTTACTCAACTGCAGCAGTTGTCTTTGTAATCTGCTCCTTTTGGTCAGGCTGTGCCTGCTAAGTCATCACCTTCCCAGTCTTTGTCCATAAATGTTGTCCAAGCTTCTGATCCCAAAGGAAATCAACAATCCGAAGGGAAGAAGAAGGGACGAAATAATAAGAAAAAGGGCAAGAACGGGAAGGGTAATGCGAATAAAACCAATGAGCATGTTGGTGAGGGTCCAAAGGAGAAAAGGAAAGTGAAGTTTCCATGCAAGCTATGTGCTGGAGACCATCTTACGCACCTTTGCCCTAAAATTCAGGATGCGCAGCGCTTGTTAGCCCAGCAGGGTTCTTCTAGTTCCCAGGCTGTGTTAACAAACCCTTTTCCCCAAGGGCAACAATTAGTTGTTGGTGCGAATCAAAATCCTGGGGCTTCCTCTGGGGGCACCCAGGAAGGGGAAATTCCATCGAACATTTTCATGATGAGTGCTCACGCGGATATCGCTACGAGATCCCGTGATTATGGCGGAGAAGAGTCTTCGAAAGCTAAGGATGTTCCTGATGCTACCGAGCCGCTTCACATTACGAAGCCTACTGTTGAGTCTATGCCTCGGATGCCCAAAGCATCTTCTAAGTGATCAACGATTAATCCAAATGCTAGGGCTGCCCAGAACTACTCTATTGTGGAAGATCTGGCGCAGAGTCCTTGTGCTATGTCGGCTTTAGAGGTACTCCAGTCTTGTCCGGCTCAGCGCAGTGCTTTGCTCACTACCATTGGGGCTATTGATCCAAAAAATTCTCTTCTGATTACTTTTGATATGACTAATTTTAACAAGAGATTACCCCATCATATGGCTTTTCATATTAAGTCATCGTACCGGAAGTGTAATATCTTTCGAACGGTTGTTGATGAGGGTGCTTCCACATGCGTGATGTCTCTCACATGTTGGAAGACAATTGGATCTCCCAAAGTTGTTCCATCTACCACTCTTCTGACTGCGTTTGATGGTCATTCTCACAGACCCCATGGTATTGTCCCAGCTTTGCCCATCTGTGTTGGGGGCAAAACTGTCAATATAGAGGTTGAGGTAGTTGACGCAAGCTTGGACTACAACCTTCTGTTGGGGAGAAACTGGATTTACGAGATGGATGCCATTGCATCCTCATTATTTCGAATTATATGTTTCCCCCACGAAGGGAGGATTGTTACAGTGGATCAACTGGACTGTCCTCCTGTAGACCCGAATGCGTCTACTGACTCATCTGTTCCTAAGTTGGATAATACTAAGGCGCCTGTTGATAATTTAGGAGTTGGAATGTATTCTTCCTTGATGGGTACTTTTGATATTCCTCCTCCTACGGTTCATATTAATGCTATTTCATCCTCCTAGGCTCCTCTTCGAAGAGAGTTCTTCAAAACTCATTATTTTTCGGACCCTTGGACCTTACCTTCCCCTACTGCCACATTAGCGGAAGGTAAAGTGGGTGGAATGGCATTTCCTATTTCTGCAGCTGAGATTGCCTATTAGTCTGTTGTTGACTCTGCAGAATCCATTCCAGCTCCTCTTTCACCGAAAGAGTTGGATGGAGATGTGGCTCCGGCTTGGACACTTAGTTCTTCTTCTGCCCAGGATTGCCTTGATACCACTCTTCCATCTGAAGAGGCCATCCTGGAAGCCATGACTAGTATAGATAGACCGTGGGATGATTTGCATCATCGGTCTTATTTTTTACCTGACTTGAGTGAAGTTGAAACAAGTTTTCCAAGTCCTCCATCTCCTGGTCCTGTTCACCCAGTCTTGAACCCTTTAGCACCAACACAGGTTTATGCTGAAGGGAACATGGCTGTGATTTCTCCTACTATCCCGGTGAACATTTCTAGGGATCCCAATATTATTGAGAATGTCTTCATCGGAGCTGAATGTTCCTGTGAAGAGATTCAGATTTACACCGAGCTCTTTAAAGAGTATAGGGATGTATTCACTTGGTCTTATGAGGAAATGCCTGGTATAGATCCATCTATTGTCCAGCATGAGATCAAGACTTATGAAAACGCTAAGCCGGTGAGGCAAAAACTTCGTCCGGTCAATCCTAGGAAGGCAGCAGCTATCAAAGCTGAGGTTGAGAAGCTGCTTAAGGCGGGATTCATTTTCCCTGTTCCTTTGACTGAATGGGTTTCAAATCCTGTTCCCGTAGATAAAAAGCAAGGAACGATTCGAGTTTGCATCGATTTCAGAGACCTAAATAAAGAATGTCCTAAAGATAATTACCCCACACCATTTATCGATCAGATCATTGACGAGTGTGCCAGTAATGAGATTTTCTCCTTCATGGACGGTTTCTCCGGATATAATCAGATTACTATCCGTCCTGAAGATCAGCATAAGACTGCCTTTATTTGGCCCTGGGGTACATTTGCATACAAGAAGATGCCTTTTGGTCTTAAAAATGCTGGGGCTACCTTTCAGCGGGCCATGTCATATGCCTTCCATGACATCAAAAAGATTATTGAGGCGTACTTGGATGATTTAGCTGCTCATTCTCGAAAGAAGATGGATCATCCTGCTTACCTCCGGAAAATATTTGAAAGATGTCGGTTCTATAATATTAGATTGAATCCGAACAAGTGTGTTTTTGCTGTTACATCTGGTCAGCTATTGGGATTCACTGTGTCTAGGGAAGGGATTAGGGTAGATCCCTTCAAGGTTGAGGCAATACTTCGGTTGCCTCCCCCGTCCTCTATCCGTCAGCTTCAAAGTCTACAAGGAAAGTCTAATTTTCTTCGGAGATTTATCGTAAATTATGCTGAAGTTACTAAGGGATTTATGAGATTGTTGAAGAAGGGAGTTCCATTTCTTTGGGATGACTTCGCTCAACGCTCATTCGATGCTTTGAAAAAAGCATTGACCTCTGCTCCTTTATTGAGTCCACCTGATTATAGCAGGGATTTCCTTTTGTATCTGGCAGCAGCAGAATCTACCATCGGTATGGTTCTGGTTCAGGAAGATGATGCTCTTACAGAGCATGTTATTTACTACCTAAGTCGAGGATTGGTAGGACCTGAACTCAGGTACACTCCGATAGAAAAATTAGCTTTAGCAGCAGTTCATGCTGTGCAGCGACTCCGACATTACATTATTCTTCGCAAAACTTATGTTTTGGCAGCTGCCAATCCATTTCAGTTTGTCCTCAGTAGGCGAGTGATTGGGGGCAAATACAATAGATGGATTGTGATTTTACAGGAATTTGATCTTGAGTTTATGTCTGCCAAGTCCAAGAAATCATTAGTTTTCGCGGAATTGATCTCCGAGTTTCCCTGTGGGGAAGAGATGATCTATGATGAATCCTTCCCGGATGAACATTTGTTTCTTATCTCTTCACAAGATCCTTGGTATGGAGATATAATTGTGTATCTTCAGACTGCGAAGTTTCCCTCTACTTTTTCGAAAGATGAGCGTCGTAAGCTGCGTCACTTGGCCAAGAATTATTTGATTATTGGTGATGATTTATACCGTCGAGGGGTTGATTCAATCCTAAGACGTTGCTTAACTCTCGAAGAAGCTGAGGCTGTGCTGAATGATTCCCACAGTGGAGCTTGTGGGGGTCATTTATCTGGGCTTGCTACAGCCCAAAAAATCTTGCGTGCTGGGTACTTTTGGCCCTTGATTTTCAAGGATTGTATCGAATCGGTCAAAAAGTGTCATCCGTGTCAAGTCTATACTCGAAAAATGCGCGCTCATCCAGCTCCACTTTTTCCAGTCATTATTGTCGGTCCCTTTACAAAGTGGGGAATTGATTATACTACTTGTAACCCGCCTTCGGCTAAAGGTCAAAAGTATATTATTGTAGCAGTAGACTACTTTACGAAGTGGGTCGAGGCTATGCCTACTTTTGGGAATGATGGTGAGACTGCAGCTCTTTTTCTTTTCAACCAGGTTATTGCTCATTTTGGTATTCCTAGAGAGATTGTCACTGATCATGGTAGTCATTTTCAGAATAGCATGATGGCTGAGTTGGCTCTAAAATTAGGTTTCCGGCAGGAGCATTCATCTCCATATTATCCCCAAGCCAATGGGCAAGTGGAAGCCGTGAATAAATCCTTGAAGACAATTCTTCAAAGGACAATCGATAAAGCTAGATCCAACTGGCATATTATGCTATATCCTGCACTTTGGGCATACAGGACGTCAGTGAAAACTGCAACTGGCTTTACTCCGTTTCAGCTAGTGCATGGGTTGGAATCCGTATTTCCCATTGAATGCGAGATTCCTTCTCTTAAATTAGCTGTTGAACTTCTTCCTGACACTTCTAGTCTTGAAGAACGGCTCCTTCATCTGGAACATCTCGATGAGCAGCGTCGGGATGCCGCCACGATGAATGAAGCACATAAAAACCGAGTTAAAGTTCAGTACGATAAGGCGGTCAAACCCAGGGTTTTTTTGGAAGGTGACCTTGTTTTGGTCTATGCCCAAGAAAAATATGCCCTGGGGGCAGGAAAGTTTAAGTCTATGTGGTATGGCCCCTTCATCGTTAAAAAAGTCCTTAAGAAAGGAGCGTATACCTTGGTTGATTTCGAAGGAACGAGTTTCTGGAGCCCCGAAATGGGCTCTATTTGAAGAAGTATTATGCCTAGGCTTTGGCCTGGCATGTTGCTTTTGTATATAGTAGTTTTTTGCTTTGTACATATCTGGTTGATTTTCGATCTTTGATGAGTTGGTGATGTTTTTGATCTGCTTTGGCAGGTTGTGTTGGATGTCATGAGTCATTTTGGTTTTGCCGATGGTGCTAGTAGACACACCCGGAACTTAGCTTCCGTGGCTTGGGTGCTTCATTATCCTTCCGGTCAGCTGTTAGTATCAAGAGGGGTCTGCATTGGTCCTGCTTCCAATAATATAGCAGAATACACTGCAGTTGTTCATCTACTCTTGGAGGCAATATCTTTGGGTGTTGATTCGTTGGTAGTTTTCTTGGACTCTCAGCTGGTGGTGTCGCAGTTGAACAACACTTATCGGGTACGAGATCCATTTTTATTACGATTTTTCTTGAGGGTACGTTTGTTACAAAGGTCATTTCAATTTTTAACTTTCATTCATACTCCTCGAGCTAACAATTGGTTTGCTGACTCATTAGCTAATCAGGCATTAGACTGGCATATTAATCATTCCACACAATAAAATTTTAATCATCAGAAACATCATACATTTGATACATTTATCACATCACATCAAATATCGCTGTATATATATCATCAGAGTGTTCAAAAACTTTACAAAATTTGGATCCATAAGGTCATACAAAATTTGGGCTTATGCCCGATCATGTTTAGTCTCAAAAAATATACAGTCATCTGATACATAATATCTATCTACTCCTGAGGTCCCTGCCCAGAAGTCGTGTTCCTATAGAACATGATCGCGGTGGCAACTCGGCGGAATAACCGTACCCAGTCTCGGGGCACTCCTACCACCCGTCTCTGGATGGCTTCCAGCAGGTCTTCCACGGCAGCCATAGGTATTTGGCGGGTTAACCCCTCCAAGTTCCTCTGCACAGCCTGGAGGGTCCTGTCTGAATCCACTGTATCTGCTTCGCCCCTGCGACGCTTGTGGCGCGGGAAACCCTCAGGTCGCACTGGTCCAATATCTGTATCATGATCATGTTTACATTGTCATTCATTATGAATCCAATCAAAAACATGTTTATTTTCATTTTTTCATACATATTTGAAAAAATCCAAAAAAATTATATAAGTCAAAAAATTTTGCAAACTTACCGACTGTGCCCCATGCTGTGCCTGGTGGAAGAACAAGATCTGGATCTCCACGAAAGTCCATCCCGGCATAGGGATAGTCGTCCACAGCGATGATTTGTTCTCCCCACCAAAGGAAGAATTCATCATCCCAAGTGGTCCGGGGAACTTCACTTCCCCCTAATCTCTTCATCATGTCTGCCCAACGGGAAATTCTTGGGTCTCTCGGGCTGCTGATGGTAGAGATGACTCTGGGTCTCAATGCTGGTATCTTCTCAAAGAAGAATGTCATCAAAATTGTACCGTATCCAAAGTGTTTTGTCTTTGCTTGGCGGATTGAGGTCAATTGTTGCTTCATGTTCAGTAATAGGGCTGTGCACCAATCATACACATGAGTCAAGCATTCCACTGCTATGCTCATTTGCGTCTTGGACGCCTGATGTAGGGAGGAAGATCCTGCCACTCTGCCAATGGTGAAAAGGAGGATTTTCATGTGCAAATCCCTCAAATATTTAATTGCAATCCGAGTTCCAACTTTCTTGGAACCCTCTACACAGTACACGTGGACATAATCTTCCACGGTTAGCCCCCCCAAGGGCTTCCCGTGCAACTCCACTGGTTCCCCCCTCCGAGAGAGTCCAGTGATAAAATATATGTATTCCACTTCAATGCGTACTGGCATCTAATCTATCATAAAGCAGTCCTCTTCCGGTTCCCAATAGTTTACGAGCATTTCTAGCAACCAGACATTGCTTTTCATATTTGGCATTTTGAAAAATTTGAGCAATCCGCAATTACGAAGAATATTTTGCGATGCTCGATCTTGCATGAATTCTTGATCAATTGCACTGTGTTCACACTCTCTCCATGAGATTGTCATCCTGTCAAAATTCAAAAAATCCTTCATTAGCCACGCTTTTTTAATTTGGGCCTGCGCATACGCGGCTTTCTTTATGCACAGTCGCGTGTATACGCGACTTTTCCATTACCAACCCGCGTATGCGCAAACCCGTGTTTTTTAGAAAGGGTTTCTGTGGTGAAAATCACTAAATTTTAATTTATAAACGGACAAAATGATTTGCAAGGATGATTGATGAGCTTACCTGACAAATTCGGTGCGATTCGACGGTCGATTGCTCCAGATTTGACGAAAGAAGTTTTTTTCTCCAGAGCACTTTTTTCCAAATCAGCAATGTAATAATGAACCAAATATGAGGTAATTTGTCTATTTATGGCTAAAAGTTGAAAATTTTCGCAAAAATTTGTTATGCTTATACTTTCAATCTATCTTAAGCTGCATAACCCGGATGCTTGGAAGTGCCCAGTTTGGTATGTTTTCAGGTACATTTTGGCGATTTGGGATTTTTTCCGGTTTTTTTGATCCATGATTACTGACTCGTCACGGTAGGTATATGATCTTCACTGGCATATAGGTTAGGGAAATCACTTTCCGCTGCATCTTGCATACTAGCCTCCATACTGATCACTTGCCATAGGGTCGATCCCATCAGGTCATGACTATTACACCCATTTCACTCGCCGATTATTCAATCATGACTTGGTGGTAGAGCCTTCCTTTACATGGGCTTCTTAGTTAGTTCCTCGCTATCACTTGTTGCCCATGCTGCGTTTTATGTAGGCTCGGGAGTCCTCTTTAGTCCCGCCATGAATTACGTGTTGAAGCTTCATTCTTCTTCTTCCTCACTATCATTTTTCTGGCTATTACCCTAGAGGCTCCCTGGTGTCGTTAAGTTGTATTACTGCATTGCATATTGGCTACTTGTTTATCCTGGCCTTTAGCCGGCTTCATTTGGACTCGATGTTAAGCCAACTTTTGACCTTGACTTTCTGTACAAGTTAACCATTGCATGCACTTAGCTATCACGACTTGACACCTTTGTACCCATGGATGGAACGTTCCTCTGAGTATCACTGACCAGTTTTCGCCACCTTGCATTGAGCATAGGATTGTTCCAAACCCCGGAACTAGTGCATCTGCTTTCTTGATACTCGTTCTATCCATTGTACCATATCATTCTTTTATTCTTTTTCAGGCTTATTATGAAAAAGACAAAAAAATCAAATATAACAAAAAGAGCGGGAACGGGATGTATCTTCGTTATTTTGATGGCAGTACAGAGTCAGTTTGTCGCCCTTGAACAAAGCACATATACTTATATATATTTCCTACATTTGGGATGGTTTTAGTTTTTGACCTAGGTTCAACCTTTACCTTGTTTCACTTGTCAGTCCTCCCCCGGTTGGTTATCTCTTCCAATCATATGGAGAGTTTGTTCTGCCTCCTGCATAACAGACTTATACAGTGTCACTTTTTACTGCCATGGTCATCATGAGTCGTGCTTTTGTTCAAGGGAAGTCTAACTAGAGTCGGCCATTCTGCGGTGTCTTTCGACTCATTATTCAGTCAGCCTTCCCGGTCTTGTCAATATCTTGTTCTATCACATCAGATGTTTTGGTCTTCTGCTCGTGCTGGTTTGAGAAGGTCCCCATTGACTTCTTGCTGGTGGGTTTTTCTCTTATCGACTACGACACATTGCTCTGAGAGAAAACCTAGAGTTGCACCTTGGCCCTATTTCCATCATTGATAGGTGACCTTGTGCTCAGCATTTGATCATCATTATGGGTCTTTGACTGAGTGGTTTCCCCTGTGTTCGATGTCGGCACACATTATCACACTTGGGATTCGTGCAGTACCTTGATTTCCATTTGACCCTATCGGTGGATTTCTCGCCTCTGTGTCAGCTTTCATTATTGGTTGGTTCAGAGGGTTTCTTCTGTGCACTAGATTCATCTTGTGCATGTCGGAAACGTACTTCGGTTTTGGTTCCGTCACTCTACTTCGTCCGATTCCTTCCAAATCTTGGCCTGCGGGTTACACTCGCGCTGGACTGATGTGGGATGCCTTAATGCCTTCCTTCCAACAGATCTTTTCCTATCGACTCCGACTCATTGCTCTGGGAATAAGGTCTAGAGTCTTTTTGTCAATACCTTAGGGTTTGCAGTCATCAGTGGCAGACTCTTCGCTATCAACAGTGGGGATTCATCATTGCCTCCTGATTGGTATATTCTTTCAAGTGTTCAACTTCAACTCATTTATTCGCACTTGTCAGATTGTACTGGGGCACCTTGACACTCATTTTCATTATTGGTGGGTTGTCTCGCATTGGTTAATGGTATACATCATTGACCGGTAATCCAACGATTTCTCACATGGTCGACTTTAGCTCATTTATTCCCATTGTGTAGAATTGTGCCATAGTGATCGGTGAAGACCTCGGGTTGCATCAGCATTTCTCGGTTCACTTTTGACAGTCCATTCAGTTTCTGCCAGTGATGTCGTTCACCCTTATATGTTGCAGTGTCAGTACAGCAGCATCCTATATGTTGGCTCCCGAGTTGCGTGATTGTACCGTTTGTTCCACCTCTTATGATTTGGTACTTGGAGATTCAGTTACTTATATGATCAGACATCCAGTTGCACCATCCTTGATCAGCTTTCTATATGTGATACTTGGACATTGATTCAGACTTATATTTCCGGGCCATGCTCAGATGATTCATCGTGTACTTTCAGTTCAGTTATAATTGTATACATGTTGGATCTATTTAGTATTTTCTATATGATGTATTTTTGAATGAGCATGGGTATGCCCGCCTCAGCATGAGTTGACTCTCTATTTTCTTTCATTGGTTTTTTGGCAGCCTGAAATCTGGTGAAGTCCTCTCTTGTCCTTGCGAAGTTCTTTCTATGTGCATAATACATTTCAGCCATCATGTACCCCTTCTGACCTCATATATTAGGGGGCATCTATTATAGCATCATTTCTCACCTTCATATGATTCATGATTGCTTTTATGGCTTTGGGCACCCATTCCTACAGACTTGGACCAAATTCACTAAAAAACAGTGTTAAAATCCCCATACGCGGTTATGCCCAGACTTTTCCGCGTGTATACGCGAGTCCATATGTACTTTTCTATGTATGCCATTAAAATCATTAAAAAATATATAAAAAATCCCTATTTTCGGGCTGGGTTGATGGTTACTCTGGTGGTTCAACCACCCTAGCACGTGGCCAACTGTTTCCAACTGTTGAAACTACTTTGAGGGAGTATAAAAGCCCCTCATGTGCATGGCCTAAGGGAGAGAGAAATTATTGATATTATACTCTGTTGGTATTCCCATGCCTCCTGCACTTCCCAGTTCATTACAGGAAACCCTTTTTTCCTGGAGATGTGCATCTCCTTATATGTCATCTCGTATGCACCAGTTCGGCAGGAATCTTAGCGAGGCAAGGGCGGGACGGATCCGGACGACGGTATGCTCGAAGATCGTGGAAGGATTCAGGTGATCTCTACACTCGTTATTTCTGTACATGCTATTTATAATACAGAAGAACCATCTTGTTCTCGAAATATACGTGTTAGTGTCTGCTTGCTTATGTGAGAATATTGTTATTTAAGCATTTATTATGGTTTATCTAATGTTTCACGTGGATTTCACTAACATTTAGAGTAGATATACACTGTACAACCAGTTCTTCGTGCTTGTTTCTTCTTGTCTTTCAGGTTAAGAAGGAAGAAGGGTTGCTGGGGGTTTGGACCCCGCGGGATCTGCTTCAACCGTAGGACCTACGAGTAACTTCCTCGATCTGCTCTATTTAGTTTTTCATGAACATGTATGGTTGTGTGAGTCCTTCTTGAGTAGCATGACCTGCTCTGTGGAGGTTTAAACCCAACAAACCTCCAGGGTGATTTTCCCCGAAACATTCACCTTCATCATATCCTTTCCCAACCAAAACCAAACAACAAACCTTGTTCTTCATTACTAGCCTAAAATCACATTCAAAAGCCTTAAAGATCATATATTTAAACTCATACATAGGGATATCCCTCTTTGAATCTAGGATGGCTAGGTCCTTAGATTCCAAAGCAGTTTTGATGTAGGCTTCACATCGTTTGTATTTTCCAATCTTGCAAACTACGGAGACCTAACAACTGTGATGAATTTTTTTTTTGAAACATGCACTAATTTTGGTTGTAGGTGTTAGGAATCTATAATTTTAGCATATTGGTAAGACTAAAACTACAGAAGAAACATTATTTCAACCAACTTTTGGATTCTAGGATCTAGCCCTCCTGAATCAGAGAGGGATCTCTCTATGAATGAGTTTTAAAGATGTAATCTTTAATAGCTGAAATTTGTGATATTAGGCTAGTTATGAAGAGCTTGGGTTTTGTTTTGTTTGTTTTGGTTGGGCAAGGACATGATGAAGGTGAAGGCAGTTTCAAAATGAAGGGTGAAGGTGTTTGCAAGTGAAGGAATGATTTGGTTGATAGAAAGGCAAAGACAGTTTTAACCCATTGGGCTATGGAGTCATAGAAGGATTTTAATTGGACAACAAGGTTCAAGCAAGATCCATGGGGCAAGTCACTTATGTCAAAGGATCTCTTAAGGTGAATTTATGGAATGAAACAGATAAGAAATGAAGAACAAACAAATGAAGATATAGTGAAACAACCTAAGATAAAATAAGTTCTTTTAAACTACATTGCTTCAGCATGTACTTAAAGAAAAACATAAGAGTATTCTGAGATCAGGTTAATACCTTTAAACTAGCCTGCTTTGAAGTACTTTCAGTTAGAGAACATTAAAAAACAGTTGAAAAGATTAAGATCAGGTAAGTGCCTTTAAAATACCCTGCTTTCAGCATATTCAATAAGAAAAACATAAAAGTATTCTAAGATCAGGTTAATACCTTTAAACTAGCCTGCTTTGAAGTACTTTCAGTTAGAAACATTAAAAGACAGTTGAATAGCTTAAGATCAGGTAAGTGCCTTTAAACTACCCTACTTTCAGCATATTCAATAAGGAAAACATGGATAACAGTGAAAAAGAGTAATTTAGATCAGGCAAGTGCCTTTAAACCAACCTGCATTGATGTACTCTTCAAAGAGAACGTTCAAATGAAGAAAACATAGACAATAAAGCTTTGAGTAAGAGTAGGGTATTGTAGACAGTAAATCCTAGCTCTATGTTTGCTGCTCTTTATCAGAGAAAGTGAAAAAAATGAAAAACATTAAGCAAAATAACAATTGACAGTGAGGAACACATCACCATTGACACAAATCAGGATCCCATAAATCAATAGCTTGTATTTGATGTTCGAACCAGTTACAATCAGCAAGCCCGGTGGGTCTTTACAACTTCAAACTTCCCATGTCAGCTTATATCTTTGAATTGAAAACAGGGCATCAACAGCTTCAAAATAACTATTACATACATTCAGATGTCCAGAGACCAACATTTTCTCATCTTCTACAACAGTATTTATAGAAGAATGAAGAGGTGGGAGGATTTCCCAGGGGTCAAGTATCCTTAATTATGTAATCAATGCAATTCCTGGCCTTTGAGAAATAGGCAAGGCATAAGGCAGGGATGTAATCATTCCTAACTCTGCTTCATTACTCTATTTCCGCCTTTCGAAGCCTAATGATTGAAAAGATCTATTTCTGCACTATTCTTTAATCCTTTAAAATAGTTTTGCCGACAATTTAGAGATAAGATCCTTGATTAGTATTAATTGTTCGGCGGCCTTTGATTTTATGTGAGGCTGTAGGTGCCTTTAGAAGCCGGAGAAGGTTCAATTAGCCTCTATTTTGGTGTCGAAGTAACTCAGTAGAAATTCTTTGCATCTAAGTCCCCGCAGGAGTAACTCTTCGGCTGCGTTTGAGACAAATATCTGATCCTTATCAGTAAATTCAGCCTCTGATTGAATACTTTGAGGCACAGGTGGCATTTCAGTAACTAGAGGGATCAATTTGCCTCAATTGCAGTGGTGGAAGCGCTCCTGTCGATAAAACCCTTTAAATATTCTTTAAAATGTGTTTTAAATCAGGGATTAGGCTTTTGATAACCGTCTTAGCTATAATTCCCATAAAACTGTCTCTAATCCTCTGTTCTGATACATTTTGGTCTTCGGCACTGATACTCTTTGACTGTGCTCATTTCATGGTGTTCTTGCTAGTGTGCATGGCTGCACAGGGTTTATAAGGCATCCATGCCTGAGAAAACATTGATGAAACGTGCATTTCCACCCTGTGGACGATTTCCTTTGACGAATCAAAGACGGGAGAGTCGTCACCCTCCGCCTCTGAATCTTCTTTAGAAATAACAAAAAAATGATTTAAAACCCTGCAAAACAAAAAAACTATTATAAAACCTGCGTATATAGGTTAACTGCATCGGGAGGTGTGTGAAGAAAGTAGGGCCGTTGGATGGCATCATCCAATGGTCAGGATTGATCAGGAGAGATCATATATTGGGTGGAAAACAGATTAAATCCGAGCTTCCGATCGTGCAGAGATCGACGGTCGAGATTGAATGAGGAGGCGGAAAAAGGAAAATGAATCTGAGCCGTCGATCGCGTAGAGATCGACGGTTAGGAGTGGAGGTTGAACATCAAACAGAGAAATCAGAAGATGAATTGTGGACCGTCGATCTGCAAATCAGATCGACGGCAGAGATGTCGTTGCCACTGTATGATAGCCCGGCTTATCATGTGTGCATCTTCAGTGATTGATAGCCGTCAGATGGCTTGCTCCAGATCGGACGACTATGGTTAATTTCGCTGCATGTCCAGGTCCGAACTTTAACGCGCGATGAAAAGCAGTTTTCGGAACAGTGCCCATGGACGCGTGTCGAGCAGTGTATGGATTCACTGGCCCTCGGGAAAAAACCGCCATCCACCGAAGAGCGGTGCGATAAAAACCATGCTGTTTTTGGGCAACGGCACATGGCTGGCGGGGTCCACCGGGTTTGATGGACTCCGTACCGTCCGATCTATGGATTAGATCGACAGTGTAGATTTACTGAGAAATCGTCCGGCGGAAAACCTTTAAAAAACCATAAAAACCCAAAATTTACAAATAACAAAGATTTTTTTTATGTTTGGACGGTATATATAATAGGGTCCACAGCATATCGCAAGTTTCAGACACTGGCTTTTCAATCTACCCATTGTATTTTCCACGATCTGCGATCCGCGATCGCTCTTTTCAATCAAGCCATTGTATTTAACACGTGACTTTGGTTTTTCGACCAAAACATTGGAAAAGTGGGTTTTTAACATTTACAAAGGAAAAAAGAGATCGGGAATGGATTATTCAAAGTTTTGAGTATGGAATGCGGGCCCACGGGATATTTATATATATAAACTTGCGATATGCGATCGAGGTTTTTTAATATAGGATGATCGCATTGCAAGTTTCAAAAACAGCGCAAACCTTGCGCTATGCGATCTGCGATTGCGTGATCGGGCTCGATCGCATCGCAAGTTTTAAACACAGTGCAAAAAACCTTGCGTGCTTTTGGTTTTTGCGATGCGATAAGCGCCTCCAGTGTTAGCGCTTGGTCCCAGGGTGCAGGCATATGATCAGAAGTAGCTAGAGACTTAGCCCAAAGGGGCTTAAGCCCAATATATATACAAAAATGGGATTTTTGTAGTTTTTTCATGATTTTCAAAGGTTTTGAGGGTTCCAATAAGGTTAAGAGAGAGTCTTAAAACCTTATATAAGAGGGATTTTGATGAGGAGGAAAGGGGAGAAACATGAAAATTAGGGCTTTTCATGGGAAATGAAAAGTTTAAAAAGAGGTTAGTTTGGAAAAAGGGGAAAAGGGAAAAAGGGTCTTGCAGCGGTATTTTAACCTTGGAAATTAGCAGGATTCTTGAATGGGGAATGGGCATAGAAGTGAAGATTAAGACATAAACAAGAGGCCTTCAAGAGTCTTCAAGAGCCAACAATTTTTAGCAATGAAATTTGTTCCTTGAAGGCTCAAAAACAGATTTATCCACCTTTTGGTATAATCAAATTTTACAGGTGGCTAACAGTGGCTCCACTTGGGGATGGTGCCTTCTTAAAGGCATCAAGAACTTCAGACTTTCATTCTCTGGGAGGCTGATCAATTGCCTCATCCATTGTACTTTATCTGGGAGGCTGACTTGTGCCTAATCCATTGGGCTGCTCTTCCTTTGCTGGGATGATCTTCTGAAAACATATTAGCAACCATGAAAACAATGGTATGTCATCAATACAACTTTCTACCTACCCAATCCTACAGATCTAACATTTTTTCTTCATTAGAGTGCACTTGGATTGGCAAACTTTTATTCACAACATTTTATTCTTTTGAAAGCAAGCAATCTATCTACTTCTACTCCTTATTTCTCCCTGAACTCAGATTAAACAGTTGAGTTCAGATGATTCTCTACCTAATCTACCATATATTGGGATTAAACTGTCCAACAGATTTTCATTCTCTAAATTCCAAAACATCAATTAAAAAACAGTCAAGCCAAATATTAAATTGTTTGTCTTGCTGTGATCTATGGCATAAAAACAAGCTGCACATAGATATTATTTTGCAGAAAATTGAATCAAAATGGAAGGCTTAAGATCTGAAAATTCAAAGTACCGCCTTCTCTTTTTACAACTCTGTTTTTGCTTTGTTTGAGTTGTTTTCCCTTTTCTCTGGTTTAGATTTTGAGCTAATTAGAACCAGATTTTTACATCTCTTGACTAAAAAATACAACAGATTTGAGTCATTCTTTTGGGAAACTTAGGTTCAGATTTTGAACATGTTTGAACCTTAAATTTCTATCCTAATCTACCTACTGATAAGCCAAGATTAAACAGTTTGGCAAATCAAATTCACTATCCTATCAGCATTAAATTTAAAGCTAATTAGTCAATATTAGACAGTTTGACTAACTAGAAGTGTGTTCTTTAGGAGTGGCATTTAAGCTTGCACACTTTCAGATTTGTTTCTCTTTTTTTGGTATGGGGCTATACCTTTCTTGTTTTCACAATCTGCCCTCTTTTCTCTTTTCTTTGTTTTTGTTTTTTTTTTTTTGATTTTTCTTCAAAGCAGAAAACAACAACTAACTATATGCTCATAACTGAGCTTTATTGACATTCCTATCTATCCTATTCTAAACATGGAGTATTTATATTTATCTTATGATACAAAAATGCCAATGCAGCCAGCTGAGTAATGTCAAGAAGAAGTAGAAACTCTGGCTGCTTGTCAGAGGAATCCATAAAACATATTGAAGGTTAACCTTCAATATCAAGGCTATCACAGAAGGTGACATATTTTCATGTCTCTGGCTCTTGCAAAAGGTCACTGTTTGATAATTTGAGCCAGTTGGGATTTCCACACACTCTTCCATAGGATCAACAAAGAAAAGATGAAGATTTTCTTCTTTTTGGTCCTCCACAATTGGTAGATTATCTACTTCCAAGACATCAGCTTTGAGGACTATCTCTTTAGTATGTAGCTTGGAAGTATCGTCATGCTTAACCTGCATAATAGCAAACAATGAAATATCTTCTTTCTCCAAATTTATGTTTTCTTTTGATATAAATTCATGTTCTTTGAATGGCATATTGATATCAATGATAGGAGAAGTTTCTTCTGGAAAAGAGGGTATATCCACAGTAGGATAGTCTTCTATTTTTTTCTCTCCCTCTTCTTCATCATCATCTGAACTGGAGGACTCATCATATTTGGAAGTGTTGTCCTCTTGTAGCCATGGTATGCTTAGATTCAGTGGGCTGAACTCTGTGAAGAGGTTATTATATTCTTGAGTGGGAGTGTATTCAATGGTTTCCTCTTGCTCAAAAATTTCTTCATTACTCTTCTCTTCACCTTCTGAGTTGAAAGGCTGTTGATTCCCAATAAAGTGAAATATTTTTATGATGGATCGAAAAGGATGATTTTTGCTTTCAAGTTGATGATGATGAAACTCATAACACCAATCAAATGCTGGTTGCCTTGCATGATTAGTTTTTGCTTGGAAATCATCATCATTATAAGACTGATTGAAGTTTGAAAATTTAAAAGAATAAACATTTTCATCAATCAAACATATTGGGATATCAGTAGGTCCTTCTTCATTCTGATCTACAAAAGAACTTTCTAAATATGTACAACAAAGTTCTCTATGTGAATGGGCAAGGGTGTTTGTTTTAAAAAAAGTTTCAGAGACTGACTGTTTATTAATAGTCTGATCTATCTCTTTTTCTGTCAAAGGGGAATATGTTTCTACGTTTCTTTCAACAGGAGTACAACCGTTCTCTGTCTCTTGCGAAGAATGATTTGGAGGCTAGATGTCTTCTTAGGCCTCGGCTATAAGGGATGATGAATCAATATTTGAGTTTTCAGGGATATCTTGAGGAATGTTCTTTAATTGTTGGTTCATTATTTCCTCAACTAATTCATCTATGTTCTTAAAATTTTTCAATAGGAGATTAAACTCATGAATGGCTATTAAAAGATCTTCAGGATGCATCTCTTCCAAAGCTTCCTCATTATCTATAATGTGTTGGGTGATGTTTTGTGATGGATCATAATATATTGCACCCAATGATAATGATGTAGAGTTTTCTTTATAGTTCTCATAGAACACATATTCAAGGTCTCTTAAAGAAAACAAACTACTAGATCTTAAGCATTCATACCAATCCCTAGCTTTTCCTTCTAATGTTAACATGAAAATTTTCATTAGGCAGTCTTCATGCCATTCAACTTTCAACCTCCATACATGTATGTGAAATTTGATAAGATGTAATAAAGGGTCATCAAACTTTTCACCTTGAAAAACAAGCAGGTTGTCATCCCAATTCACCTAGGGCATCTTATGTGGAAACCCAGCGATATGATCTCTACTCATTAGGGCATATATTCATTGTATTCTTGGAATCATGTTTGTAAATCAAGAAAGAGGTCACTGTGTTTGGTCAATCAGTTCAGGGTCTTCTACCAGTGGAGTCATTTGGTCTTCTGGGAGTTCTAGAGTGTGGAGTCGCCAGGTGGAAGATTTTTAGCTCCTAGGGAGTTAAAATGTTTTAATGGTTCCACCACCATGTGTTTCTTGTAGAGCTGCAAGGTTTTTAGGAAATGAATTAGCTCTCAAGGGTGATCTGAAAACAATTGATAATTTAATCTTAGGAGAGCTCCTAAGGATACTTTCTGGGTTATCAACTATCTCAGGTGGATCAGGGTCAGGATAGGCTCTAGTGTGAATCTTTCTAGAAGCCACTATGCTATGTTTTTAGACCCAAATAAACAAGAAAAGTTCAACCAGATATGACAGTCTTTGAGAGGTTAACTAATCTGTTTACACAAATCTTAATCCTACAGTCCTCTAACTGAGTTTGAATAATTTTAATGACAAGGGTTCTTCCTAGTGGAGTCTTAAGGTCTGTTCAGGATTGTGGAGTCGCCAAGTGGAAGTTTTTATCTCTTTTTAGAGGTAAAATTTTTTATGGTCCACCACCATGTTTATTGGATACCAATCTAAAATATTTTTTAGGTTTTTCTAAGTTATTTTTTAGTTGTATGGTTTTTTAAGAATATCCTAACTTTTTTTCAAAACATAGCTATGGTTATGAGACAAAGACAGTCTAATATTATGGCTAAGCTAGCTGATTTTTCAAGGTAAGATAAAGTCTTAAGGGAATCCTAGGGTTTACCTAGATTGTCACTGATTCAAACAAGTTTCATCATGATTACCATTGTTTGGTAGTGCTTGAAAAGGCTGCTTTTTACTCACAATGTTTTATAAATATAAAAAAATGATTCTGGGTTTAGTTCCCCAGCGGAGTCGCCAGAAATGTTAGTGACTAGTGGCTCAGCTGGTTTGATATAGCAATTTATTCTTGAACCGAATCCCTGATTTTCTATGGTTATCCTTAAATGAAGATGATCTTGGGTTTTTTTCCCCAGCGGAGTCGCCAGAAATGTTAGGAATCTGTAATTTTAGCAGATTGGTAAGACTAAAACTGCAAAAGCAACATTATTTCAACCAACTTTGGGATTCTAGGATCAACCCTCCCGAATCCAGAGAGGGATCTCTCTATGAATGAGTTTTAAAGATGTAATCTTTAATAGCTGAAATGTGTGATACTAGGCTAGTTATGAAGAGCTTGGGTTTTGTTTTGTTTGTTTTGGTTGGGCAAGGACATGATGAAGGTGAAGGCAGTTTCAAAATGAAGGGTGAAGGTGTTTGCAAGTGAAGGAATTATTTGGTTGATAGAAAGGCAAAGACAATTTTAACCCATTGGGCTATGGAGTCATAGAAGGATTTTAATTGGACAGCAAGGTTCAAGCAGGATCCATGGGGCAATTCACTTATGTCAAAGGATCTCTTAAGGTGAATTTATGGAATGAAACAGATAAGAAATGAAGAACAAACAAATGAAGATATAGTGAAACAGCCTAGATAAAATAAGTTCTTTTAAACTACATTGCTTCAGCATGTACTTAAAGAAAAACATAAGAGTATTCTGAGATCAGGTTAATACCTTTAAACTAGCTTGCTTTGAAGTACTTTTAGTTAGAGAACATTAAAAAATAGTTGAAAAGATTAAGATCAGGTAAGTGCCTTTAAACTAACCTGCTTTCAGCATATTCAATAAGAAAAACATAAAAGTATTCTAAGATCAGGTTAATACCTTTAAACTATCCTGCTTTGAAGTAATTTCAGTTAGAAACATTAAAAGACAGTTGAAAAGCTTAAGATCAGGTAAGTGCCTTTAAACTACCCTGCTTTCAACATATTCAATAAGGAAAACATGGATAACAGTGACAAAGAGCAATTTAGATCAAGCAAGTGCATTTAAACCAACCTGCATTGATGTACTCTTCAAAGAGAACGTTCAAATGAAGAAAACATAGACAATAAAGCTTTCAGTACGAGTAGGGTACTGTAGAAAGTAAATCCTATCTCTACGTTTTCTTCTCTTTATCAGAGAAAGTGAACAAAATGAAAAACATTAAGCAAAATAACAATTGACAGTGAGGAACAAATCACCATTGACACAAATTAGGATCCCATAAATCAGTAGCTTGTATTC
Source organism: Pinus albicaulis (assembly GCA_034641835.2). NCBI lineage: Eukaryota > Viridiplantae > Streptophyta > Pinopsida > Pinales > Pinaceae > Pinus > Pinus albicaulis. Next base: position 965,690,061 of record CM076574.1, read on the forward strand.
GATGTTCGAACCAGTTACAGTCAGCAAGCCCGGTGGGACTTTAGAACTTCAAACTTCCCATGTCACCTTATATATATTTGAATTGCAAACAGGGCATCAGCAGCTTTAGAATAACTATTACATACATTCAGATGTCCAGAGACCAACATTTGCTCATCTTCTATAGTAGTATTTATAGAAGAATGGAGAGGTGGGAGGATTTCCCAGGGGTCAAGTATCCTTAATTATGTAATCAATGCAATTCCTGGCCTTTGAGAACTAGGCAAGGCATAAGGCAGGGATGTAATCATTCCTAACTCTGCTTCATAACTCTGTTTCCGCCTTTCGAAGCCTAATGATTGAAAATATCTGCTTCTGGACTATTCTTTAATCCTTTAAAATAGTTTTTCCGACAATTTAGAGATAAGATCCTCGATTAGTATTAATTGTTCGACGGCCTTTGATTTTCTGTGAGGCTGTAGGTGCCTTTAGAAGCCGGAGAAGGTTCAATTAGCCTCTATTTTGGCATCGAAGTAACTCAGTAGCCATTCTTTGCGTTTAAGTCCCTGCAAGAGTAACTCTTTGGCTACGTTTGAGACAAATATCTGATCCTGATCAATAAATTTGGCCTCTGATTGAATACTTTGAGGCACAAGTGGCATTTCAGTAACTAGAGGGATCAATTTTCCTCAATTGCGGCGGTGGAAGCACTCCTATCGATAAAACCCTTAAAATACTCTTTAAACTATGTTTTAAATTGGGGATTAGGCTTTTGATAACCGTCTTACCTGTAATTCCCGTAAAACTGTCTCTAATCCTTTGTTCTGATACATTTTGGTCTTCGGAACTGATACTCTTTGACTGTGCCCCTTTCATGGTGTTCTTGCTGGTGTGCAGGGCTTTGCAGGGTTTATAAGGCATCTGTGGCTGAGAAAACATTGATGAAACATGCATTTGCACCCTGTGGACGATTTCCTTTGACGAATCGAAGACGGGAGAGTCGTCACCCTCCACCTCTGAATCTTCTTTGAAAATAACAAAAAAATGATTTAAAACCTTGCAAAACATGAAAAATATTATAAAACCTGCGTATATAGGTTAACTTCATCGGGAGGTGTGTGAAGAAATTAGGGCCGTTTGATGGCATCATCCAATAGTCAGGATTGATCGGGAGAGATCATATAATGGGTGGAAAATAGATTAAATCCGAGCCACCGATCGTGTAGAGACCGATGGTCGAGATTGAATGAGGAGGCGGAAAAAGGAAAATGAATCTAAGTCGTCGATCGTGCAGAGATCGACGGTCGGGTGCGGAGGTTGAACGTCAAATAGAGAAATCGGGAGATGAATTGTGGACCATTGATCTGCATATCAGATCGACGGCGGAGATGTTGTTGCCGTTGTACGATAGCCCGGCTTATCGTGTGTGCATCTTCAGTGATTGATAGCCGTCAGATGGCTTGCTCCAGATCGGACGGCTGTGGTTAATTTCACTGCACGTCCAGGTCCGAACTTTAACACGCGATTAAAAGCGGTTTTCGGAACAATGCCCATGGACGCATGTCGAGCAGTGTATGGATTCACTGGCCCTCGGGAAAAAACTGCCATCCACCGAAGAGCGGTGCGATAAAAACCACGCTGTTTTTGGGCAACGACGCATGGCTGGTGGGGTCCACTGGGTTTGACGGACTCCGTACCGTCCGATCTATGGATTAGATCGACAGTGTAGATTTATTGAGAAATCGCACAGTGAAAAACCTTTAAAAAACCATAAAAACCCAAAATTTTCAAATAACAAAGGTTTTTTATGTTTGGACGAGATATATAATAGGGTCCACCACATATCGCAAGTTTCAGACACTGGCTTTTCAATCTACCCATTGTATTTTCAGCGATCTGCGATCCGCGATTGCTCTTTTCAATCAACCCATTGTATTTAACACGTGACTTTGGTTTTTAGACCAAAACATTGGAAAAGTGGGTTTTTAACATTTACAAAGGAAAAAAGAGATCGGGAATGGATTATTCAAAGGTTTGAGTACGGAATGCGGGCCCACGGGATATTTATATATATAAACTCGCGATATGCGATTGGGGTTTTTTAATATAGGTTGATCGCATCGCAAGTTTGAAACACAGCGCAAACCTTGCGCTATGCGATCTGCGATTGCGCGATCGGGCTCGATCGCATCGCAAGTTTTAAACACAATGCAAAAAACCTTGCGTGCTTTGGGTTTTTGCGATGCGATAAGCACCTCCAGTGTTAGCGCTTGGTCCCAGGGTGCGGGCATATGATCGGAAGTAGCTAGAGACTTAGCCCAAAGGGGCTTAAGCCCAATATATATAAAAAAATGGGATTTTTGTAGTTTTTTCATGATTTTCAAAGGTTTTGAGGGTTCCGATAAGGTTAAGAGAGAGTATTAAAACCTTATATAAGGGCGATTTTGATGAGGAGGAAAGGGGAGAAACATGGAAATTAGGGATTTTCAAGGGAAATGAAAAGGTTAAAAATAGGTTAGTTTGGAAAAAGGGGAAAAGGGAAAAAGGGTCTTGCAGCGGTATTTTGACCTTGGAAATCAGCAGGATTCCTGAATGGGGAATGGGCATAGGAGTGAAGATTAAGACAGAAACAAGAGGCCTTCAAGAGTCTTCGAGAGCCAACAATTTTTAGCAATGAAATTTGTTCCTTGAAGGCTCAAAAACGGATTTAGCTACCTTTTGGTATAATCAAATTTTACAGGTGGCTAACAATAGGTAATTTCAATGTTTTCCTTTGACATCAAGTTAAAGAATTCTTAAATGCTTTAAAAGATCCAGTTAGTTCACCTACCTTTCCCTGTGAAAATCCTTTGAAAATCTAAAATAGATCCATGTTAGTTTATAGACTCCATAGCCCAATGGAATTTTAAGCACTTAATCAACCAAAACGATTAAAACAAATCATAAATAATCAATCAAACAATTGAGCTGTCATACCTAGCCTAAAATTCCCAATAAACAAAGTTAATTGTGATAGAAAGATCCCTCTCTAAGTTTAGGAGGGCTAGATCCTAAACTCGAAAGTGGTTTTATGGTTACCTTTGTGATTTATTTTTCAACCTTTAGAAGTTACAGAGTGCTAATAGGTCGTTGATCTGATCGCTCCCGATCTTAACCCTTTAAACCCGCGGGAAATTTATTTCATGTGCCAAGTTTATTACATAATGGCACTTTATAAATGATATGATAATTAACCATATAACATATGATTAATAATCATAAACAAACTTTATTCTAAAATGACATGACGCCTATCACATGAAAAATGACTTTCAAAACCCCCTCATATGTGCATTTTTTTTGAAAATTTGAATTCCAAAGTGTTAGACAACAATTTGTCACTGTCCCTATACTCCCCGTTCCTTGATCCTGGAGGACCCATATAGTGACCCTTGTGTACTTTCCAAGCATGGAATACATACCCTTGAACCACATTTTGTCTACCAATTCATCTCCCTTTACAACTTTTCTGGAAGATCCTTATAAAAACTTGGTATTCAAGGTCATCGCTTTCTCTTCGTGTCTGATTCGTGCCGATAACAGAGATTTGCACTAAGACCTGTGCCAATTGGCACTCTATCTTATTTTCTGACCCACGCCGATCCTCTTTTGGAAAGTTTTTTAAATAGAAAGGAAGCTTCCGTGACTAGAAGCTTCGCGAGGCAGTGAGTTGGAAGTTTTTTTTGAGGATATGACCGAGGAATTCCCCTTTGGGCTTCTTCTTCCCAAGAAATAGGAACTACTCCAAAGGATAAGATCTTTTCCCATTATTTGAGGGCCCATAATCTCCTCCTCCATTATTATATAAGGAGACCTCTTTCACCTATGCTACCTTAGTGAGCATAGAGAGAAGAAGCAATCATAGCTTCGGGAGAATAGTGCAGAGTGTGATTGTTTTTGTGTGTTAGGAACGTAGTGAGATATTGGACCTTTGTGTATGAGGGTGTTGCAAACGTGCTTGGATACGGACCTATCGAAGGAGAGCCTCAACATTAAGGCTTGGTTGTAAAATACCCTTGTCTTTATCATAATAAAATGCAACTGATGTTTATCTTCCACTCTTGTTGACATTTATAATGAGATTTCTAGCATTCCTTGAGTAGTTAGATAGGTTGTAATTGTTTTATGTTTGTCGTGATTTTATGCTTTTCGTGGTGTCTTGACTGTCTGAACATGTAATCAAACGTTGGCAGCAACGTGCATTGAGCTTGAGAAGAGAGACGGATGTAGAATCTTTGATGGATGATGACAACATAGCATCAGGACAAGGCAGGTTATCTTCCTTGCTCTGAATTTCATTTACAATCTAGGAAGGTAGATGTTAGTATGTTCCCGTAGTTGCTAGACCCACCCTAGAGCTAGAGGGATCGCCTCTATTTTTAGAGGGAATTTACTTGGACAACAAATTGGCGACTCCACTGGGGATTTTCCTTTGAGTTTGTCACTCTTTGAGGTCTTCGTCATTCGATGAGTTTAGTCAAATGACCATTTCCCTGTTTGTTCCTATGTTTTTCATAAATTACAATCTTTTAGTTTTTGCTTGAAGTGGTGAGTTTGGTCTTCGTTAGGAGAAATTATTTGTTTTTTCATTTTTAGGCATTGGCGCTTTTATTTGTCTGACAGTGACGCCAATTGGCGCTAGTTTTCAATTAGTAAGCCACGCCAATGGGCCGTTGGCGCTAGTTTCAACCCCTAAATTTGTGCCAGTTGGTGCCATTTTCAGCCACTAAAGTCATGCCAATTCCAAGGCGTGTGATAAAAATAAAGGTTTTTTCCCTAAGTCTTTCACCAGTGTGTTTTCCCTTCCGGTCTTTTTCTCTGTATGACTTACATGTTATCCCCTTCACTCAAGTTGGTTTGATTGGCTCATTGGCTTGGTTTTGGGTTTTTTTTTTGTCCTTTCTGGTGGGACATGCATCCTTATATCCTAGGTTTTTCTAGGATTGTGTATCATTTCCTGATTGCATGCTTCACGAGACAACGACTTGCTGATTGATTCAGTCTCCTTGCTTGGTGAGCCATCTCTAGTTGATTGCCTTTTGCTTTTTAGTTGATTGAGTGATCAAGCCTCAAGTGTCTGTCCAAGTTCATTTGGTCTGCCTGTTCACTTGTGAGCATAGATTACATTGCTCATTGTTTAGCTGAAAAGTATTCTTTCTATGATTTATTGATGTAAAAAGGAACTAATGCCTTGTTTTGAGCCCATGATTTGGAAGTCCTCTTTATGCTTGAACTCATATGTCTTGTAGCCTTTTGAGGAATTTTGTTACAAAGTGTTCTAAAAGAGATTGTATTATTAGTGTTTATTTGAATCCCTTTTGCATTCATCCTTTCATTAAGGAAATTTGCGTTCATTTAGTTTTCATCTCAAAGTTTTCTTTTCGTTAAAGTGTGTTAGAACACATTGTGTTGAAAAGTCATTGTTGAGATCTATCACTGAACTTAGATTACATTGTTTAATGATTGAAAGCTAAAAGTTGTGTTAGCCACCTATAATATTTTGTTATACCAAAAGGTGGCTAAATTTATTTTGAGCCTTCAAGGAACAAATTTCATTGCTAAAAATTGTTGGCTCTTGAAGTCTCTTTAAGGCCTCTTGCCTTTTCCTTCTATCCAGATCCTACATTGCTGTTCCCATTTCATGCTCTGAAATTCTGCTAATTTCATAAGAAAAGACTGCTGAAGAAACGTCATTTTCGCCCTTCTCCCACTCAAAACTAACCTTCATCTACTCCCTTTTTCCTCCATAAATTCCCCTTTGTTTTCATGATTTCTTCTTTTTCCCTCATGAAAAAACACTTTTACAAAGTTAAAAGACTCACTCTTTGGCTTTGCCATAACCCCCATTTCCATTGAAAAACCATGAAAAATACATAAAAAACCAAGCGCTAACTCTAGAAGTGCTCAACACAAATTTCTGAAATGCGATCCAGCGCAGATCGCAAACCGCAAATTTCAGTTTTCATTTAAAAATGCCCATCGCGTTTTCCATTTTTGCGATTTGCGATCAGTCTCCGCCGCATTTTCCTCCTTTGCGATCTGCGCTCATACCGGTCGCATCCATCACAAAGCGCAAAGCGCAGATTTGTGGTTTCAATCCATTAACCCATCGCAAATTTTTGCGCTGCGACCCATTCCTCCATCGCAGTTTCTCACCATCGCATTTTTTTCAATTGCGATCTCCCCGCCGCACACCCTCCGATGCAGTAAACCTAAAAACGCAGGATTTCTTAAATTGTTTTTGTGTTTTGTAGGTGTTTTAATGGTTTTCCGTTGTATAATGAAAGAAAGCCGAGGGTTGGGAAAGACGTTTCCTGCGCCTTCGTGCTGTTAAAAAGAACCATTCACGGGGCTTCATTCCATGATTTATCAATGTTTCATGAGCATTGATAACCTAAAGAGCCCTGCGCGGCCCTGCACATCGACAAGACATTGTTTTATTCAAAAGAACAGTTAAAAGAGCATAAGTTGAAGATGAAGCCCAGCAAAGGAAGATTGAAGACAGATTTGTAGGGATTACGGCTAAGACGGTTATCAAAAGCCTAATCCCTCCAGATTAAACATGATTTAAAGAAAACCTAAAGTGTTTATCAGACAGAAAGGACCTCCACCGCCATACTTGAGGCGCATTGATTCCTCAACTACCACAGAGCCACCTGTTGCCTCAAACCTTTCAAAGCAGAGGCCGAAGTTATTGAAGAAAATCAGATATTTCGCCTCCAGCACAGCCAGGGAGTTATTTCTACCAGGAAATAAATGCAGAAATATCTGCAGAGTTACTCCAAACATTACACAAAGCCTCAAAGTCAAATAAAGCTCCCACCAAGCTTAATTCGTAAATGTAAAACAGTTAATACAGAGAACCACTTGTAAACTTCTTCATCGAGCCCCTCAAAAGGCCAAGAAGTCTTGAATCTGTATTAATTGCTTCGAGAGATCTTTTGTTAGATTTCACCTCCTCATTCTTCTATAAATACCTCAGTAGAAAATGAGAAATTGTTGGTTGTTAATGTAAATTGTTGAAACATTGTAATGTAATTGAGCTGGAAACTCTTGACTGTAAATAGTGGTTTCATTGGCTCTTGGAGCTCTGCTTGTACCAGATAAGTTAGGTTGTGAAGAAGAGATGAACTAAAACATTGGACTTGAAGATTGTAACTGGTTTGGAGCATCAATACAAGCTGATTTATGGGATCCTGGTCTATGTTGACGGTGATGTTATTCTTATTGTAACTTGTGTTTTATTTCTGTTTCCAATCTGTTTCATCTTTCTTCTATAAAGAACAGTTTAAACAGTGTTAGGACCTACTGTATGTCAGTAACCTTCTTTGGCTGAGAAATATTTACCCCAATGTTTTCTTCTAACTGTGTTATTTAGAAATGATTTGATTCAATTCAAGCATAGGAATGCTGGCGTTCCCTCGTCTTATTGCCTTAGCTGGATGTTATTTTTGAATGTTACTTTCTGCATAGCTGTATGAAGATAAACTAGAAGGAAGATATGGTGAGCCCTGGTCCGAGACTTGTCTGCATAGCTATCTCGATTACTTCTGGAATGTTAAAAGTCACTAGTGGGAAAGTACTTATTTTGTATCTTATCATCCCGTAATTATGTGATCCGGTCTATGTCACTATAGATGTTATTCTTATCAGAATCAGGCGTATTTCTTGTCGAACTATTTACATCTTCTCCAGTAATGTCAAATGTTAAGTAATCACTCGTATAGTCGCAACCTTTCTCGGTCGAGAAATATTTACCCCAATGTTTTCTTCTAACTGTGTTATTTAGAAATGATTTGATTCAATTCAAGCATAGGAATGCTGGCGTTCCCTCGTCTTATTGCCTTAGCTGGATGTTATTTTTGAATGTTACTTTCTGCATAGCTGTATGAAGATAAACTAGAAGGAAGATATGGTTAGCCCTGGTCCGAGACTTGTCTGCATAGCTATCTGATTGTTTCCCTTGGAATGTGTTAAAAGATGACTAGTTTCAAAGTACTTATCAGATCTTAGACCATCCTGTGATATCTTTGTGATTGTCTTGAAAGTAACTAAGTAAAGAAGAGCTAGAAGAGGATTCGTGGTGAGCCCGGCCCGCTAGTTTCTGCTCCAAAGGCTGCTTTCAAGTTTCCCTTCGTTTTTTTTTTTGTGTTTTCTATTGAAAGTGTATCAAAGGCTGGCTAGTTTCAAAGTACTTACCAGATCCTAGTTTGCTTTCATGTTTTCCTTAAGTGCTTGGTCAAAGGCTGGCTAGTTTCAAAGTACTTACCAGATCCTGGGTTGCTCTTTGTTCTGCATCTGTTTTCTCCCTTCTTATTGTATCATTCCATTCCATAAATCAAACCTTAAAGAGATCCTTAGACATAGATGACTTGCACCATGGACCACTCTTGCCTCTTGCTGTTCCAATTAAACCCTATTATGACTCCATAGCCCAATGGACTGAAACTGTCATCATCTTTCCTCTCAGTCAAAACCTATTCCTCGCACTGCAACTTCTCACCTCTCAACCTATTTGCATGCATATCTTTCCACCTCGTACAACAACTATGTTCAACATCCAACACAAACAAAACCCTCAACACCTCATAACTAGCCTAATATCAATATTCTAAACTTCAAAAGAAGACCATCTTTCATATTACAGTGAAGACCTCTCCGGATTCAGGAGGGCTAGATCCTAGAATCCCAAAGTTGGTTGAAATGATGTTAACTCTGTGATCGGACTTTTGCCAATCTTGCTTATTACAGAGACCTAACAAGTTGCATTGAGTGCATTCTCTTTCATTAAAAGCATGCATTAAGTAGATTCTCATTTCATCGAAAAATGCATTGAGTGCATTCTTATTCTTTCAAAAGAAAAAGGAAATTGTGCATAGATTACAATTGCATAGTTTTCAAAAAGAGAGTTGTGCATAGATTACATTGCATAATTCGCATCGTTGAATGTTTTAGATTACTTTTGGATAGTGAAAGTCATCTAGTTAGGAAAAATTTTCATTTGCATTATTACTGTTTGTTGCATCTTTGTTTGAGACTCTTCCCTTAACTAGATAGCATTCATCGAATTGAAAGAGTTCTTTTCTCATATAGCTACATATAAAAATTTTCAGATGACAGGGCCTTGAAACTGGAACATAATTCAAGATAGACCATTAAATTTATTCAATCAACATAAGGAAGCATTGAAAATTAACACACATATTTTATATGTCTAGGCTAGTGATGTGTTCCGGTGTCATTAAACCTAGTAACTGTCATTCGCCATCTGGCATTAGACAGTGCTAGTACGGACTTATGCTCCATGTACCATCACGTATATAAAGGGGGACCCCTATAGGTTGCAATCATTTATCCATAGGAAGCTGAGTATGTTGCCTTGTAACCGTGATACGTAGAACACAACATTCGGGGATATTAGATGTCGTACGTCAAGTCCTTGGTCATCTATATTTCATTTGATCACTAAGGTGTATATTGCAGTTCATGATTACCCGGTTCACCCTTTTGCCTAGAGTTCCTGAGTAGTCATTTTGATCTTTCTGTGACTCTTTAAAATTGAAAATATCATCAAGTACTTGTCTTTTCACGCTCGTTTAAACTGAAAGTAACTAGAGTCACCTTTTGTCCTTTTCTTGATTCTTAAAATCTGAAAAGGTAGAGTTTTGTTTCAATGTCTTAAAATTAAACTGCCCATGAAATATTCCTGGTTAAAGTTATATTCCTTAGTGATTTTTTGAGGGTTGTTTCCAATGGAAACATTTCTGGAGTTTACCAACCAAGGAATCCCCTCTGAAGGGAATCCTAGTCCTTTTCCTTCTTTTGGGAATGTTGGTGCTCCTTATATGGCAACATTGTCCCTTCTTGGGTTAACTGTTGGTTTTCCCGTATGGTTATTTTTGACCTCGGTGGTCCCGAGTGTCCCAACCTCTGTTCAACTGTCTCCTTCGCCTGAACAACTTCATTTTGATTCTAAATTTGACCCCTCACCTTCTTTGCCGATTTCTTCACCTCGTTCTTCCTCTTCGCCTGGTGAAATTTTGGGTTCTATTACCCAGGTGGCTAAGAATTCGAAGAAGAAGTCGAAGAAGAAGAAGGAAAATAAGATGGGGGGAAATCAGCATCTATTGCTATCCATGTAGCTACTGTCGAGAAACCTCCCACTCTGTCTCATCGAGTCAAATTCCCTTGCAAGCTATGTGAGGGTGACCACCTTCTTCGTGATTGCCCTGGTATTCCCAAGGTGCTAGAAGTGTGGCCTGTTAGCCCGATTCTCCCTTCATCATCAGCCTCTGGGAATCATGCTGATGATGAGCCTTCAACTAGAGATAATGAGACTCGTAAGAAATAGGGTAAGATAAAATTTCCCTGTAGGTTGTGTGAAGGGAACCATCCCATTCATCTATGTCCTTATATGGATGAAGCTTCTAAGGTATTGGATACCATTTCGGCTTCTGAGTCCTGTCTTCCAGTTGGTTACCGAAAGTTTTCCTCGATTCCTCTGCTAGTTCATCAAGTCATTGATCGGGATTCATCTCCGATCGATCCCACTCTCTCTGAAGGTCAGTCTCCCAATTCCATTCCCGACCAATCATTGGTTGAGAAAAAGGTCGACCTGATTCCACCTACAGTACATCAGGTCTTTTCCATCGAGAGTGGGCCTCATACCAGTTAGGTTCTTTTTGTTTCCTCTGATTCCCTAGGATCGGAGGTCGATCCTCCTGTTTCCACAATACAGGAGGATGATACTCCGAATACCGTCGTTGTAGTCCCAGAAAGTGATCCTCCTTCTCTCATTCCTGGAGTTCAGGCGGATGGTTTTTTCACTCTCGTAACACCAGGGAATGACCATTCCATTCCTGTGGTCCCCCCTCCAAGTAGTTTGGTCGCTTCTTTCGATTGGAGTAGATTCGTGGGATACCGTCTTCCTTATTATGTGCCTTTTGAGATCACGGTACAAGCCTATAATGTGGCCATACCTAGCAAAATTATAGATGAAGGCACATATATTAGTATTCTGTCTTCAACTACTTGGCAAGCTTTTGGTTCTCCACCGCTTGTGCCTGTTACTCAGAACTTTTTGGCTTTTAATATAGGAACAAGTCAACCATTAGGATAACCATCTATATAGACATGATGGTGGTCCAAGTCCCCTTGGATTTTAATTTCCTCCTGGGGTACAACTATGCTTATGCCATGGGCACGCTTGTCTCTTGCCTCTTTCATGTGATCTATTTTCCACGTGAAGGTTGGATTGTGACTATTGATCATCTTTCATTCTTTGGTCCTAATCTGACATCTGGTCTACCTTCATCCCTTCCTGGTCCTTACCTATCAGTGATATCTTCTCCACCACAAGTCAATTATGTGGCCACATGTTCCATCTTCGCATCCACTGATAATTTAGTTAGTGAGGTAGTATGCAATGTGCTGGGGTCATTGGATCCTACTTTCGAAAGTGTTTTTCTCCCGTCGGATGAGAAAATCTTGGAAGCCATGACTTCTTATTCATCATGATCAGGTCTTCGGAGAATAGTTCGTTTTCTTGTGTCAAGCTCCTTAAAAAATGAAACAAGCTCATCGGAACAGAGTTCGTTTTACTGTGTCAACCTCGTTAAAAAATGAAACAAGCTCGTCTGAGGATAGTTCGTTTACTATGTCAACCTCGTTAAAAATTGAATTATGTATTTAGGATATTTATTTTACTGTGTCAACCTCCTTAAAAAAATGAAACATGTTCCCGTTCAATTCGAATCTTTGATTAGATCTCGTAAAATCCCATTCGAGTCTTTCGCCTGATCTCGTAATTGAACCTCCATTCCATCCACCTATTAGTAACTAGTAGTCTACTCCGGTGAATGCGCTGAATCTTGGGGGGCATGTACCTCAAATTGAGTCACCATGCTGGGGGCATGCCAACTTATTTCAAGCATAGTTTGTTCCTGTTTCAAGCTTGTGTGAAAATGAAACCGGTTTCAAGCATAATTTTCTAAAAAGTTTCAAGCTTGTGTAAAAATGAAACCAACTTCAAGCAGAGTTTCCTGATTTCAAGCTTGTGTAGAAATGAAACCATTCTTGTTTTACCTCTTGTGATTTCCATTTTATTAGCCTGTTTTTCCAGATAAACCTTGGTTTTCTCATTCCACCGTCACCATCTACATGGCTGATCATACACCTTCACTTGATTGTTTTACCCATTCCTGAGGAACCGCTGTAATGAGTGGTCTTGTTAGCCAGCCTATTGAAATTTACTTGTTCTGAGAAGTTCCACCATCACTGAAACCAGTTGCTACCCTTAAAACCACTCATTCCTCTAGGGGAAGTCAACTTTCAGCTCTTTTCTGACTCTTAAAATTTGAAAAGATTACCGAGACTCTTGTCGTTTTGAACTCATTAAAGGCTGCGAAACGATATCTACCGAGTATATGTTTACCCTTTTTTCGGGCTGGGATGGATTATTTACGAAAAAGGAATACCTTAGCCTATTACAACTAAGAGGTTCTCTCAGATATAGTTTTCTACCTTTTCTATTTCTTTTCAAACTCTCTAAACATTAAAAGGCGTTGAGTTCTTATTTTGTCAGGCTGATTAAAATATACATGACATCGGAAATTTTCACCATGCCATAACTGAGTTACTCCTTCCTAGGGCTCGTAGAATATACTAGGATGGATTTGTCCGAAGGAAAAACTTATACGACAAGCATATGCTATTCTCTTCAAACTTGCATAAAAATAAAGAGGTACTCGCCATAAATGGTGGGGGAAAATGGAAGTTATTCTTTAGTTGTGTCAGCAGTATGTCACTCTTGAACATGACACTTATATGCCGTTTGTGTCGGGTTGGGATATATTCACTCTGTCACTTTGCCTCCATGGGTTTGGGAAATCCATTTGCCTCTCATTCGATTACCAATCTTGTCAACATGACCTCTGATCCTATTTGAATCAAATGCTGCCAAATTCCAGAGTTGTGTTGCCAATATGTTCAAGAGAAAATCCTTCTACAGTTTTTACATTCCCTGATCCTCTGTTTCAGTCTTGATTAACACTCATATCAAATTCTATGTTACGTGTCGATGATGTGGGATTCATTATGACCCTCCTTCGACAGATCACTTCCTGTCAACTTTAGCTCATTATCCTGGAAGTCGATCTAGAGACTCCTATATTGTACCTTAGAGTTTGCATGCCTCAATGGTAAGTTCTTCGCATTCGACGACAGGTTCTCATCATTAACCTTCGATCAAATGATTTCACGGTTGTTCAACTCCAGCTCACTGTTCACATTCTGCAGATTGTACTAGTTGTACCTTGAGAGCCATTGTCATTAATGGTGGTTTCTCTCACACCTGTTAACAAATTTCATCATTAGCTGGTAATCAGGCGATCTTCTCGCATGTTCAACTTCAGCTTACTCATTCGCATGCTTGAATTTGTACTTGATCGGGTCGTGATGGAGTGCAAGACCCTGGATTTTATTCTCTAGAATCTGGGTTGCGAGGCGATATGATTTTTCCATAATTTGATACATGTTTCTTTTAGATGGATGGCTATGACCATACAAGGAGTCTATATGAGATCCTTCTCAGATGGATGGCTGCGACCCTACCATGGTCTCTTTTACGGATGGCTGCATTCATACCTAGATTCATGTATTTTCATTAGAGATTTCTATTTATGTATATGTATCTATGCTTGATTTTTAGGTCTCCTGACGACAGAGTCTTGTTCCTTGCACGTACATGTAAATAATTTCACCCCTCACTCATGTTCGTACTTCATACTTTAGGGGGAATTTGTTACGCAACAATTTGTCACTGTCCCTGTACTCCCCGTTCCTTGATCCTGGAGGACCCATACAGTGACCCTTGTGTACTTTCCAAGCATGAAATACATACCCATGAACCACATTTTGTCTTTCAATTCATCTCCCTTTACAACTGTAAGTTATCAGTAATTTTCACTATCTTTAGATGACTATAGGATGTTTATAGATTTTTGAAAATAATATTCTTTGATATCTTGAGTTTCAAAAATCTCACTGCCTTCATTATCTTATAAACCTATTTTCACTATTCCTTAGTTGGTCTCCTCAAAGTCACTCTGTTGCTATTTAAAAAACTCATCATGGGCTTATACCTCTCATTTTCATCCTCCTTCCCTACCTATGACCTCATTGCCCTATTTTTCCCCTGTCAATAGACTCCATCCTCCCTCTAGGGTTTCCTATAGCCAACTCATTCCCATGTCCTTTTGGGGATAATAACCCACAACAAATACTCTGTTTTCACTTGAAAATATCCAGGTCCAATTTCAGTCAAAATCAGGTCAAAAGGACCCTCTCACAAGGTCATTAGGGTTTTACATTGTTTAAGGTCATCCTTGGATGTTTTAGGCACTACTTTTCCTTTGCTAGAATCTGGCTCAGATGTAATAGAATTTCAAGACATGGTTATTCAAGAAGGACCTAAAATTTTCAAAAAAGTTTGTCTTATCAATTTAGAAATCTGCAATGAGAAAAATGCAAAGAGTTTAACACTTCTACAGGAGTGTTAAAGGATTTGTCAACAAAAGGAACTAATGAGCTAGACTATCAACTCCTAAATGAAGACAACTTACAACAAAGGAAAGGGAAACAACTTGGACTTGTAGAGAACTAGGGTTTTGAACTTGATGGTCTAGTTAAGTGCCCAAACGATGATCACTTGTAGAAAATAACATGGAGGAAGCACACAAGACCAAGCATTAAGAAAGTCTATCATAATAGATTGATGGAATATGGAAAAAGATGATGTGAACTGGATAGAAATGAATGAACTTGAAAGGGCTATAGAGAACTTAGAAGACAAAATTGATGATTGCTGTAAAGAATGCAAACACCTAGGGTTTTGAAGAAGATGGTTAGAGAAGGTAAAAAGCATGAGTCAAGCACCATGGTGGAAACAAAAAAAGATTTTGAATATGCTGCTATGTGATTAAACCCCAAATTTATCAAAGTGAACTTTTCATGCCTCAAAAATCAAAATAAAGGTCAACTTTATGACTTTATCAACCTGCAAGGCAAAAGTGTCAAAAAGGGTTAGTAAGAAAAGAAAAACGAATTTTGACATTAGAAAGTGGGTTTTCATAATTAAATCAAATTCATCTTATCTATAAAAGCCCATGTAACACTTCAAGAGAATCATTGTTGCATTTCAAAAGATCATGAGCACTCAGGAGAGAAGAGTTTGTGAGTTTTCAAGTAAAATTTGGGCAAATTATCTTGGCGCTGCACACCTAGGATTGGGTGTTGCGCCCTTGGCATTCCCCCCCCATACCTTTTCTAAAGTCGCTGCATGCCTGGGAAGTGGTGCTGCGCACTAGGAGTGGCGCTGCTATCTTTCTCGACAAGACTCTACTGATAACCTTTGGAGTCGCGCACTCAGAACTAGCGCTGCGCGCCTAGGCTTGGCGCTGTGTGCTTGGATAGAGAGGGTTTATCCCTCTTCTAATCACCCAAATCAAATCAAATTTCTTCCAAACCTTAGCTCAAGTCTTCTAAGACACTGATAAGAGGTAAGTACATGCCCTAACCCAATTTGAAGCTATTTTGATCATCATTTAATCAATGAAAATGAAACCCTAATCAAACCCTAAGTTTCAAGATTGAAATCACTATTTCATCCCTACTTCATCTTCCTTGAATAAAATCAGTGATAGACAGGGGTAATTACATGGTTTGAGGGTTTCCATTCATATTTATTGTCACAACATCCATTCCCCTCATTCTCACTCATTCCATTCATTTTCAAAACTGCCATTTAATACCCTCCCTTCATCTCATTTCACATCAGCCCTAGGGTTTCCAAAACAGAGTTTACATTGTATGAGGGTGAGGACAGTGGTATGGAGGCAAAAATGCCAAGGAGGCATGATCATAAAGGAGCAAAGATAAATAGATTTGAACCCCTCAATATAAAGGAGCTCATGCCATCTCCTCTTACTGTTTCATGTTTCAAACATGTAGGCTGCATTGATTTTTGTGAGAAGGTGCAGCAAATACAAAACCACCTTGAGCTAACAATACTTTTCATTATCAATTTGCATGAAAAACAAGTTAATCTTGTTGGGTTCACCTTTGAGTTGTCTACAGATGCCATTGCCAATGCTATAGGAATACCAAGTGTGGGAGAAAAGTGCTTCAAGTAAGCTAACATAGACATGAGTTATTTTGAACCATATCTAAAACGTAGGTATAAAGACCACCACAAATCCATCTTTCCTTTTTCTCATCTGCTTGATAGATATGCACCCATGATGAGGGTAATCATGAAGTATTTCACATGTGAGGGAAGGTTTTCCTGCCTCTACTCATACCACATCCGACTTCTTATGCATTTCACCAGAGTTAGGATGTTGCATATACCATATTATCTTTACCGAAGCATTGATAAAATGACCTACATGGTGCAAAAGAGAGACTATCCTCAACAAATGAAAAACTTGTTTCATCACTCACTTATCAAGATGGTGGTTATGAACCGACTCAAACAGAAGAATATTCCATGGGAGACCTTCATTGCCAATGAGGTTTTCACTACTCCACATGGCCATCATCAGCAAGATATCCCTTCCTTATCTCATCCTCGCATTCCTACTTCTCCATCACATCCCACTACTCATGCATCACCATCCATTCACATTCCTTCACCCCATAATGACCCTCCCACATCACCTTTTCATAATCCTTCACCCTCATATCATGATGACACAACATCAAACAGTGATGAGAAAATTGAGACAAATGGCACCAAAATGAGTGACATTGAGCCACTTCCTTTGACCTACCAGAGAGGCTACAAACACGTGTTTGTTTCCCTTAAGGGGCAAGGGGCCATGCCTTATTCATAAAAAAAACAACTTGATAAAGGTAAGGAAAAGGTCAGAGAACAGGTCATTGTTGAAGAGGAGGATACACATGAAACTAAACAAGAGTTTCAACTGATTGACCTAGAGGATGAGAATGAGGAGAGGATCACAAACATGCTGCTCAAAGCAAGGATGCCAGGATTAGTGAGCTTCAAGCTAATATTGGTAGGGTAAAGAATGTGATCAACTATCTTGAGTTAGAAAACTAGCAGTTGGAAACAAAGCCGAAAATCAATGAGGTCAGGGCAATTAGAGCTCAGAAGGAGGTCGGAAAGGCCAAGGCTATGCTAGATGAGACCTTAGGCAATTTTGAAGACAATGAATATGAGGAGGAACAAATTCCTAGGAAGAGGCCAAGGACAATTGGGTTGAAGAAGGCTTTAGATCGAGAAAGAGAGAGAGACAGAATTGGCAGAGCAACTCAATCCAAGTGAGCTGCTCGCCATGGAAATCAGCTATGATAGAGAATCTTGGCTAGAGAGGGCCAATTTACACATAGAGGGTCAACTAGAGAAGGCCAAGAGAGACATTTACATGCAGAAGAAGATGGCAAGACATTATGCCATGAGGAACAGGATTGCAAGGGCCAAGCTAAAAAGAGCCCTTGCAAAGATTAAAGCACAAAATGAGGAAAAGGAGAAGGAAAAATTAGATATCCTTGCTTATTTATCCCTCCAAGCATCCCAAACATGATCAGTAAGGTAAGTTCCAAATTTTGGCACTTGGTGAAAATTTTGATTTTTGACAGTTTAGCAAGTAGAAAAAAGGGCCAAACGCATAGTGCCACTGGCATTGAACTCCTTTTTGGGGCACTCAAATGAATTTTTTTTTGCATATTCATGTTTATCATGCCAAGGAAATCATCCTCAAAACATTTCAGGTCATTTGGAGCAAAACTAATCCCTCAAAAGGCCCACAAAACACCTAAAAAACACCTTTCTTCCCTCTTTTCAACACTGGCGTTGCAACCTTAGAAGTCTTTGGAGAATGGATTTTTGACCCGGAAAATGGACACCATTCTAGAAAATAAATGCATATTTAGAAACTAGACAAGACAATATTTCCAATGAGCTATCATGGAGCTCATTTGGACACTGGGAAGGCCTCCAAAATTCAGCTGCAAAATAGTTTATTTTTCCAGTCTTGGCGCTGCGCGTTTGGCTTGGTGCTACGCCCCTATACCTTGGAGCTACACCCTTGATAGGAGTTATTGAAAAAGATCTTTTGAAGCCTTAAAGTCAATTTTTTTCCTAAATTAGCTCAAATAGTTATGTTAGAAGTTATTTTTGCCATAAACGAGTTTAGATATTTTTGCCTTGGGCCTTGCATGGTCTCAAAGGTCAAATGCATTGAATATGTAATTAATGACTTCTAAAATCCTAGTTAGGTTTTACTTCATCATTTTTCAGTAAGATACTGCATGTAAGGCTTCATAATTTTTTTGGTTGATTGTTGAGATGAAAATCACATAGACTTTGAGTGATAAAGAGTTTTTGGCTTTGGAGCATTGTAATTGTCTCGGACTGAATGATAATGGAGCAAGCACATTTGCAAGATTCATGGACTTTTTCAAATGGTGATTTTAGTCCAATTAGTTATTGTTTTCTTATGTTTCCCATATTTTTCATCTTTTCCCTTATGACAGAGTAGAAAATTTAGATTAAGATATGCTGTTGAGAGGCACCTTAATTTGTCTACCTTCTGTTGTTGTTATGTTTTCCTTTGCTAGGTCTCATTGAATAATTATTAATTGCTCTTTGATCCACTTAGCTTGTTGTCTTGAAAATAATTTAATGGAGTCAATCCAAAGAAGTTTATGGTATGCCCTGTCCTCTGGTGTAGCTTAAAACATTGTTTTTAATGCCTTTTCTTTGAAGTTTACTAATTATGGTTTGGATGAAGAAGTTTATGGTTTGCCTTGTCCTTTAGTTCATCTTGAATAGTCACTTTGAATGTCTTTTATAGTTTTATTAAGGAATTTAGGAGTTCTGTGATCTTTAATCATTACTAATGTGTTATCTTGAATGTTTTCTTTCTCTGAAGGTAAATAACTAGAGAATTTAGGAGTTCCCTGCTCTCTAGGGTTTGCTGGATTGTTGTTTTAGAGTTTTCTTGGTGAAGCTAGGTCAAAGAAGTTTATGGTGCGCCCTGTCCTTTGATTATTTCTTAAAAATAGTAATCTTAAAGACCCTTCTTGTTCTATTATATGTTAAAGGATTCTTAACTGCCCTTTAAACCTACTAAATTCACAATTTAATGTCCATTTCACTCCCACAAAAGCTATTAAGATCCATATGGCTTTGTCAACTTTCCCTATGAAACATCCTAGATTAATTATTGTACTTTTCAAGCCTTTCGCAGACCCCATATCCTAATGGTTTGAATTTCTCTTACTCTATCTGTTCTTATTGACAACCTACCCAACCAAACAAAACAAAACAAGCAAACCCTATCATTATAGCTAGCCTAAAATCAACATCCTAAATCAAACAAGTCATATATTTTATACAAATATAGAGAGAGCCCTCTCTGAGTCCAGGAAGTCTAGGTCCTAGGACTCCAAAGTTGGTTTGATGTTACCCTTGTCTATTTGGTCTTTTCAATCTGAAAAATTACAAGGACCTAACATAATGGCGATCACGGTGGGACTGAGTGAGTAACAGCTTAAATATTCCTTCAAAACTCAAAAATACCCTATCAAACTTAGATAAATCAAGTGTTAGCCAAGAATGATACCTAGTTGATTTTCCATACTAACATAATGGCGAACATACTGGGTGTTGGGTATGTGTTATATTATTTCCACGACTATCCCCACGTGTTGTACGTTGCGTCGGGCGCAGCAGGGGGGTCACAAGGGGGGAGGTAGCCCCCACTGTTGGGGTCCAAGGCAGCGTCCTGGAAAAAATTATTTTGGTGTGCGGACCCACTCATAAGCGGACCCACTCATAGGCGGACCCACCCATGTTTTGTGCATGAGTTTGCACATGGTTTTGGGGTACGATGGTTTTCGGCCCCTGGTATTTTGTAGATCCGGTCAAGGGAACTACGGTTATGTTCTAATATAGGGTTAATGGATTGGGGTTTATGTATGCTTTGGCATGTATATATATGTGTTGTAACACTAAAAGGAATATAATGAAAAATCAAGCTGGTCGTCCTGATTTGGGATCCAGGGGAAAATCTCTGTGTTTATCGGTTTTATGTTTTATGCTCTCGCTATTGTTTATTTTCTGTTATAAGATTCATGTGTAGATAATTTCTGTTCAGGGTTAAAACCTACATTTGGTATCAGAGTTGTTTCAGCTTCAAGGGGATTCCTTTTCTACTGAGGGTTTTTTTCTTAGGCCTGAGGTAGACCCTATTCAGTGGGAGATCTACGGGATCGATTCTTGTGGTGAAAGAAGATGGCGAGTGGCAGAAAGATAGAGATCGATAAATTTAATGGTCAGAGTTTTGAGTTGTGGAAGCTCAAGATGGAGGATATACTAGTGGATAAAGATTAGTGGATCGCGGTAGATCCAGGTACTAAACCAACGGCAATTTCAGATGAAGACTGGAAGAAACTGGATCGGAAGGCTAAGAGCACAATATGGTTGTGTGTCTTAGATTCAATATTGTTGAATGTATCTGGGGAAGCTACGGTGAAGAATTTGTGGGAAAAACTTGGGCCTTTGTACCAATATAAGTCTCTAGTGAATAAGTTGTTCCTGCGGAAAAAGCTGTATAACCTGAGGATGAAGAATGGAGACTCGGTGACAGAGCATCTGAACGCCTTCAATACTGTGGTAAGTCAACTGTCATCTGTTGATATTAAAATCTCATATGAAGATAAGTGCATCAGTTTGTTGTGTTCTCTACTAGACTCATGGGACAGTCTAGTTATTGCAATAGGTAGCAATACAACTACCTTGAATTTTTATGACATTGTCTCGGCCTTCTTTGTGAATGAGACGAGAGAAATATGGAGGGCGAGAATGGAGATGCTGTATGGGAAGGTCACAAAACAAAAACAAAGTAAGGTTTAAAAATGGGAGATCAGAAATCTGGGGAATATAAATCTCTGGAAAATTTGTAAAAGTGTCTTTGAAATGCGGAAAGGAAAGGGCACTACAAAAGGACTACGGATCTGGCTTCGAGAGAGGGATTAGATGCTCCTTCTGCAGAGGAAAAAACCACCTCGGATGAAGGTGGGGATGTGTATTTGGCTTCTTCTTAAAATACACATGTAGATCATGAGTCATGGTTTATTGACTCAGGTGCATCCTTTCACTTCACTCCCCATAGGGAGTGGTTCTGCAAGTATGAGAAATATGATGGTGGTGATGTCTTCCTAGGGGATGATAGGAAGGCGAGAATCGTCAGACGTGGAAAGGTCAAGCTGAAGCTACAAGGTGGAAGGATTAGAACAGTTCACAGTGCATATTCTGCATTGACGTCGGTTGTAAGCAAGATGGATGATCACAGTGTAGCTCTGGTTCGAGAAAGATGCTAGAAAGATGGTTGGGGAGACACTTTGGTATTAATGCGATTATGCGGATTGGAACTCTATACAAGCCAAAAGGTATGTGTTATTGATGGGTGTCTTGGATTGTGGTTACGAAAGTGGAGCACCAGTCTGTTTGTCTCTGAAGAGAAAGACCATGCTATGGCATCAAAGGCTTGGACATATTGGAGAGAAGGAACCTTCGGATCACTATAGAAATGGTGTAATTCGAAGGTATGTCTAATTTCTCTCTAGATTTTGATTTCTGCGAACATTTTGTATATGGGAAGTATAATCGGGTGAGTTTTCCTTCTGGTGCTAAGAGGGCGAACAAGATATTAGAACTTGTGCACGGTGATGTGTTTGGACCTGTGTCAGTTCCATCACTGGGAAAGTCTGTGTACTATGTTTCATTCATAGATGACTTCTCAAGGAATACATGAATATATTTCTTGAGGAAGAAATCTGAAGTCTTTGACAAATTTAAAGAATTTAAGGCTCTGGTGGAAAACCAGACATAGAAGAAGATAAAGGCGTTGAGGACAGATAATGGTGGGGAGTTCTGCAAGAAGGAATTTGAAGAGTTCTGTAAGAAGTGTGGTATAGCACGGCAGAAGACTACTCCATACACACCTCAGCAAAATGGAGTTGCAGAAAGAATGAATAGAACACTGATGGAAAAGGTAAGAAGCATGCTCAGTGGTACCGGGTTAGGACAAGAATTCTGGGCAGAGGCAGTGGAGACTGCATGTTACTTAGTTAATAGATCACCTTCATCAGCGTTGGAGGATAAGACTCCACATGAGGTATGGACTGGTAAGAAACCCTCTCTTTCACATCTAAGGGTATTTGGATGTGATGCATATGTACATGTTCCAAAGGAGAAAAAGACCTAGTTGGATAATAAATCTGAAAGGTGCATCTTTATTGGGTATAAGGATGGTTTAAGAGGTTACAAGCTTTGGAACCCGAAAACAAGGAAGGTTGTGTACAGCTGAGATGTGGTGTTTATAGAGGTGAAAGATGTTGTTGAACATGAAATCATACCAAAGGAACCTGAGAAGATAGAGTTTGAGCTAAAGGAGGATGAATCAGACTCTACAACAGAAGAAGATTCAGAAGAGGAAGAGCCACAAACTCCAGCTATGAGAAGATCAACTCGGGAAAGAAGGCAACCAAAAAGGTATAGTCCATCTACTTTATGTTTAGGTTTTACCTTAACTATAACTGATGATGATCCCAGAACTGTCAGGGAGGCAGTAGATTCAGAGGATGGAAAACTCTGGAAGGAGGCCATGGTTGATGAAATGGAATCCTTGCACAAAAATGAGGCATGGGATCTGGTGGAGTTTCCGATTGGAAGGAAGCCCATCGAGAGAAAATGGGTGTTTAAGAAGAAGATGAATGTAGAAGGCAAGGTTGAGAAATACAAAGCTTGGTTGGTAGAAAAAGGTTATTCCCAGGTGCCAGGAATTGATTTTGGTGATATTTTTTCTCCTGTTGCCAAAGTTACTTCTATTAGATTACTTTTATCTGTTGCTGCTGCATTTGATTTTGAGATAGAACAGATGGATGTGAAGACAACATTTATTCACGGGGATCTAGAAGAGGAGATCTACATGAAGCAACTTGAAGGCTTTATGGTGAAGGGTAAGAAAGAACTGGTGTGCAGGTTGAAGAAGTCTCTGTATGGGTTAAAACAGTCACCAAGGATGTGGTATCAGAAATTTGATACCTATATATGGGGACTTGGCTTCACGAGAAGCAAGGAGGATCACTGTGTTTATTTTAAATTAATTGGTGACCGTGTTATTTATTTGGTCTTGTATGTGGATGATATGTTGTTGATTGGAAATGACAAAGAAATTATCCAATATTTGAAGACCCAACTGTTCTCCAAATTCGACATGAAGGATCTTGGTTAAACTAGAGGAAGTATGTCGAAACTATATTGCAGAGGTTCAATAAGCAGGATAGTAAACCAGTGAATGTTCCTATTTCTGTAGGTGTAAAGATGTCTACTAAAAGTGTCCCAAGACACACGAAGAAGAGGAGTATATGTCCCATGTTCCATATGCAAGTGTAGTGGGTAGCCTGATGTATGCAATGGTCTGTACTATACCAGACATTGCACATTCAGTGGGAGTATTGAGAAGGTTTATGTCAAACCCAGGAAAGGAGCACTGGACAGAAGTGAAGCGGGTTTTTCAGATATTTACGTGGCACTAGTGATTATGGCTTGTGCTACCAAGGAAGACCAGGATTGGAAAGAATGTTGGATATTCGTGGTTTTGTTGATGCAGACTGGGCTGGAGATCTGGACCAAAGAAAATCTACAAGTGGGTATGTGTTTAGCCTATTTGGAGGCGCAGTCAGTTGGATGAGTAAAAGACATTCTGTAGTGGCTCTTTCAACTACAGAGGCAGAATACATAACAGCCATTCATGCAAGCAAGGAAGCAGTTTGGTTGCAGAGATTTTGTTCAAGTATGGGGTTGGTACAACAAGCTATAAGGATAGACTTTGAAAGCCAAAGTGAAATTTTCTTGGCTAAGAACCCTACTTACCATTCAAAGACAAAGCACATTGATGTTCAATATCACTTTTTTAGAGATATGGTTGAGGCTAAAAGGGTGTTGCTGGTAAAGGTGGACACTTTGAAGAATGTTGCAGATGAATTGACGAAGTCTGTGTGCACTCAAAATTTCTCTTGGTGTAGAGAAACAATGGGTGTTGAAGAATTGGCCCAATGAGTAAGCTCTCGTGTGGGCCCCTGTGGAAAGAAAACAACAAGTGGGAGAATATTGGGTATGTGTTATATTATTTCCACGACTAGCCCCACGTGCTGTACGTTACGCCGGGCGCAACAGGGGTGTCACAAGGGGGGAGGCAGCCCCCACTGTTGGGGTCCGGGGTAGCGCCCCGACAAAAATTGGTTTGGTGTGCGGACCCACTCATAGGCGGACCCACCCATTTTTTGTGCATGAGTTTGCACATGGTTTTTGGGTACGATGGTTTTCGGCCCCTGGTATTTTGTAGATCCGGTCAAGGGAACTACGGTTATGTTCTAATCCTGGGTTAATGGATTGAGGTTTATGTATGCTTTGACATGTATATATATATATATGTGTGTTGTAACACTAAAAGGAATATAATGAAAAATCAAGCTGGTCGTCCCAATTTTGAATCCAGGGGAAAATCTCTGTGTTTATTTGTTTTATGTTTTATGCTCTCGCTATTGTTTATTTTCTGTTATAAGATTTGTGTGTAGATAATTTTTGTTCAAGGTTAAAACCTACACTGGGGAACATTCATTAAAAATATTAGTGTATCATAAAGAAGTTAGAAAACCCAAAAATATCTCTAGATTGGTATTCAATTGTTGATGGTGGACAACAAGCAAATCCTCAAACAATTAGCATCATCCACCTGGTGACTCCACTAGTTTGCAGTAGACCTGGTGACTCCACTGTTTCTCACAGACTCCTCTGGGAATGTATTAATCAATCCTGATAGAAGGGAACCCAGTCACATACTGTGTGAATTCAGTAATTTTTTAGATAGGTTTGTTTTGAAAACTCTTACGAATTTTCAGCCTCTCTGTGTTGTGGGTCTAAAATGTGGCTTCACAAAAAATCAGCACCAGATCTCACCCTGATCCAAACCCTCCTGATATAGTTGATGACCTAGAAAGAATATTAAGAAAAACTTATAGGACTGAAGATTCAACTATTGTTAGACCAATTCACAAATCAAGTTCTTTTCCTGAAAACCTTACATCCTTGTAAGATACCCAATTTGACTTACATCATACAAGAAACCTATTCAAAACTAAGTCTCAAAGTTGGATAGAATAGACAGACCTTGAGCCTACATGCTTACAACAGAGTCCTAGTAGAGAAGCCTCCCCTTCCACTCCTCTTGATTTTTAGCTTCTCCAACACTTTGAATCCTTTCATTATAAATCTGCTCAAAATCATCTAGTAGGTCCAAGTACATCTGCCACCCCCACTCATACATCTAATGTGAAAACCACTTCATTTCATCCTCCGCCTCCACCCATAAACCATCCTCTTGTAAATCCTCCTTGGGTTCCATTCCCTCCTATCATGGCAGCATGGTATGCCCCCCTGGTACTACCATAACCTTTACTGCCTATGCCATAAGACTACCAAGCTAAGATCCCTCACTTTAATGGGACTGATTCTACTACTTCCCAACAACATGTAGACAAGATGAATGATGCTTTTGACTACCAAGAAATAGAAGAGGAGACCATAAAAATGAGAATGTTTGCCCAAATTTTATAAGGATAAGCAAAGAAATGGTTCAAAAACTTAACTCCTAATAGCATTCATGATCTCCCTTCCCTTGATCAAACATTCATAAACAAGTGGGATACTAAGAAAAATCCTCTTCAAATCCTATCAGAGTATGATAACCTTAAGATAAATGTTGGGGAAAGTGTTCAAGACTACTGCACTAGGTTCAATAGTGTATAAAATTCCCTTCCTCCCCACATGAAACCCCCACAAGGCCTAGCCTTAGTAAAATTTCCAGATGGATTTGATCCAAACATGGCTTATCAAATAAGAGAAAGAGACCCCCTTACCTTAGAGGACATGAAAAGGGGAGCAGTAAGTTTAGAATCCAACCTAATTGCTAAAAGGGATAGAATGAGAGAAGAGAAGAAGGTTACATATAAATAGGAAACTATGGCCTCCACATATGATGCTAAAATTGACAGCTTAGTTAGGACATTGGAAAGGATGATGGAGAGAATTAACTTGAATGAAAGAGCACCTCCTAGGGAAAAAAATAAATCCTCAAAACAAAAACAAAAACCAAAAATTCAGAAGAGACCCTCCTCAAATAAGACAAAGAGAAAATGACCAGCAAATCAGACCTCCTTTCCAAGAAAACTATGTAGATGAAGAGGAGAGAGAGACCGAAGAGTCGGAAAAAACCATGTCAATCTAATAGGCTTTGATAGTGAGGATGTTGTTTTTCTCACCGAAGAAGAACAAGGTCTGTTTTCCTCAAACCAAAATGAAAGAAAATATGAGGATTATGAAAAATACAAACTAGGGTTTTAAAATGCTATGATGGAGGTTCATAGGCAGTATGACCTCAGAAGTAGGAAAACACAAGACATCCGTAAGAGGAACAAAATAGAAATTTTTGCTAGTAAAACTCCTGAAAACACTTCTAGAAAGACAACAGAAAATACCAACATAATGGCTAAGAACTCTAATAAAATAAAAAACAAAATTAGTCAACATGATGGTGACCAAATCTGCCCTAGTCCATCAACTAGTGGCCCTGAAAAAAATGCTTTAACTGACATTCCAAATAAAATTCATCAAGTTAAAGTTGCTGAAAAGACCATGTATGATAAAACCAATGTAAATATACCAAGAACACAAAAAACATTCAATATCGAGAGTGAAATTGCCAAATCAAAATAGCCATACTCCTTACTGAACTAGTGACTCAAGATGTATATAGATCTCAAGTTTTGAGAGCTTTAAACATAGGAAATGAAACCAATACTCTAAATCTAATTGATGACAAGCCAGAGTTATTGTTTGGACTAGAAGTAGAGGGAAAATTTCAAGAGGGAGTCGTGCCTCCATTCTATGTCAGTTTAAACATCCATGGAAAAATCCTATACAATGCTATGCTAGACTCTGGTGCTTCACACAACCTCATGCCAAAGGTAGTGATGGAGAGATTACGCCTCGAAATAACCAAACCATACAAATAATTTTACTCTTTTGAAGTAGAGTTAAATGTTTGGGTTTAATCAAATATCTATGTGTCAATCTGGCACAAATACCAGCCAAGAGCCTAGTCATGGATATTGTAGTGGCTAACATTCCCCCAAAATATGACATGCTCCTATCTAGATCATGGGGAGCCAAACTACAAGGAAACCTCCAAATGGACATGCCATATGATCCCATTCTAGTATTTAACCAAATAAGAAGACTGTACAGATAATCTCACATGAAATACATGGTGAGAAGCAAAGATAGGCCAAACAACACCCCTCTCTATTCTATCCATTCATAACTTGACTCATTTATCTTGTACAACGAAGATGCCATTAATGAACAAGTAAATGAAAAAGAGGAAGAGCAAGACCTGTCAGAACGGTTAGGCCAAACACAAAATGTAGAACATAACATCCAAAACCCTAACAACCATGCACAACAACATGATGGTGAATCTAAAATTGAAACACTTTGGAACATGAGCTTTGATGGCTCTTGTTGCAAAGTTGGTTCAGGAGTAGGTGTTTGGATACACAACACTAATGAAGGTCACTCTTACAAGCTGGATTTTCCATGTACAAACAATATTGCAGAGTATGAAGCTCTTCTCTTAGGGTTACAAATGCTGAAAACTATAGGAGCTAAGAGGATTTCTGTTCAAGGATATTTCGAGTGAATTATTAGGCAAATCAAAGGAGAATATTCAGCCAAGAATCCTAGGCTAAGAGAATATATAAATGTTTCCTTAGATCTCCTAAAAACATTTGAAAAATATGAACTTACCTCGGTCCCAAGAACTCAAAACAACCTTGCAAATGAACTAGCCTTTGTTGCCAACACTGTCCAACTACTTCATACCAATGAACAATACACTGTAAAGGTCAAAAACATACCTACAGTCACTGATAACATATATTATTGGCAAGTGTTTGAAGGTGAAAAACATATTGAAGACTTCCTGCAATCCAAAAATGAATTTGAGATGCCAAAATCAGATTCAGATCATGAAGAGGAATGCTCTGATGAGGAACAAACACACAAAGAAGAGCTACCTTATGTTGCTAAAATAAATATGCTAGAACACCCTCTTAAGGAAAAATTGTTTGAAGACTCAGACAAAAGAGACCTTGAGGTATTTCAATGCGAAGATAACTTATTTCCAAGAGGACTTTCCCCCTTAGAAGAATTGTTTGATTTCAATGATGTTGCTAGGAAGCCTAACATGGAATCCACCGAAACAGATGTAGAAGAATGCAACATAGGCAGTGAATAAGAACCTAAAATTATCAAACTGTCCAAAAAACTACCAACTCTTATAAAACATAAATACATTGAAATATTCAAAGAATTCAAGGATGTGTTTTCATGGGGCTATGAGGACTTGAAGTCCTATGACACAAACATCATTCAGCATTATATTCCTCTCAAGGAAAACCAGAAACCATTCAAACACAATTTGTGTAGGATAAACCTAGTCCTAATGCCTCTAGTTGAGAAAGAAATAAAAAATATGTATGATGCTGGAATAATAGTCCCCCTTAGGTACTCAAAATGGGTCTCAAACGTTGTGTCATCAAGGAAAAAGATAGGAGAAATCAGGCTACGCATAGACTTCAGAAATTTGAACAAGGCCTCCATGAAAGACAATTACCCTTTACCTAAGATGGATCATATAGTGTAAAGGGTGGTATACTCCAAAAGAATATCTTCGCTTGATGGTTTTTCAGGGTATAATCAAGTACTAATACTTCCAAGTGATCAACACAAAACCGCCTTCACTACACCTTGGGGCACCTTCATGTATGTCAAAATTCCTCTTGGGTTAATTAATGCCGAGGCCACTTTTCAAAAAGCCATGGACATTTATTTTTCCAAATAAATAAGCTATTTCATTGTGATATAACTTGATGACATCACTATTTACTAAAAAATCGATGAAGAACACCTAGCTGACTTAAGAAAGGTTTTTGAAAAGTGTAGAAAGTATGGTTTATCTTTGAATCCCAAGAAAGCTATTTTTGGCCTCCAAGAAGGGAAACCTATAGGCCACATCATCTTTGAAGAAGGGATCAAGATAGAACCAAAAAGGATTGAGGGGATATTGCAGATTAGTCACCCTAGAAACATAAAAGAGCTGCAATCTTTCATTGGAAAGATAAAATTCTTAAGAAGGTTCATACCAAACCTTGCTGAACTCCTAAGAAACATTAAAAACATGTTGAAAAGAGAAATAGGAGTCAAATGGACCACCGAATCAAAGCAATCCTTTGAACTGGTAAAACAAGCACTTACCCAAACACGAGTTCTAATCAACCCTGACTTTACCAAGGACTTTTTCATCTTCTCATTTGCATCTGAACACACAATTGCTGCAGTATTGTTACAAAAGAACATAATGGGACAAGAAAAACCCATAGCTTTCTTCAGCAAGGCACTAAAAGATGCACCTCTGAAATATAACATCATGGAGAAACAAGCTTTTGCCTTGATCAAAGCCTGAAAAGATTTCAGAGTTTACATCTTGCATTCACATGTCATTGCTTTTGTTCCTCATGTAGTTGTTAAGGACATACTAACTCAGGATCCTGATGGTAAAAGAGGTAAGTGGATTTCTATCATTTTAGAGTATGATTTGGAAATCAAGCCCACCAAGCTAATCAAAGGGAAAGGACTAGCCAAATTGATGGCTGAAGCAAACTTTCAAGCATTGGACATAAACATGATACATTCCTTGGATGAACAAGAGGAGTTGGCGACTCCACCTATTGAAGAATCACTTTTGAACTCACTCTGGTATGCTGATATATTATATGTGCTTTTTAATCTAAATGCTCCTCCTGGTTTGTCCAAAACAAAGGCCAAATTATTGAAACAAAAATTCAAAATTTTTTGCATTTTAGACAAAGTTTTATATTGGAAAAATTATGTTGGTATCTTGCTTAAATGTTTACTTGAAGATGACGCAGATAGAATCATGTATGAGTTTCATGAAGGAGAATGTTGAGGTCATCTCTATTGGAAAACCACTGAAAAAAAAATCCTTAGAGCTAGTTTCTATTATCCCACTCTTTTCCTTGATATCCAAAAGCTAGTAGTGACTTGTCATAAATGCCAAATATTTGAGGGAAAGAGAAAACTATTTCCTTTTCCTTTACACCCTATAAATGTTCAAACTCCTTTTAAACAGTGGGGTTTAGATTTCATTGGAGAGATCCACCCCGCCTCCTCTGCCCAACACAAATGTATCCTCACTACAACTGACTATTTCACCAAATGGATAGAAGCCATCCCTTCAATGACTGCCATTGACTTTGTAATCATCAAATTCCTTGAAACCAATATTCTGTCTAGATTTAGCTGTCCAAGAAAAATCATCACTGATAATGCTGCTGCATTTAAATCCAAGAGAATGGTAGACTTTTGCCACAAGTATCACATTACATTAGGGAATTCTACATCTTATTACCCTCAAGGTAATGTGTTGGCTGAGTCCTCTAAATTTTTTTTGGTAAACATCATCAAGAAATTACTGGTAGAGAACAAAAAGTCATGGCACAGCAAATTAGTGCATGCACTATGGGCAGATAGATTAACAAGCAAGAAATAAATTAACATGTCTCCCTATCAACTAGTGTATGGCATGGATGTAGTTTTTCTAACATGTTTGGGAATCCCAGTGATGAAGCTCCTCCAAGAGGTGCAGTGAGAGGAGAATGATATGCAAAGGAGGCTGAACCAAACCATTCATTTGCAACAATCAAGGGAATAAGTATATAATAGAACACAAGCAGTATAAGAAAGCATCAAGAAAATATTTTAAAAGACGACCAAAGCAAATGATTTCTAGATTGGACACAAAGTGCTGAAGTGGTATTCAAGAAGAGAGGATAAAGGAAAACATGCAAAATTTGAAAATCTGTGGAAAGGCCCATACACCATCCATTCAGTTAGAGGTAAAAATTCATTCTTCCTACAAGAAATGGATGGAACAAAGTTATTTGGAGGTCCTGTCAATGGGAGGATACTCAAGCACTATTTTTGTTGAAATTCTTAGTTTAAATCTTTGTTCATTGTACATAACATTTCTTGAATAAAAGATCAGAAAAATGAAACACAAATAAAAAATAAAAGAAGAAAAGATGGCAGATAAAAAGAAGAGGTAAAGCCCCATATCAAAAAAGAATATGTCTGAAAGTGTGCAAGTCAAAATGCCACTACTTTTGAGGAAGAAAATTCTTGTTTAGTCATACAGCCTAACCATGATTGAACATGTTTTAAATTTCTACTGATAAGTTAGAAAATGAAGATTTTCCAAACCATCTAAACTTGGCTCATCAGTAGAGGAGGTTAGGAAAAGGTACTGGTTCTCAAAGCTTAAATTTGAACCACAGAGAAAAGAGAGGGATGAGTGACAAATTTCAAATTATAAGCCCTCAAGTTTCTAGTTTTACTTGTACAAAAATAAAATCTGTGTGCAACTTGTCCAAAATGCCACAACTCATGACAAATCAAACATCTTAAACTCGATTTTAACATGTTTTAAATTTTGTGTTGATAGGTTAGAGGATGAAAATATGTCAAACTGTTTAACCTTGATAGATAAGTAGATTAGGTAGAGAATAAAATATTTCATCAGTCTAATCTGAGCTCTTTGAAGTTATAAGGGTAGAAGTAGATAGTTTTTATGCTTTCAAAAGAAAAATGATGTCCAAGTTTTGCCAATCCAAATACACCCAAATGAAGAGAAAATGTTAGGAAAAGTATGATGGGTAAGTAGGGTTGATGTTGAAGCAATCATATCTTTTTCAGATTGTAGGATCACAACTTCAAAGAACAACAACAAGATCAACATTGCAAAATGAAGGAAATCAACAAGCATGTGAGGCATCTCATCTGCAAAATCAGAGATCTGAGGTTCTTGACACCTCTTGAAAGGAGCTTCCCTCTGCAAGTGGAGCCACTATTAGTAATCAGTATTTTTCACTATCTTTATATGACTATAGGATGTTTATAGATTTCTGATAGCAATATTCTTTGAATATCTTGAGTTTCATAAATCTCACTACCTTCATTATCTTATAAAACTATTTTCACTATTCCTTAGTTGGTCTCCTCAAAATCACCCTGTTGCTATTTTAAAAACTCATCATGGGCTTATACCTCTCATTTTCATCCTCCTTCCCTGCCTATGAAATCATTTCCCTATTTGTCCCCTGTCAATAGACTCCATCCTCCCTCTAGGGTTTCCTATAGCCAACTCATTCCCATGTCCTTTTGGGGATAATAACCCACAACAAATACTCTGTTTTCACTTGAAAAAATCTAGGTCTAATTTCAGTCAAAATCATTTCAGAAGGACCCTCTCACTAGGTCATTAGGGTTTTACATTGTTTAAGGTCATCCTTGGATGTTTTAGGTACTTCTTTTACTTTGCTATAATCTGGCTCAAATTTAATAGAATGTCAAGAAATGATTATTCAAGAAGGACCTGAAATTTCCAAATAAGTTTGTCTTATCAGTTCAGAAACCTGCAATGAGTAAAATGCAAAGAGTTTAGCACTTCTGCAGGAGTGTTAAAGGATTTGTCAGCAGAAGGCACTAATGAGGTAGACTATCTACTCCTAAATCAATACAACTTACAGCAAAGGAAAGGGAAACAACTTGGACTTGTAGAGAAATAGGGTTTTGAACTTGATGGTGCAGTTAAGTGCCAAAATAGTGATCACTTGCAGAAAATAACATGGAGGAAGCACACAAGGCCAAGCATGAAGAAAGTCTATCAGAATAGATTGATGGAATATCGAAAAAGGTGAGGTGAACTGGACATCAATGAATGAACTTGAAAGGGTTATAGAGAACTTAGAAGACAAAATTGATGATTGTTGTAAAGAATGCAAACACCTAGGGTTTTGAAGAAGATGGTTAGAGAAGGTAAAAAGCATGAGTTGAGCTCCATGGTGAAAACAACAGAAGATTTTGAAGATGCTACTATGTGATTAAACCTCAAAGTTATCAAAATGAACTTGTCATGCCACAAGAGACAAAAGAAAGGTCAACTTTATGACTTTATCAACCTGCAAGGAAAAAGTGTCAAAAAGGGTTAGTAAGAAAAGAAAAAGGACTTTTGACATTAGAAAGTGGGTTTTCATAATTAAATAAAATTCCTATTATCTATAAAATCCCATGAAAAAATTCAAGAGAATCATTTTTTCATTTCAAAAGATCAAGAGCACTCAGGAGAGAATATTTTGTGAGTTTTCAAGCAAAATTTGGGCAAATTATATTGGCACTGCGCCCTTGCCATTCCCCCCCATACCTTTTCTGAAGGTACTGCATGCATGGGAAGTGGCGCTACATGCTGGGAGTGGCACTGCACTCTTGCCTGAGAAGACTCTACTGAGAACCCTTGGAGTTGCACGCTTAGCATTAGCGTTGCGCACCTAGGCTTGGCGTTGTGCCCTCAGCCTTGGCGCTGCGCGCTTTGACAGAGAGGTTTTATCCCTCTTCTAATCACCCAAACAAAATAAAATTGCTTCCAAATCTTGGCTCAAGTCTTCTAAGACACTGATAAGAGGTAAGTACATGCCCTAACCCAATTTGAATCTATTTTGATCATCATTTAATCAGTGAAAATGAAACCCTAATCAAACCCTAAGTTTCAAGATTCAAATCACTGTTTCATCCCTACTTCATCTTCCTTGAAGAAAACCAGTGATAGACAGGGGTAGTTACATTTTTGAGGGCTTCCATTCATCTTGCTTGTCACAACATCCATTCCCCTCATTCTCAGTCATTCCATTCATTTTAAAAACTACCATTTCATACCCTCCCTTCATCTCATTTCACATCAGCCCTAGGGTTTCCAAAACAGAGTTTACATTGTCTGAGGGTGAAGACAGTGGTATGGAGGCACAAATGCCAAGGAGGCATGATCATAAAGGAGGAAAGATAAACAGATTTGAACCCATCAATATAAAGGAGCTCATGGCATCTCCTCTTACTGTTTCATGTTTCAAACATGTAGGTTGCTTTGTTTTTTGTGAGAAGATGCAATAAATACAAAACCACCCTAAGCTAACAAGAGTCTTCATTATCAATTTGCATGAAAAACAAGTTAATATTGTTGGTGTCACCTTCTAGTTGTCTACAGATGGCATTTCCAATGCTATAGGAATACCAAGTGTGGGAAAAAAGTGGTTCAATCAAGATAACCTAGACATGAGTTATTTTTAACCATATCTAAAACCTAGGTATAACTACCACCACATATCCATATTTCCTTTTTCTCATCTGCTTGATAGATATGCACCCATGATGAGGATAATCATGAAGTATTTCACATGTGAGGGAAGGTTTTCCTACCTCTACTCATACCACATCCAGCTTCTTATGCATTTCACCAGAGTTTGGATGTTGCATATACCATATTATCTTTACCGAAGGATTGATAAAATGGCCTACATAGTGCAAAAGAGAGACTATCCTTAGAAAATGTAAAGCTTGTTTCATCACTAACTTATCAAGATGGTGGTTATGCACCAACTCCAGTAGAAGAATATCCCATGGGAGACCTTCATTGCCAATGAGGTTTTCACTTCTCCACATGGCCATCATCAACAAGATATCCCTTCCTCATCTCATCCTCCCATTCCTATTTCTCCATCACATCACACTACTCATGCATCACCATCCACTCACATTCCTTCACCCCATGATGACCCTTCCACATCACCTTTCCATAATCCTTCACCCTCATATCATGATGACACAACATTAAACAGTGATGAGAACATTGAAATAGATGGCACCAAAATGAGTGACATTGAGCCACTTCCTTTGACCTACCAGAGAGGCTACAGGCATGTGTTTTTTTCCCTTAAGAGGCAAGGGGCCATGCCTTCTTCATCAACAAAAAATCTTGATAAAGGTAAGGAAAAGGTCATAAACAGGTCATTGTTGAAGAGGAGGATACACATGAAACTGAACAAGAGTTTCAACTGATTGAAATAGAGGATGAGAATGAGGAGAGGATCACAAACATGCTGCTCAAAATCAATGTTGCTAGGATTAGTGAGCTTCAAGCTAATCTTGGTAGGGTAAAGAATGTGATCAACTATCTTGAGTTAGAAAACTAGTAGTTGGAAACAAAGCAGGCCATCAGTGAGGTCAGGGAAATCAGAGCTTGGAAGGAGGCCAGAAAGGCCAAGGCTATGCTAGATGAGACCTTAGGCACTTTTGATGATAGTGCACATGAGGAAGAAAGAATTTCTAGTAAGAGGCCAAGGAAAATTTGGTTTAAGAAGGCTTTAGCCTGGGAAAGAGAGAATAGGATAGAATTGGCAGAGCAACTTGTTGAGCCTCAAAATTGTGCTTTCCTTCACCTCATTTTACCTCATTTTCCCTTGTCCATTTATATCTTAAACCCAATTGATCAATAAATATAGTTAAAATTACTTCTAGAATGATTTACATGACTGACTTGTTGAATTTTGTGATTTTTTCCATTGTTAAGCATTTTGACCGGAACTAGCTACAGAATGCAGACATTCCGTAGCTAACCGGCGATTCTGCAGCTGCCTTCATGTTTGAGTATGTTCCAGGTGGCCTCTTGAGAAAAACCGCATATGGGCATGATCCACATCATGTCCACATGGTTCGTTGCTCATCATGGAGGAAGAAATGAATTTTGGGTATGGTTTTGAATGTGGGGAACACATTTATGAAGGAAGACTCCTATTAGGACTGTCTCAGTCCAGATGTCTTTTCTTCTTCACGCAGCCACTTCAAAGACTCCTAACGTGATTCGGATAAGGAAAGACATTGTTCCTAAATTGTTGTAATTATTGTTACGTGCATTTTCTTTATAAACTCTTGGGAGACCGAGAGCTAGGTTAGAGATTTTATGTTAGATTTGCTGCTAGATTTTGTTTAAAAACTTTGTGTTATGTCCTTGAAGACACAGAGTGTTATGTTCAAACTATTGCATCGTTAATGGAGCAGACAAAGTTATTTTGAAGGCGTGATTTAATTTGGAGTTGAATGTCGTCAAGTGGTAGAGGGCCCCTTCCTCTTGCACGGATTTCTTTTGCGTAAATTAGATAAGTTTTCCTAGCTGCCTTTATGTTTTGCATTTGAATTGGTAGTTGTTTTGTTTTAGCTACTGTAGTCGTATTCATTCTAGCTCTTCCACAAGAAGACACTCTTCCAACAGATTATAATGACGAATGTTGAATGACTATGGTATTGTAGGATTAGGAGTTGAATTTATAGTTGTTTTAACTAGCTACTGTAGTTATATTCATTCCAGCTCTTCCACAAGAAGACACTCTTCCAACAGATTATAATAATGAATGATGAATAGCTATGGTACTGTAGGATTTAGTTGTAGTTTTTGCTGTTCACTATCACAGTCACACTTGTTCTAATCACTCTTCCACAAGAAGAAACTCTTCCAAGAAATTCTTAAGAAGTTCAAGACATGACCGTGATAATGAATGATTTAGTTGTGTGTTTGTACTAAGTATCATCTCTGTTCTTTCTCTTAAACGCTTGCCCAAGACATCATAATGACGAGTAGAGTATGGATGTGATAACTTAGTTTTTCATTTGCTTTCAGTCTATTTGCTTGCAATTGCATCCAAGTACACAGTCAGAATTGTTATACCTCTTCCAAAAGAAGGAACTCTTCCAAAATATCATTAATGATGAACAAATAGATTGTGTAACTTCATAGAATAATGCATGTTAGTATAGTTAGAAAGCTCCGGAGTTTCATTGCATTTAAATCATGTTCAGTTACTTTGTTTCAAGTTTGATGATGACTTATAGTTCAGCATTGTTCTAGTTTAATGGCATCTTAGGTTCATTCTTAGATTAACTCATTACACTTGCATCTCATATTCAAATTGTCATCCATTGCACAATAAATTACTTTAATTGTTAGGATTAACAAGACAACCTTCATTATTCACAAACATCTTCTTGTTCTAAAAACTACAAATAATCTATAGCCATAGGAATAGAAGACAACATCACTATAAGGTCTGAAACCTCTCTGTAATTTCCTCATCATTTTATAAACAGAGCTCTTCCTCAAAAGAACTATTTTGAACAAGAAACCAATAACTTCTTGAGTATAAGTTCTGTGACATTCAATTGAATTGCAGAATAGAACTAGGAATTAATCATAGAATAAAAGAGCTTAGGACAGAGTATTGCATCATTAGTGTTTAACTGTTTAGTTAGAGGATTTGCATATTTAGTGATCATTTCTCAAGTTTAGTTTGTGTCATTTGCCTAAAAAGTCATTATCAAGCTTTTTCTTTTATTTAGTCATAGTTTAGATTCTGCTTCAGTGTTTCCAATTGCATTTTCCATTCCATACATTAGGCTTAACTCTGTTTTGACCACCAACCCTTTCCATTAGTTTTCTAGACATTTCCATTGTGAACATAAAAATCACCAAAAGACCAAAAACATCATAAATCATCACAAAAGACCAAAAACATCACAAAACACCACATACAACGCATTAGGAAACAAGCACCTAGGTACATATGGTACACTTCACTACAGCAGTTTACAAATCCTGGTTGACAATTAAATGAGCTCAGTTTAGGAGACTAGATTGAGACCCAACATTTTGGCGCCGTTGCCGGGGAAGTGAAAACTAGGTAACCTTTGTTTCTTAGCACCCAAAAACAATTTTATGCGAAGGGAGAGAGATTCAAGGGGAAGATTTATAAGCAGCAGAGGCAGAAGTTTGATTTCTAGAACACCACTTGTTTCATCTAGATCCAGAACTAGTACACCTTCAACTCAAACCCATCTTCCATCCTTTACTGATCCTGGACTTCTAGAAGATCTAAGGTCACCTATTCCATCAGAGAAACCTTCCACTTCATCCACTAAACCTGCCATAGAAGAAGATCTAAAGACTCCTGTTAGGGACACAAATCTTTCTACTTCTACAGGAGAGTCAACCATGGCAGAAGAAGGAGGAGGAGGAGTTGTTAATGGAGAACACACATTATTTGGAGGAGGTAGAGGTAGAGGTAGAGGAGAAGGAGGAAGAGGAGAAGGAGGTAGAGGTGTAGATGGAGGAAGAGGTAGAATAGGAAGCTCTTTTGGATTCCCTATACTTGATGAAGAAACCAATACAACCATGAAAAACATTTCACCTTCTGTCCTTCCGAACTTCTATGGACTTAAAACTGAGGATCCTGAAACTTTCTTATTCGAATTTGAAGTGCTGTGTAGGACTTATGACTACCTACAAGATGCTCAAAAATTGAAATTATTTCCTTCAACTTTGAAGGGAGCGGCATTGAAGTGGTTTATGAGTCTAATCAGTAGTTCTATTAGAACATGGGAAGACATGAAACAAGCATTTCTAGAGAGATACTTGGATTATTGTATGCGGTTAATCATAAGGAAGAAGTGTTCAAGATGTTACAAAAAGAAGATGAAAACTTAGAAGATTTGTTGGAAAGATTTAAATACAACATAAAAAGGGCACAAAATGGAAAACCTAGATCAAGACACTTTAAAAGCTCTTTTGTTGAAAACAATTAGGGATGAATGGTTGGATATCCTTAACATGATGGGAAAAGGGGATATATCACAACTCACATTACACGAAATATCTGAGTTATGTATCAACCTTTCCGGAGGAATCTAAAAGCATAAAGGTCCAAGAGATCTGCTCTTGCAAGGGCAAGTAAATGCAGCACGGACCGGTAAGTAGATCAGAAATAGGACACATGCTTGATGATTTTAAATCTGACATCTTAGGGAGTCTTAGTGAACAAATAGACACCCTCAAGATACAAAACAAGCAAAAGGCTGAATCTGATGCTTGGGCAATCTTTTGTCCCAAATGTAGGAAGAAACATGCCTTGAGAGAGTGTCCTCTAGATAGATGTAAAAGTTGTAGAAACCTGTGTTATTTGTTCTAAGAAACATGAGACCAAGAATTGTCCTTCTCTTCCTGGTCTCAAGGCTGTTTTTCAGGAAGAAACTCCTACAGACTCCACAGAATCTCTTAACTTTGTATCTAGAAGACCTTGGCAGGGATCTCAGACACAAGGATTCCATGATCAAATGTATAATCAACCTCCATCTTGGAATTCTTGGCAGCAACCTTGGCCCCAATTTCAAAATCAATCGCAAGCTTGGGCACAAGGATCACAAGGTCCCTATGGAAGATACTCTCCATATTATCAGTATCCACCATCCTATCCACCATATCCACATTTTTATCCTCAAAATCCTCAACAAAATTTTCCTCAAAATCTTCAACAAAATTCTCAACAACATCATCCGAACCAACCTCATCAAAATCAACCACTTCCACTACCATTCCCTCAAAAATCAAATCAATTGCCAGCTCAGCCCATACCAAACCCCAATAATAAGAACCCTTAGAATACATACATGATAGAAGGACAACAATTTCCAACTTATTTAATTACTCCTCTAGACCTTAGTGATGTTCAACTTAGGTCTGGAAGGGTACTTGAGAAGAGGAAACCTTCTGTGATCATACAAGAACAAGATAATTCTGAGGAAGACTCCCTACGGGTTAATAAAAGTCTCGAGGAAGATACATCCTTTCAAGACCAAAACATTGAAAAACTAAAACAAAAAGATCCAATAAATCCAACTCCAGTATTAGAGCAACCATCCACATCTACTTCTATACCTCCCTTTCCGGAAAGACTACAAATTGATAAAGGTGTAGAAAAACAAATAATGGTGCCTAATTATGATTTCTTGGATGAATTGAAAAATGTTTGCATTAAAATTCCATTATTGCAGGCCATCAAGGAAATCCCAATTTTAGCCAAAACAATAAAGGAGTTGAGTATGAAGACAACAAGAAAAAGAATAAGAGAAACCAAGAAAATTCAACTGGTAGGACAAATAGCAGACATTATGATGGGCAAGATTTCTATTCCAAAGTATCTTGACCCAGGAAATCCAATTGTCAAAATTCACATCAATGGAATTGAAATCCAAAACACACTCATTGATTTAGGAGCAGCAATCAATATCATGAGTAGACAAATCATGGATAAACTGAAACTTCCTAATATTCTCTTTACACCCACATTATTACAATTAGAAGACAGATCTGTGATCAAACCAGATGGGGTACTAGAAGACATTCCAGTGTCCCTAGATTCTTGGGAATACCCTATGGATTTCATGATCCTAACTCCTAAGAATAATCTAGGAGGACATCCTGTTATATTAGGAAGACCTTGGTTGGCTACAGCTGATGCTTTTATTAGTTGTAGATCCGGTGATATGTACATCTCTGATGGTAGTTCAACTAAGAAATTCACTTTATATCCTCCGGCTAGGACAATTACAGATCTAGATGACACTCAATGGATAGAGGATGAAGAAGATTTACAACCTCTCTTCACAATTTCAGAAATTAGTGAAGATAATCAAATTCTGAATACTCTAGAAAATTTTGAATCCTCTCCAGAACATAAACATGAATCATTTCAAGAGGAATCCAATATTGAGTTCTTGTCATCTAGGCAGATGTCTCTTCATTCTATGGACAAATTTGGCAGCTCTACAAGTGAAATTTTTCCAGGCAAAACCTTGAACATAAACAAAAACCTAGAAAAATCTCAACAAGAAGAGTTAGTCAAAGTATTACAGAGACATTCTTCTGCATATGCATGGGAATACACTGAAATGAAAGGGATAAGTCCTAAGACTTGTACTCATCACATCTATATAGAGGAAAATTGCAAACCAATTAGACAGCCTCAGAGACGGATGAATCCAAATCTTAGGGAAATTGTCAAGGAAGAATTACAAAAATTGTTAAATGTTAATTTCATCTATCCTATTTCAGATAGTCAGTGGGTTTCTCCTTTGGTGATTGTGCCTAAGAAAAATGGAAAATGGAGAGTGTGTGTTGACTACCGAGAACTGAATAAAGCTACTCTTAAAGACCATTTTCCCTTACCTTTCATAGATCAAGTATTAGATACATTAGCTGGCAAAAAGTACTTTTCATTCCTAGATGGGTTTAGTGGTTACAATCAAATCCAAGTAGCACTTGAAGACGAAGATAAAACCACATTTACTTGTCCTTGGGGTACCTATGCCTACCGAGTATTGCCATTTGGGTTATGCAATGCACCTGCAACATTCCAAAGGGCAGTATTAGGAATTTTTTCTGATCTGATACATGACTGTGTAGAGGTGTATATGGATGATTTTACAGTTTATGGAGATACATTTGAAGAGGCTTTAGAAAACTTGGAAAAGGTCTTAAAAAGATGTCAAGAAGCAAACCTTTCTCTTAGTCATGAAAAATGTTTTATGATGTTCACTGAAGGTATTGTTTTAGGGCACCACATTTCGGGGGATGGGATTAGAGTTGATGAAGCGAAAGTTGAAGTTATTTCTAACCTATCCATTCCAAGTTGTCAAAGAGATGTTAGAAGTTTTCTAGGATTTACAGGGTACTATCGGAGATTTATAGAAAACTTCACCAAAATAGCATCTCCACTCTTCAAATTACTCACCAAAGATTGTGAATTTAAGTGGACTTCTGATTGCCAGTTAGCTTTTGAAACCCTGAAAACCAAAATTTCTGAAGCACCTATATTAAGGGGACCTAACTAGATGTTACCTTTTCATAT
This sequence comes from Pinus albicaulis, assembly GCA_034641835.2. NCBI lineage: Eukaryota > Viridiplantae > Streptophyta > Pinopsida > Pinales > Pinaceae > Pinus > Pinus albicaulis. Next base: position 965,731,926 of record CM076574.1, read on the forward strand.
CTTGACAGATGCTTCCGATACAGCTCTAGGAGCAGTATTAGGACAGAAAGATTTAATTCCCTATGCCATCTATTATATCAGTAAAAATTTGACTCCTGCAGAGTTAAACTATACTGTAACTCAAAAAGAGTTTTTAGCTGTTGTTCATGCCATTAAAAAATTTAGACACTATATAACAGGCTATGAAACTTTTGTTCACACTGATCATTCTGCAATTAGATATTTAATGAATAAATCAATCACTAATGGCAGAGTTATAAGATGGTTGTTATTATTGCAAGAATTCAACATTACTATTCTAGATAGGCCTGGAAAACAAAACACTGTGGCTGACTTCCTGTCTAGAATTCAAAATATCAAAGATGACACTCTGGTTGAAGATCAATTTCCTGATGAATATCTTTTTGCAGTTTCTACTCAAACTCCATGGTTTGCTGATATTGCTAATTATTTAGTTTCAGGAAAATTTCCTTCAATTATGAATGCAAGGGATAAAAGAAAAATCATTAATGATAGTGCGAGATATTCATGGGTCGCTAATGAGTTGTACAAGACAGGTCCAGATTTGATTATTAGAAGGTGTGTTCGTGAAGATGAGATGCCTGAAATTCTCAAGGCATGTCATGATGAACCTTGTGGCGGACACTTTGCGGATAAGAGGACAGCCTATAAGATCCTTAAATTAGGATATTATTGGCCATCTTTGTTTAAAGATGCAAGGGAGTATGTCAAAAGGTGTGACAGTTGCCAAAGGGTAGGGAAACCTTCTCCTTCAGGTGAGATGCCATTACAACCTCGGGTACACATTGAACCTTTTGAAAAATGGGCTTTGGATTTTGTAGGACCTATTAGTCCTCCATCAAGACAAAAGAAATACATATTAGTTTGCACTGATTATGTTACTAAGTGGGTAGAAGCTAAACCATTACTTGTTGCTAATGAATCATCTGTAGTTACTTTTCTCTTTGAGGATATTTTTACTCGTTTTGGTGTCCCAAGGGAAATTGTTACAGATCAAGGAGATCAATTTACATCAAGGCTAGTGGAGCAAATGATGGAGAATTACAAAATCAGACATAGAACATCTACTCCTTATCATCCACAAGCAAATGGTCAAGTGGAATCCACTAATAAAGTCATTGAAGGAATCCTAACAAAGACTGTTCATCTACATAGAAGAGATTGGGTAGATAGGCTTCCTGAAACCTTGTGGGCCTATAGAACTACATGGAGAAACACAACAGGCCATACTCCTTATGAGCTTGTTTATGGAAAGCAAGTTTTGTTTCCTATAGAGTTCCAAATCCAAACATTCAAGATGGCAGTTCAGCTAGGACTTGATCTAACGGAGGCACAAAAGCATAGACTGGAGAAAATTAATGAATTGGATGAGATCAGACAAGATGCAGTTCAGAAAACAAGTCTAGTCCAACAACAAAGGGCTAGATGGCATGACAATTTCATCAAGGAGAAGAAATTCAAAGAGGGTGACTGGGCTCTCTTGTTTGATTCAAAATTCAAGGATTTTCAGGGGAAATTTCAGACACATTGGCTTGGGCCATATGAAATTGTTCGAATTTTTGATAATGGGGCAATAAAAATCAGAACTATAGATGAAGAAGAGGTCACTTTTCTTGTGAATGGTCATAGACTGAAGCTATACCACAAGCCACTCTCAAGAGAAGAGTTTGTCAAGAAGTTCCAAGAAGACAATGATGTGAAGTTAATGAAGAAGAGTCTCTCTTCTTCATCAACTTGATTAAATTTTCTGAAGCATTTCTCTTCTAAAAAAAAAAAAAATAAAAAAAAAATAAAATAAAAATAAAGGTATAAACATGAAAACCAATCATTGATTGGCATGTTTATACAGAAAAGATAGGGTGAAAATCAGAGTCTCTCTGACACTCTAACTTTTCCCATTTTTGTTTTTATAAGAAGCTGTTATAAAAATCATAAGTACAGTTCCATAGTGCTTATGATTCATTTCATCTCACTCCATTCACTTATTCATCCATACTCCATCTCATCCATCATTCATATTTCACTCCATTCCACATCTCATTCATCTCCCTCCATCTTCCATTCATTTCATTTTCATGTCAAAACACAAAAATTTGATATCTTGCTGTAAGTGAATAAAATATGTCATGAATTGCAGTACAACCCTTATGTTCCTTCATTCCATTTCATGAACTGAATCCATTCCATTCCATTATCCACTTCATACATATCATAATCCATCATCCATTTTCATTCATACCACATAACATTTCACCCATACTCCAAAAACATTCCATTTTCATGATTAAAGTGTTTTACAGGAACATTCTGCAGCTCAGTGGACATTCTGCAGCTGATCAGCCTTTCTGCAGCCTGTTAGTCTTTCCGCAACTACAAATCCTGAAGGCATCAACTAGCAGACATCAGAATTACAACAAAGTGACCCAGTGAATTCATGAATCAAAAACATCAAGAAAATTATGAAAGATTCCTCCAAAGATGAGCAGAGAAGACAAAAGCTACAAAAATCAAATAAAGGGCAGAGGTAATAAGTTTAAAATTACAATGGCATTTCATAAAAGTTTAGCATAGTTTAGTTATGGATTATTCGAAAATGTTGTTTTAATTGTTTTTATTGATCAAACACCAACAAACCCTCTACAGACTTTAGATTAAAATCTTCCATTTCAAATTTCATATCCGATAGCATTTAAGCGGTGAAATGGCCAAAGCATTTGAATTTTCCACGTCTCTTAACCAAGACATTTAATGATGATGATTCCCTCTGCTGTCGTAAAATCCTCCGCCGTCTCCTCAATCATTAATACAATCCCTCCACCTCACTCCACTACTCCATTCCGTGACCACTACCATAACTTCATTCCGTAGCCGGCATTCCATTCCGAAGACAGAGATATTATTATCACCAGGAGCAGAGCTAAAGGATATCAGTTTGAATAACATTTGAGCATTATAAACGCAGAGCAGAGCAGAAGGGTAAATTTGGAAGTATAACAGTGTGAGGACTTGAAGTCACTTGATCCCGTGGGCAGATAAAATATCACTGTGGACGGAGTTTGAAGCATTTTCACTATCAACACAGAATTGTAGCAATGTGGAGTTTGAAGTCTTTTGTTACCAAAAGACAGAGGTGTTAAGTTTGAAACCTTTTGTTACCAAAAGACCGAGGTTTTAAAATTGAAACCATTTGCTACCAGAGACAGAGGTGTTAAGTTTAAAGTCTTTTGTTACCAGAGACAAAGGTGTTGTAGTGTTAAGTTTGAAGTCTGTTGTTACCAGAGACAGAGATGTTGCAGTGTTGAGTTTGAAGTCTTTTGCTACTAAGAGCCAGAGGTATTGCACAAAAAGAAATTTGAAGCCATCTGCCACTGTCTATCAGAGACATATCAGCTCGGAATTTGAAACTGCTTTCATTATCAAGCAGAGGCATATCAGCCAGAGGTTTTTAAGCTGTTGCCACTATAAATCAGAGGTATGTCATTCCAAAATTGAAGCCATTTTCATTTAAAGCTTGAAGCCATTTCAATCCGAAAGTGAAAGTCATTGTTTTGTGGGTAGAAGAGTGTTAATTTGATATTGAAAAATCATGGGTTTAATTGTAAGGACTGAACCTGTGGGTTCAAAATATTTAGAAGGTTACCCACAATGCAAATAAATGTTACAACAAATAGGATGGCTTCAATTTTTGGAAAAATTTAATGGCTTCCATAAGGAAGTCACTAAAACCTTTGCAAGATCATTTCAAGGAACCGAAGTTGAAGTAGGGGATGTCAAGTTTACTGTCACTGAAGTTTTTATTGCGGAGGCTACAGGATTGCTCAGAACTGGAGAGAGATGGTTTAAAAATAGGGAATTCCACAATGACTCCTGGAAACAAATTTTAAAATCACCAAATATGGATGTTAGTGTATTCAAGAAAGGAATTCCCAGTTCTGCATTGAAAAACAAATGGAGAAACATACTACTTCTTTTACAAAAAATTGTTACATGTGAGGGTAGATATGGGACATTTTATGTCTACCACATTAGACTAATGATGCATTTTCTGGGAGAAGATTTAAACCTACCATATTTCTTGCTTCAAAGTCTGAAGAAGATGGCTTCCTGTGTTCAGAGAAGAGTTCAATTTTTAGAGACAACCCTGTATCATCATGGTTTGGTCAAAATCTTGATTAAACATCATCTAGCTAAAACAAATGATACATGGGATGATTTCTTAATAAGAAATCATTTTGAAGAAGCAAAAGAACCATCACCTGAACCACAGCCTACAAAGAGAAGTAGGAAATGGAGGGCTTCAAAAGTTGAAATTGATAAACCAGTCCAAGAGAGCAGTGAGGAAATCATTTTAGAGAAGTTGACTCGAATCAAGAGGCAACTTAAGGAAGAAAAGATAATCAAGGAATCTGCCACAGAGGAAGGAGAGGGATCCTCTCAGCCTAGGAGAAGCCACAGATTAAAGGGAAAACTGAAGAAAATACCAATCAAACAAATAGGGGTAATCAATATAGAAGATGAAGAAACACCCATTGAAGAAGATGATGAAGAGGATTTTTATGAAGGAACCCCTAAAATTGATCCTGCTCAACAGGAAATTTATGACTATGTGGAAACCTTAGAGAGGACAGCTTCAGAAAGCAGAGAGAGAACCCCCAGTCCTCCACTGTCTGAAATAGATATATTAAGAAGGGATAGGTATGAGTTGGAATTACTGAATAGACACATCAAAAATGAGAATGAAATTCTCAAAGATCAAATCAAGCTCAAAACTGATATGAAATCAACCTTATCCCTGCATATAGACAAAGTGGAGAGGACCAATGAGAAGTTGAAGACAAGGAACAAAAAGCTAATCAGGGCACTCACCAACCTCAGGTTCAAACTTGTTATCAGGAAACCCAGAAGACCTCTAGCTTCCAGACAAAGGAAAAGAAGGGGATTAGATGTCCTTGCAGAAGCCTCTGAATTCATAGGATAATTTGCATGAGGACATGCAAAGAGACAGCAGTGGGGGTATGTTGAGCCTCAAATTTGTGCTTTCCTTCACCTCATTTTTACCTCATTTTCCCTTGTCCATTTCTATCTTAGACCCAATTGATCAATAAATATAGTTAAAATTACTTCTAGAATGATTTACATGACTAACTTGTTGAATTTTGTGATTTTTGCCATTGTTAAGCATTTTGACCGGAACTAGCTGCAGAATGCATACATTCCGTAGCTAACCGGCGATTCTGCAGCTGCCTTCATGTTTGAGTATGTTCCAGGTGGCCTCTTGAGAAAAACCGCATATGGGCATGATCCACATCATGTCCACATGGTTCGTTGCTCATCATGGAGGAAGAAATGAATTTTGGGTATGGTTTTGAATGTGGGGAACACATTTATGAAGGAAGACTCCTATTAGGACTGTCTCAGTCCAGATGTCTTTTCTTCTTCACGCAGCCACTTCAAAGACTCCTAACGTGATTCGGATAAGGAAAGACATTGTTCCTAAATTGTTGTAATTATTGTTACGTGCATTTTCTTTATAAACTCTTGGGAGACCGAGAGCTAGGTTAGAGATTTTATGTTAGATTTGCTGCTAGATTTTGTTTAAAAACTTTGTGTTATGTCCTTGAAGACACAGAGTGTTATGTTCAAACTATTGCATCGTTAATGGAGCAGACAAAGTTATTTTGAAGGCGTGATTTAATTTGGAGTTGAATGTCGTCAAGTGGTAGAGGGCCCCTTCCTCTTGCACGGATTTCTTTTGCGTAAATTAGATAAGTTTTCCTAGCTGCCTTTATGTTTTGCATTTGAATTGGTAGTTGTTTTGTTTTAGCTACTGTAGTCGTATTCATTCTAGCTCTTCCACAAGAAGACACTCTTCCAACAGATTATAATGACAAATGTTGAATGACTATGGTATTGTAGGATTAGGAGTTGAATTTATAGTTGTTTTAACTAGCTACTGTAGTTATATTCATTCCAGCTCTTCCACAAGAAGACACTCTTCCAACAGATTATAATGATGAATGATGAATAACTATGGTACTGTAGGATTTAGTTGTAGTTTTTGCTATTCACTATCACAGTTACACTTGTTCTAATCACTCTTCCACAAGAAGAAATTCTTCCAAGACATCCTTAAGAAGTTCAAGACATGACCGTGATAATGAATGATTTAGTTGTGTGTTTGTACTAAGTATCATCTCTGATCTTGCTCTTAAACGCTTGCCCAAGACATCATAAGAACGAGTAGGGTATGGATGTGATAACTTAGTTTTTCATTTACTTTCAGTCTATTTGCTTGCAATTGCATCCAAGTACACAGTCAGAATTGTTCTACCTCTTCCAAAAGAAGGAACTCTTCCAAAATATCATTAATGATGAACAAATAGATTGTGTAACTTCATAGAATAATGCATATTAGTATAGTTGGAAAGCTCCGGAGTTTCATTGCATTTAATTCATGATCAGTTACTTCATTTCAAGTTTGATGATGACTTATAGTTCAGCATTGTTCTAGTTTAGTGGCATCTTAGGTTCATTCTTAGATTAACTCATTACACTTGCATCTCATATTCAAATTGTCATCCATTGCACAATAAATTACTTTAGTTGTTAGGATTAACAAGACAACCTTCATTATTCATAAACATCTTCTTGTTCTAAAAACTACAAATGATCTATAGCCATAGGAACAGAAGACAACATCACTATAAGGTCTGAAACCTCTCTGTAATTTCCTCATCATTTTATAAACAGAGCTCTTCCTCAAAAGAACTATTCTGAACAAGAAACCAATAACTTCTTGAGTATAAGTTCTGTGACATTCAATTAAATTGCAGAATAGAACTAGGAATTAATCATAGAATAAAAGAGCTTAGGACAGAGTATTGCATCATTAGTGTTTAACTGTTTAGTTAGAGGATTTGCATATTTAGTGATCATTTCTCAAGTTTAGTTTGTGTCATTTGCCTAAAAAGTCATTATCAAGCTTTTGCTTTTATTTAGTCATAGTTTAGATTCTACTTCAGTGTTTCCATTTGCATTTGCCATTCCATACATTAGGCTTAACTCTGTTTTGACCACCACCCCTTTCCATTAGTTTTCTAGACATTTCCATTGTGAACATAAAAATCACCAAAAGACCAAAAACATCATAAATCATCACAAAAGACCAAAAACATCACAAAACACCACATACAACGCATTAGGAAACAAGCACCTAGGTACATATGGTACACTTCACTTCAGCAGTTTACAAATCCTGGTTGACAATTAAATGAGCTCAGTTTAGGAGACTAGATTGAGACCCAACACAACTCACTCCAAGTGAGATTATTGCCATGGAAATCATCTATGATAGATAATATTGGCTAGAGAGGACCAATTTACACCTAGAGGGTCAATTAGAGAAGTCCAAGAGAGACATTGACATGCAGAAGAAGATGGGAAGACATTATGCCATGAGGAATAGAATTGCAAGGTCCAAGCTCAAAAGAGCCCTTGCAAATATTCAAGCAAAAAATGAGGTAAATGAGAAGGAAAAATTGGATATCCTTGCTGATGTATCCATCCAAGCATCCCAAACATGATCAGCAAGGTAAGTTCCAAATTTTGGCACTTGGTGCAAATTTTGTTTTTTGACTGTTTGGCTAGCAGAAAAAAGGGCCAAACGCGTAGCACCACTAGTTCTGTGCTATTTTTTGGGGCACTCAAATGACAAATGGTTTGCATCTTCATGTTAATCATGCCAAGGAAATCATCCTCAGAAAATTTCAGGTCATTTGGAGCAAAATTGGTCCCTCAAAAGGGCCAAATACCACCTAAAACACCTGTCTTTCCTCTTTTCAGCACTGGCGTTGCGCCCTTAGCAGTCTTGGGAGAATGGATTTTTGACCAGGAAAATGGAAACCATTCTAAAAACTAAAGGCAGATTTGGAAACTAGACAGGACAGGATTTCCAATGAGCTATCATGGAGCTCCTTTGGACACCGGGAAGGCCTCCAAAACTTAGCTGCAAAATAGGTTATTTTTCCAGTCTTGGCACTGCGCCCTTGTACCTTGGAGCTGCACCCTTGCTAGGAGTTATTGCAAAAGATATTTTGAAGCCTTAAAGTCAATTTTTTTCCTAAATTAGCTCAAATAGTTATGTTAGAAGTTATTTTTGCCATAAATGATTTTAGATATTTTTGCCTTGGGCCTTGCATGGTCTCAAAGGTCAAATGCATTTAATATGTAATTAATGAATTCTAAAACTCTATTTAGGGTTTACTTAATCATTTTGTAGTTAGATACTGCATGTAAGGCTTCATAATTTTGTTGGTTTATTGTTGAGATGAAAATCACATAGACTTTGAGTGATAAAGAGTTTTTGGCTTTGGAGCTTTGTAATTGTCTTGGACTGAATGATAATGGAGCAAGCACATTTGCAGGATTCATGGAATTTGTCAAATGGTGATGTTATTCCAATTTTTTATTGTTTTCTTATGTTTCCCATATTGTTCATCTTTTCCCTTATGACAAAGTAGAAAATTTAGATTAAGATATGTTGTTGAGAGGCTCCTTAATTCTGTCTACCTTCTGTTGTTGATATGTTTCCTTTGCTAGGTTTGATTGAAGAATTCTTAATTTCTCTTTGATCCCACTTAAATTGTTGTGTTGAAAATTATTTAATGGAGTCAAGCCAAAGAAGTTTATGGTATGCCATGTCCTTTGGTGTAGCTTAAAACATTTTTTTTAATGCCTTTTCTTTGAAGTTTACTAATTAGGGTTTGGTTGAAGAAGGTTATGGTTTTCCCCATCCTTTATTTCATCTTGAATAGTCACTTTGAAGGTATTTTATAGTTTGATTAAGGAAGTTAGGATTTCCTTGCTATTTAATAATTACTAATGTGTTATCTTGAATGTTTTCTTTCTCTGAAGGTAAATAACTAGAGAATGTAGGAGTTCCCTGCTCTCTAGGGTTTTGTTGAATTGCTGTTTTAGAGTTTGCTTGGTGAAGCCAGGTCAAAGAAGCTTATGGTGAGCCCTGTCCTTTGATTATTTCTTAAACATAGTAATCTTAAAGACCCTTCTTGTTCTAGTATATGTTAAAGGATTCTCAACTACCCTTTAAACCTACTAAATTCACAATTTAATGTCCATTTCACTCCCACAGAAGCTATTAAGATCCATTTGGATTTTTCAACTTGCCCTATGAAACACCCTTGATTCATTATTGTACTTTTCAAGCCTTTCACAGAACCCATAGCCCAATGGTTTGAATTTCTCTTACTCTATTTGTTCTTCTTGACAACCTACCCAACCAAACAAAACAAAAAAAACAAACCCTATCATTATAACTAGCCTAAAATCAACATCCTAAATCAAACAAGTCATATCTTTTATACAAATATAGAGAAAGCCCTCTTTGAGTCTAGGAAGGCTAGGTCCTAGGACTCCAAAGTTGGTTTGATGTTACCCTTGTCTATTTGGTCTTGCCAATCTGACAAATTACAGAGAGCTAACACCAACTTTTCTCGAAGATCCTTATAAAAACTTGGTTTTCAAGGTCAGTGCTTTCTCTGAGTGTCTGACCCGCACCGATAGCATAAATTTGCACTGAGACTTGCACCAATAGACACTCTGTCTTATTGTCTGACCTACGCCGATCCTCTTTTGGAAAGTTTTTTAAATAGAAAGGAAGCTTCCGCGAATAGAAGATTCGCGAGGCGATGAGCTGGAAGTTTGTTTTGAGGATATGGCTGAGGAATTCCCCTTTGGGCTTCTTGTTCCCAAGAAATAAGAACTACTCCAAAGGATAAGCTCGTTTCCCATTATTTGAGGGCCCATAACCTCCTCCATTTTTAGATAGAAATCTTTCACCTCTACTGTCTTAGTGAGCATGGAGAGAAGAAACAATCATAGCTTCAGGAGAATAGTACAGAGTGTGATTGTTTTTGCGTGTTAGGAACATAGTGAGATCTTGGACCTTTGTGTATAAGGGTGTTGCAAACGTTGTTGGATATGGACCTACCGAAGGAGAGCCTCAACATCAAGGCTTGGTTGTAAACTCCCCTTGTCTTTATCATAATACAATGCAACTGATGTTTATCTTCCACTCTTGTTTACATTTCTAATGATATTTATAGCATTCCTTGATCAGTTAGATAGGTTGCAATTGTTTTATGTTTTTCGTGATTTTACGCTTGTCATGGTGTCTTGACTGTCTAAATAGGTAATTGAACATTGGCAGCAGCGTGCATCGAGCTTGAGAAGAGCGAAGGATCAAGATCTTCGACGGAAGACGACAACATAGCATTAGGACAAGGTAGGTTATCTTCTTTCCTCTGAATTTCATTTACAATCTAGGAAGGTAGATGTTATTATGTTTCCGTAGTTGCTAGACCCACCCTAGGGCTAGAGGGATTGCCTCTGTCCGTAGAGGGAATTTACTTGGACAACAAAAAGACCTTATTTAAACCTAATTGACTCAACCTAATTAACTTATGACTCAAAACAAACCGAATGGTTATCTTGGATAACATGAGGTATCTGGGGTTAAGTACATTACAAAAATTCAACCCTAGGTGACTATTATCCATATGATCCTACTTAAATAGATAAATTACTAAATTTAATATAATGTAGTATTTACTTCCAAAACATAGAATCAATCAAAAAATAGCTTAAAATTTAAGCAATGGAAGAATAAAAGAGTTTTGTAGATACATAAGTAATTTCTTCACAACATCAACTTTGCATACCTCAAGGAAACCTCTAGAATATACTAAAATAACAACTGCATGGCAATCATAAACATCTCAAAATGAGGTATATGATCTACACAAAAAATAAAGTCAGAAGTTGTACAACTTTTGTATTGCTCCATATGGACATACAGATCCATATGATTGTATTGATTATTTGTACAATTTCCTTTCAACCTATTGAAAACCTGTAAGTTCATCCTTATTGTGCATTACTTTCTCTTATTTTTTCATTGTGGGCAATACATCTCTATCATGTATTATTTATGCTTTTCTGAAACATGTGCAAGTTCTTGCTTGCACTACATTTCTCAATGTACATATTGTTTATTCGGGACATATCATGTATATGCAAAATGTAATGTTACCTTTTTGAGATATTTTCTTCCGATAGTTGTTCCTCTTCAACATCCAAATCAACACAGATTGTCCTACACATATTCTTGAGACCAATGAGTAAAAATTAGATTAAATTTGAACGATTATTAAATTTAATTGCACCAATAAATAATAATTAAAAAAACGTGAGTGCATGAACGCCTGAATGAACTCCTCTTGTTTTGGATAATAAATTATTGGTGTAGTTTAATCCTGGAGCAAACCTCCCTCCCCTCGACGAAGCAGCAACAAAGTCAACATTGAACTTGCTGTTGCTATGTTGGATCTCAAATTTTCACTCCAAGATTGTCCAAATATTAATTTATTCTCTACTGAATAGGGCCAACCATGTGAAGGTGGAAGCTCTCATGGCCCCTCCCCCCCTCACATCACTCTCAATTCCCTAGTACCCAATATATATACTAGGAAATATTTGAAAGAAATATATTAAGATACGTCATAAATAAATAAATATATAGTAAATATTTTAAAAAATATTTTATCTCAATATGATTTTTAATAAACTGTATTCTATACATAATCTGAAACAAGGTCGTTCTAATTAAATTACAAGTACACTCAATTATTCTCTAGTTTCTTGCAATTTTTCATTTATTAAGCAATGAAATCATCCCCTTCAGTTGTAAGATGTCTTGCTCCCAACCTAGTCAAACGTCTATGCTGTTGTAAGGGTGGTAAAGCATCAACTGCAATAACAATAAAATGTTAAATTCTTATTTATAGTAATTATTAATACAAGTGTTTTATTAATAAAAAGGTAGTAGAGTATTCGTTACCTTATTCGGTAGTAGAGGGAAGCGAGATACTTTCAAATGTCGCCATAGGTTCCTCCTCTTGTCTGGCCTCACCCCATACATGCTCTAGAGTAGAACCAAGAAGATTTATAATTAATACACTGTTTGCATTTGAATATTTCTAATTATAACCCATACTAAAAAATATTATAATTCGTATGAAATCCCTCCAGAATAGAGATGAACATCAGTTTCAATTTTCACTCCACTTTCACTAGGATCATGTCTTCCATCATTTCTTGGGACATCAACGTTTACACTGGCTTCCTGTTTTTTACAATCAAGCACATTAATTTATGGCCAAAAATAAAAACCAATAGATTGTGTACAAGTATTAATTTATAAATGCTCTTCGTTGCTTTTATTTACCTCAGTCTCAGGTGGGGGATCAAAACTAGTATGTGAAGACCTCGTGCTTGTCCTACTTTCAACAATGGCTTGATATTCATGCTTGTAAGCAAGATTTAGGTTTTCCTCCACGGGAGTTTCGTTGAATTGTTGGCCCTTCAATTTTGCATGTCAACATGAATTTTTTTCTTCTGCAATATTAAATTAAAATGATTAAGAATATAAAATTTGGATGTAATATATTTTTTTTATACTTACATTTTTTGCGGCCTGTTTTGAGTAACCCCAGGGCCCAGATGATGTTGGCCATGTTTTTGTATTCTCACCTTCATGGCTTTAGATGTATCTAGGAGTCTATATTTATGGTCTTAATAAGCTTAATTACATGTCACAATATTGATGGGAAAGCATCATAATTACATTAATAAAAGTGCCTCATACCTTCCCGGTTCGGGTGGTGTCTTCCCTTCTTTTCGAAGTTTTTTCTCCTTTGCATATTCTAAAAGGGCTTTCCACTCACTTTATGAAATCGCTGGAGGGCGCTCATAATTAGGGTTGTTTTTCAAATGAACCCTATATTGGTCTCATAGATATTTTAAATATAGGTCTGCCTTCATGGTAACTCCACTTTTGTTGAAGGTACCATCTCCGAACAGACAAACCAACCTATTGATAATTTATTCCTTCAACTTTGAATTTTTCAAATTCCACCTTTTGTGAATGGTGGGCCCAAAGAGTTACAAGGCTGCCTCATTTAAGCACTTATAAACGATATTGTTTCCTGCAAAATGATATTATCATTACTTGAAAATAATGACACTCTATTCGGAAATTTCAATTAGATCATACTTACTATGTAAAAAACTTCTTAAATACCTCAAATATTTTCTAATTTCATGGTAACATGGTCATACTCTATCAAGAATGTAACTGGTAGAGTTCTCGTGCTAGTAACACGGGTAGACCTAGGAAATCTTGCTTGACTAGATGCGATGGAATCATGGTCTACATCATGTGCACATCCTTCTGTGCATTGTTCATTGGGTGCATATAATAGTGTGTCACCCTATTTAGGGGTTTCATTAACGGTTGGTGTGTTCAGTGTGTCACTCACAAGCAGAGAAAAGGTGTTTCTACCAATGTCGACCCCCATAGTCTCACTATGAGGATCAAACTCCCTTAAAAAACCCTATAAAATAAACAGTTCTTTTATGAAGGATGAGAAAATTAAAATCATAAATAAAGAAATGAGATAATTAAATGAGTTTCTTACCCCATGTTGATGGATTTGGGTCATCATGGTTTTGATTTGGTCTCTTATATCTTCTATTCATGGCTCAAACGTAATTAAAAAATTGAGCCTCTTGTTTAATTTTACAAGAAGCCTCTTGACTGTTTGGATCATATCGATCGACATATAAATTTTTTCTTCAATAAGCACTTCCTAAAGAGAATATGTGGATTGGTTTGAGAGTCGTGCCTTCCCCTTGTCACCCTATCGATCAAATACGTGGTAGTTGGTTAGAGATTATTTAGGGATATAAATTCTAAATTTCGATCTTGTTTTTTTCCTCATTCGAAGAGGAAGAGCAGTTAGCTATTTTTTTTCCCAGAAGAGAAAACAAGATGTTTTATTAAAGATAGAAATATATTTTACATGAGTTCTACATATGCCATCATATTCTGAATTTCATATGCCATATACATGCTTTTAGAGTGGTGTAATCTTTAACCACCCCTCTGACAGTAGAGAGAGATAAACAAATAAAGAAAATGGAAGGTGAAAGTAATAGAAAGATAGAGTCATCATATAGTGCATAAGTAGCACATTTGACAAGGGTTTAAAAAATAGTAGTGTTCATGAGTCTTACATCTGAGATAAGTCATTTTCCAACATCCAACATATAACATAAAAGAAACTAGATATGAAACATAAACAAAAAAGGAGGTGTAATGAAAGTCATGGTAATTGTATGCATCCCTGGTCCACCTCTCGACCAACAATGGTGTGAACATAGTGTAGGGTACCCACCATCTTCTGCAATCCCCTTTTTGACAGTTGTAGGCCTCTGAATTCTATTGGAATTTTTTTGTGTAAAGGGAGATTCATCAAGTTTGAAAGAAATGGAAAATTTCTCTTTGTGGTAACTCGCTATGTCTCTAATAGAATCGATGTGAGTGCTCTGTGATTGTTGGACAACAAGTTGTGAGTGAAATCTCTTTGAATATGCATATCATTCTAGGGGACACAAGCCTAAAATCAAATCTTGATGGTTCTTGTACTCATACTCTAATTAGGTATATGATGGAATTGTAAAAATAAATTTACAGCGAATGCTTCCCCATGCTGAATATCAAGCATATCGACATTAACATTAGGCCAGAACACAGGTAGAGGATGAAATTCAAAGTGAAATTGATAAGTTTTAATAATATTTGATAATCCTTGGCCAAGTAAGTGTATTACTTGACCTTGAGTAAACTCTAATACAGGGTGCTCCACGTTCTTCATATGATTGAGTCATTAGTACGTGGTGGCTTCCATGAGAATTTTTTAAATCAATTATGTGAACTGTGTCTTTGTCATTAAATGCTTTTGTAATGGAAACATTTGTAGTTATATACCTAGATTCAGTATAAGGGAAAAATTCATATATATTTTCATGTAGGAGAGGATACCAACACTGGTAGGCTCCTCTCTTTTTAAGGTTTTGTAAATATGTCCTTCAGAAAAATTGTGACCATGCTAAAAAAATATGCTACCATATATACATCTAAATTGATCACACTTGATATAAACACATTGGGAGGTGGATTGATGTAGCCATGACATTCTCAGGTGAAAAATAATGAAACCAACATGCATAACATTGGTTTGGAGCTACATGTTAAACATATTAATAATATCACTTTTTATTAATGAGAGTAGAATCACAAAGTTTTTCAAAATATTTTTTCATAAGTTTTTCAAACTCCTACTCCCTCTGAATCTGGAAACTCGACCTCATATGTGCTATGCATACCAGCTAAAGCTCCGTTGAATTCATCTAAGTATCCCATCTCTTCCAGCTAGGTCAATTCCCACCAAGTGGGTCTGCTAAGGCGATCCTCCTACCTCCTCAAAAATGCTGCATAACTAGCTCTATGTCCGTCTCAAACTAGAGGTCAACCCAATAATCAATAAAATTGTCCCTCTCTGATCCCCAGTATGATTTATTCCTCAACATAGAAAAATCCCTTTGGCCATAATTGTATTGAATCTCCTCTAAACTCAACTTTATAGCCTTGATCCTCCAAGGTTGAAACAAAGAGCAGATTCATTCTCAAATGAGGAACATATAGAACATGATGAAATGCTACAGTCCATCTTGATTCTAACTCAAATACAACTTAACCCTCTCTTGTATCAATCGTTCCTTCAATGTGGATCCCACACCTCACCAAGCATCTAGTAGCTACTGAGTGAGGAGGCTGAAATAGATCACACTCGTCATATGGCATGTGGCACCACTATCTATATACCAACCATCTTTGGAAATATCCTCTGAATCTAGGAGTGATACATACTCTTTCTTTAACAATGTGGAGAATTTCTTGGTGACCTATGACTCATCCTCCATTGTAGCCTCTTTAAGAACTAAGATTTTTCTCTCATGCTTGGCCTGAAATAGTGAAATAGTGAAATAGATTTTCCTTTGACATGACCCCTATTATATCCATCTTGGATGGTGATTCTCACTATGTGCCCCACTTTCCTCCTAGATACATTGCTCCAAAATATGGAGAAATCATAAAGAATATTCGAATGAATGAGGTTCCAAAAGAGAGTTTGGAAAAATCGTTGTAATATAAAGGTTGAAATTATATCTATTAAAAATAAAATATAAACGAAACTATTATCACTCTTCTATATCCTAGGATTATTATTATTATCATGCATGAATTATGAAATATTAGCAATAATCCTAAGATTTAGATCTTTGGATTGACAACATAAATAAAACAGAATGAAAATGATGTAAAATTCAATAAATAGTTAATTGAGTCGACTACATTCACGAAATTCATATATGTATCATTTACTTAATCATTCTAATAATCAGATGAAATAACTAGTTAACATTAACTAATCAATTATACAAGATATCAATTATATCAAGCAAAAGTATTGATATTTTGATTTCACTAAAAGATAACAAGCAAACTTATAGCAAAATACCATATTCAGTTGATAAAAACAACTTGAAAATATGAAGTGGTTAACTTTACAATTGTTCAAAGTGTCTACTTCTTCCAAAAAATTAGAACCTGTAATACAATCTATGATGATTATTTAAATAATCCTCTTAACTTCAAGTGTCTATCCTAGTTTTGTTACAAAAAAATTAAAAATAGAAAATTAAAAGATAATTTTTCTCATATCCAAAAATTTTGATGAATTATTTTTTAGAATGGATGAACTAGAAGCTTCCGGGAAGGATTTCCATTAGCCATGTATGCTCAATATGTGATAAATATACTATGGTCGATATAAGAGCATACTAATTTAGCCTATGTATATCTTGTCTTCTAAGAATAGTGATTATTATTCTATTGTGGATATTGTCTCTTTAACCATGACTGTCCATAATTGTCCATTTTGTAATAATGTATTTAAGACTCTTTCAAAGAAGAAATGAGGTTCTAGACTTTGGGCCTCATAATTTTTTCCAATTTTGTACTTTGTCTTTATGGAATTAATCAAGCTATTCAGAGAGTTTCCATCAATTGATGAATATGTTGAGTTCCTCCTATTCCATCTTATGTATGTTTCTTCTGTTGGAGTAAAGTAATGAAGTTGTTGGTGTCTAATTTACATATGTGAGTTAGAGTAAATTTCCTTAATGATGCGCTCCTTTATTTTGAAGTCATTTCTTGCAACCATTTTCTTCTAAACCAGAGATAACAACTTTTGTGATTTACATCATATTGTTAATGATTTTCACTATAATTTCATCTTCTCTTGTTCATGGACGTTTATCATTTAATGGAATTTTGAAGAGTTATGTTATCAGTAAAGATTACAGGGTTTTAATTTATAATTATCGGGTTACCATATGAAGGGACAACGCAAAATTTTAATTATAAGTGACAGTGAATGTCTTGGGCACTGATCTCCTAATAAACAGAGATTACCTCCCAAGGAACAACATACCTCATCCAAGAGTTATCAATTATGTCTTGTTGGTCTTGTACAATGCTTAAATCTTCAAAAATCTAACTTGTGCAATTAAGAGGTTGTCATTTCCCTATTCAACTTCCTTGAATATTTCTACATTTATTAGACTGTTTCTTGGGATTTTCATTTTCATTTTCAATTCAAAAATTTGGCCATCCTTTGTACCTAGGATTTTGTGCTTTATTTTCTTTCTACCTCATTGTATTAGTTGTAGAATCAGGTGTTGTGTGCAAGGACCTATGAGAAAAAATGAAATAAATACATGAAATTGAGAAAACTAATGTAATATTTTAGTGAGTGAATGTGCTTTGATGAACCTACATAATTATATTATGAATCCTTAATTGCAATTACATGAGAGAAAATCTTGCTTATGCTTCATAGTATGGAACATTTACACTGTGAAAAGACTCACATTCAAATGGAAGATTCGTAGGCGAGCTATTTAATTACCTTGTTGACCATGATTATTTTCTTAATTAAGGTTTAAGTTAAGCCAATTGGGGATTAGCATTAATACATAGCCTCACAACCCTAAAATGTATGTAAAATTCAATTACAAGAATGACCTAGGGACCCAGGGATTAAGACGACAACATTGTTGGTAGTTGATTGGGAAAATTCACTACAATTGACAAACGTCACCAGAACCTTGGGAAAATGGACCTTGAATGGTTTGTGATGTTGATTTAATGAAATAACCTAGGGTTTTAGGTCTGGTATAATGAAACAATGAGGGTTTATTTATGTAAAAAGGCTTTGTTAAGGCACGTGATTGGGAATAGGCTATTGGGCTTGAAACTTTGTAGCACAAGGAGAACCACACAAAGCCTTGGATCCCAAAATTATATAAAAAGGTGTGTGTGTGTGTGTGTATATGTATTAAAATTAAATCAATATAAAGGTTTTAACACTAAAATAAATATGTGTGAGAAAAATTAAATACAAGGACTTGGACATGAAAAAATTTAAAAATATGAGAGTACCCATTTTTTTTTATAAATACATAAATGGAGGGGTTGTTGTCACTCCATAGCTATTCACACGAAAAATGACTTTCAAGACCCCTCACATGTGCATTTTTTTGAAAAAATAAATTTCAAATAACTTATTCAAACCTAATTGACCCAACCTAATTAACTTAAGACCAACCTATACTAACCTAGTTGTTATCATGGATAATAAGAGGAAAATTATTACCCAAGGATTATTAGCCGAGTCTTTACAAACATATGCAGAACCTCATACAAAGGTTGCTAACCATGAAAGAGTATATAGGAGAGTTCTATAAGGTTAACTTGAGAGTAGGTTATATAGAAGATAACTCTGAAAAGACAGCTCGGTACATCAATGGATTAGGGATGGAAATTCAAGAGGATATTAGCATGTCATATGCTAGCACCATGGAGGGGGCCTATCATTATGCTTTAAGAGCATATGAGAAGATAGTCAGGAAGAAAACCTTTGGTAGTGGAAAAGGATCTACCAAAGGAAGAGGGAAAAAGGTTGGAGGATGGAAGGATCTAGCTTACAAGGATGAAGTTGGTGGTTCTAACTAGCAAGAACAAGTAGGGAAAGGATATGAGCCTAGAGGTGGAAGACCCTACCAGCAAGATAGAGATAGAGGTAGAGGTATAGGTATAGGTAAAGGTAGAGGCAGAGAGTTAGTCTACAGATGTTACAAATGTAACAAACTAGGCCATCGATCCTACGAGTGTCTTGATAATGAGAATGTAGGGCAAAGAGGAAACTATGTTGAACAAGGAGAACATGCAGAAGCACAAGCTCTTGTCATGGGGAATGTACCTGAGGTTGGAGAAACTATTCTCATGAGAAAGGTGCAATTGAAACCAGAGAAGGAAGTGGAAAAGTCTTGAAAAAGGAAAGCTTTGTTTCAAACTACATGCAAAGTCCAAGGGAAATGTTTCAAAGTAGTTATTGATAGTGGAAGCACCAACAATTGGTGTCCATTGAAATGGTGGGAAAGCTAAACCTTAAGAAGGTCAAGCATACAACACCCTACAAGGTGTAATGGTTGCATAAAGGACACTAATTGTTGATTACTGAGCAAAGTGAAGTGGCTTTCCAAATAGGAAGATATAAAGACAAATTGACTTGTGATATTATGCCTATGGATGTGTGTCATGTGCCGCTGGGAAAGCCTTGGAAATTTGACAAGAAATTAGTGCATGATGGAAGCAAGAACTGTTATAAGTTCGATATTGGTGGTATTCAACATACTTTTATGCATTTGCAAGAAGGGAATGGCGCTACAAAGAGTGATCCAAAAGCTCTATTTCTTGGTGGAAAAGAGTTCTTACAGTATATTTATGACATTGTTTGTAAGCTAAAAAGTCAATCTGCTAATACTGTCATTTCATAGCTGCCAATATAAATTAAAAATATGTTTGAATAGTAACACATAAGTATGGATTTTGTGTTGAAGTTTCCATGCAGTCAGTCTAAATAAGTAATGAAACTTACCATGACCGTTGATCGAATATAAAGTGGGGTATGCAGATGTGACAAGTCCTTTTTTGAGTGGCCGGATGAAGCACCATCACCTATGGATGAAGAATCGTCACAATCACCTGTGGATGAAGCATGGCCATCGTCTGCGGTGAGTCCTCTGCCGAGTAAGTGTTTGCAATGCACCGATACTGAGTGAGTGGGGTTTAAATGGGGTATTTGTGTTGAGTGCAGGGAGATCAGGCCGATGTGTGCAATGAGATAATGGGTTGAGGGGAAGGGTGTGGGGTTGGGAAGAATTCATAGCGCGCAGGAAATAGAAGTAGTTTAAGTTTTTTGAATTCTTTTTAAGATATTTTTTTGTTTTATATTTTCATTTTTATTTTTAATTTTTAATATTGGTTATTTAATATATATATATATATATATATATATATATATATATAGTTATATTTATTTTTAATTTTATATATAGTTTAATTTTTTCATTCACTAGTTCTTTCATTCCATCATTTACTCTCACCTCTAGCTTCATGAATTTTCATATGAAGATCAAGTTAAAATAAATTTCTATAAGAATATCTTAGACAAAATTCTTTACTATTGAAGGTAAATGAAAGAGAATAAACCAATTGAAAACATATAAATACATACCTCGTACATTTCAAAATTTTTATATCATTAATTTTCTTCTTCATACAAATCATCATCCGTATCATCGTGTTAAAAATTTATGTTCAAAGGATTGGCCATGTTAGCATCATGATCATCATTGTGTATATCATCATCCGAAACATCCTCTCCCACATTTGGTTCTACCTCTTCAAGTTCTTCATTTGACGTATTGTCAATATCATCTAGTTCATCCATAACATTATTTGGATTAACATATCCTTGAACTTATTCAACGTATTCGTTTTACGCATGAACCCCTTGCTCCTGTACATCATGTTCTTCTTCAATATCATCTTCTTCTGCTACATTATACTTTACCTACCTTCCTCTTGGATCATGTATTTTAGCATAGGACTAGCCTGCTTTACCTGGAACCTCTGAGTAAAATACTTGTTCGCATTAGCTTGGAAGAACATATGGCTCTGAGCCTGGCTCAACATTCCTTGTATTAACCATGGTAAATCTGTTAGCATGTTGAATAACAGTTCTATCGGGATCCCGTTCATTGATTCATAAACTGTACCATTTGACATCGAACACAACTAATTTGAAGGATTTAATATCACACTCAAGTATATCATCTAGATACCCATAGTATCGATTTGTAAATACTTCTAGATGTTTTTCACCTCTAGATGCAACGTTCTGTACCTGAAATACTACAGTTATCCCACTATCTGAAGTTTTCCTCTTTTCATCCAACCTTTTGATGCAAAATTTTTGGCCATTGCACCACATTGCCTTGTGGTGTTTCAACTGCAATATGAAAAACACATAAAAAACACATTTTAATTATTTCATAAACATATTTAGACTTGAAAATTTTAAAAATTAATAAAAAAACACACCATATGCATCAATATAATTGTAAAAAAATGCGTAGTATAGGTGAATTATATGCTTGCCTGGTAATGTAATAAACCATGTGCTACATCAATTTCCCTCTATGTAAGATTGGTATCTCCACTATGTTCAGATTCTTTGACCAATGTAGATAGACCATACCATGATAACCTACCATTATTAGCTTGTTTTCATTGTTCAATCCATAACTTCATCCAATCAACATTGTTTGCAATGTATAAATGTATTGCATCAAACTCTCGACTGGTAATATTAAAATAAAATAGTTCATATGCATATAGATAATTAGTTAATACATTATACCACTATAATATTGGATTGTGCATGAAGAATAAAAACTAATTAAGTATGATATACATAAAAAAAAAAGTCAAATGTACTATAAATATCCACTATATACTTACATCTTACTTTCCTCATTGTACCTTTCCCCAATAGGTGCTCCCCTTCAAATTTGTTCATGGAGTTGACATCCCAAATGCAATCCAATACATTGATACTTTCTCCTATTGTTGGAATTTATTGACTAATATAAACCATGGTTTGATATACCATATATCCCTCTACCATAGAACCCTCAGAAAGTCCTTTTTTTCTTACCAAATCCTTCAAATATTTCAAGTGTCTGTCAACCATCCAAATTGATCTTGCGTGTACATGTCTACACTTTTCAATCTCCTCAACTTGGTGTATGAGGTAGCGTTCTTGTGCATTGAAACATTCTAGAGGTAGATACTTTTTCATTTCAAACATTAGACGAGGAATTTGTTTCCTCCAATAGTTTATATCTTCTTTATTGATTTATTTATATGAAAACCATCTAAAAATGAAACAAGCAAATCACAAGTTTCAACAATAAGATATATAGTACATTACAAGTAAAACACATGCAGTCAAATATAAGTTAATGTACAAAAAATTATTAAACAAATTACACTTTTCATATAAATCACCACTTACCTCATGTATTTTCCAAGATCATATATAACTTGTTTGACATTGCTGTCAAAGTTGCCTGGGAGAGATAGAGGTAGAACATATTGTAACAAAAAAAAATCAATGATTATTTATTATGAAATAAGTATAAAACAAAAATACTAACAAGATGTTTCACCATTAATGTACAAATATATACACCAAAATAATTACCTTAATGAATGTATGCAAATCATGAGTCTTTACCCCACCTAATTCACCTTTCTTTGTTAGGATATTCTTTATGTTTGAAGAAAATCCAGTGGGAAATTTAATTTTTTCAATAACCTCTTTAATATCCTTTCTTTTCTTCTCTGTCAATAACTATGGAAGGGTTCTTAGATTTTGGCCCTCTCTATCACTATTTGAATGAATCACACTTTGCATTCCATGATTGGCCTCCTTAATTTCATTACAAATCTTCAAATTTTTTTCTTTATCTCTCCTTACATCTAAGATTCACCATAAGGTATCTGGTACATTCTTCCTGATGTGCATTGTATCAAACAAATGAACAATATTTAGGTGCTCATAGTAGGGGATCCTACTGAATTTCTCAGGATAACTTTTCATTCCTCATGGTAGTGCCCTGTTATTAATGCCTTACGGACCTGCAAGGTGAATCATAGTTTAAGATACTATAACAATAATAACTGTCAAATAGTACAATGAAGAAAATGCAATGAAAATACAAAATAATCCAAACATTTCATGTATAATGATGAATAGATGATTTAATCCATACCTTTAGAGATTCTATTATATTGCAACTTCAGTAGACCAGGTGTCATTATCCATGGTCTTAATCCAGACTTGTCTTTCCCATTGAAAAGATGTTTTTTCGGTTCTTCGGTACCTATGGTTATTAGAGATGAAGTGCCTATACTAATCAAACACCTCCTTTCCTAGGCTTCTTGAATGACGAGATTTCAATTTAGGACCAAAAACTAGACAAGAAAATTTACCCTTTGTTTGAAGACCTGCAAGAGATAGATTAATTTTTATTTCAATTATTAATTGAAGTATGTATAATGAATGGAATATTTACAAAAAAATGCATGAAATGAACTTCATAAAACTAGTAAACAATATTAAAGTGCATGGTAATTATTATCACTGGAAAATAGGATGAGAAAAAGACATCATAAAATGTCAAGCATAAGGATTTACAGGGCTGAGAAACATTAGAGAATCTGGAAAATTTAACTTTCTCTAAGGTCAAGAGGCAAAATTATCAGATTGCGCACAAAAGACACAGGAAAAGTGCGCTCCACGTGCATTTTTCTTCGATAGTAGCGTTGGTATCCGTGACTTTCCCTCAATAAGCCACACAGTACTGAGTATGGCAGAAGGTCACCATCCAAGACAACTTGGCACACTTTAGGAAACGATTCTCCACTTGAGTCCGCCTAAGGACAGTCGCCTGGAGCCACCTTGAGACCTCAAGTGAGCACACAATGGAATCAACCACCACTCTTGGGTCACTATCCACAATTGTTCCAAGAGAGGGAAGAAGATTTGAATTTTTCCTATAAGAAGCCACCATGAGAATAGCAATTCAGAACACATTCTTTGTAATATTCGAAAATTCTCATCTATTTATTAGAATATTAGAGTTCTTAATAGACTTAATTAATTAAGTAACTAAGAGGTTGGAGGGACCCACAAACCCCATATATGAATAAAATCCACTTTTGATGTGTTTGTGGATATTTTAGATCTAGATCTAAAACATGGAGTAGTGGAGCAGCTTCTTAAATGAAGGAAGAGTGGAGATCATGGATCTTAAATGTGAAATCATGAGGATCTTGGAGGAGGTCAACTAATATCATAGTGCATTCAAAGTAAGATCATAAAGCACATATGATAAGTTAGTGGAGAAAGTGGTGCATCTAATGCACACATGATGGAGGAAGTAGTGCATTTAATTCACACATGATGGAGAGGGTGATCATCACATATAGACATGATGGAGGACATGGAGAGACAACGCTGTCAATCATGGAGACTTATGTCCACATGAACAACGCAATTTTGAGGTGGGCATAGGCTATGGAAGGCTCACAATTTATATAATGAAGGTGAAGGCACAATAGAAGGCATATTTGAGTCTTGGATTTTCATTTCTTGATCTGTTTAGATCTGGATTTGTCTTAGGAAATTTATATGCATGCTTATGCTGTTTAGCTAAGTCTGCAGTGTTGTTTATCATAGGATGTTACTGAGTGGGAATCCCACCCTTACCCATGGGGGACTTCGAGTGCCTACTTCGGGAAGGTTTCTATTGGGATTTATTCCTCATTAGGCATTGGTGACATCTTCAGGAGGTTGTTTCTAGCATTTCAGCTAGGAAACTAGTGGAGGACTCATCCTTCACTTTGTTCTTAAAATTCAACCTTTCAGGAGTAGCATATCTATTCCAATATTCAGGTCATTGTGTTTTACCTCCATGCAACAGCAGTCCCCTCAAGGATTGCGCAGTTCAGTCCTGTAGATCTATTGGAGGAAGTAAGTTTACAGTATTTCAGCTGGAAATCCTGTGAGGGACCATATCCTCACTTTGTATTCATTGTTTCCATCATTCCAGAGCTGATTTGACATATCTAGCAACAGGATATTGAGCCTCCCTCCCTTACAGTGCAGTTTTCTCAAGCTGTTGAGTGATCAACAACTATCTTCAGTGGAGGAGGTTGGAGAAGCTAGCTCTTGAGCTTTTAGCCCAACGATCTAGTGAAGGGATCAACCCTTCTTGCATTGAGATGATTGTATAAAATTGCAACCATATATTCTTAAGATCATGCAGCATATCTACATACCTAGTAGTTGTATAGTGAAGCCCTAAGAGGGTGATTTTCCTAGATTGATAGATTTGGAAATCCCTTTCTAGGTTATCTTAGGTATCGATCATAGAGCTTAGATCTCTATTTTCAGCATCATCGGATCTCCCAAACTACCTAGATCTAACTTTCTATTTTGTTGGTAGTTACATTTCTAGCGGTTGCAGCAGATACAACACAGATTTCCTTCCAACAGTCTAGCAGTTACAAAGTCCCTCTTGTGGGATCATTTTAGGGTCATTCTAGGCCATCTCTTTGGCTTTAGTGTCTCATGTTTTGAGCACTGTTGTATTGGTTTATCCACCTCCATATTAATAAAATGGCTTAGCTATTTCTGTGCATTCTAATGTGTAACTAGATTTATTGTTTAATTTGCTACAGTTCTTATATTGTGTTTTAGTATTACTACATTCTCCCTTTTGGGATATTATAGTGGTATCAGAGCACGATCTTTGGTTCATATTGTGGACACTTCATATTTTGCATCAAAAGAAGAAGCAGATAGAAGAGATCTATCATGAAGGCATATTGTAGTTTTACCACTCTTCTCTTTAGATCCCTGTAAGATCTCTCCAAGGAAGTGTTGCTCAGGTAAATCCCCTCTACGGACAGGGTGATCCCACTAGCCCTAGGGTGGGTCTAGAAACAAGGAATCATGCCAGAGTGTAGGTTCCTAGATACTTGAATGAAAAAGGACACGATAAGATGGCCTTCCTGTGGTCCAAAGTTATCATCGATGCTTGTAGTGATGATGAGAGCCACTCGCTCCTGATCGAATACAAGTCACAACCCTTCCGCCTATCATGTTTGGACACCTACACAAAGATCAGAAAACGACAACCACATACCATATACTAATTCCATTCAAAATATACTAATCAATCAGAGAAGACTAGCATATTGCATTTGATATAGACAAAACACAAGAGGGGAACCAGACAATAGTCACTTATATTAATAGGTAGAAAGAAGAGATACAACCATGCTCTGACATTGTGGTCTCCTCCAGCGGGGCTCGGGTGAAGCACATATCAAAGCTCGTCGAGGAATTCAGACGAGATAAGGGACCTCTCGATGGACTCCCTTCTTGATATACCTTCTCAGTTATTCGACTATAGATTAGTTCTCCAAGTTCAGCATTTCAACTGCATAATCCTCTTTGTTCAAATAGCTTTCATGATGGGAGAAAGCTCATTTATATATGGGAGAGGGAGAGTTTAGAATCCCTATAATCATGGAAGGGAGACCTATCTTTGAGGATTGTCCCATAATAGGAGGAAACCACTACCTAAAAAGGGAGATCCGTGGCTCATCTAGTTAACCACTTCTTGTGACTCATCCCAAAGGTGGTTGAAGGAAACTTCCGCCTCTAGTTTGTTAAAAAAATTCCCAAAATGGCTGGCGCGGGCACAAAAAAGAGACGGAGTGCCAGCTGGCGCGACCTCTAGTGTACATTCTCCACATTGGCACGAGGGGTGAACTGGCTACCCGCACCAATGCCAAAACACAGGGTTTTATGGGCTTTTTGAGAAACTCTTCTGCAAGAGAAATGATGTTCTTGTATAGAAGGATGTAAGGAAGGTGCTTGCAAAGGATGACACTGCTCATAGGTCACGGGAAATACCCTTCCATATGTAGGGTGAGGGATTGCAGGGATGGTGACAAATTGTTGTGTAACAGATGCCCCCTAAAGCATGAGGTCCGAGAGAGAGGGAGGGGTGAAATGCTTTATGAGAATGCGTTCATCCCAAACACTGTTGTCGAAAAGCATGCAAGTACAAATACGACTGATACATCTTATACATGACATGTGGCATGGGCACAACCATCCATAATAGAGTATATAAACAATGAGATCCGAGGTATGGACACAACCATCCAATAGTAGGGATCGACAAATAGACTCAGGTATGGTCGCAGCCATCCAATCAAAAGAGTCATATAATAAGTCATAGTAATCCACAAAGAACTCGCAGCCTGGATTTCATCAGACAAAACCCAAGGTCTTGCGCTCCATCTCGACCCGAACACAGTACAAGTTCGAGCATGCGAATACGTGAGCTAAAATAAAACATGCAAGAACATCGTCTGATGACCAGCCAATGATGAAAGCTGTTAACAGACGTGAGAGAAACCACCAATAATGACAATGGCTCTCAAGGTACGAAAGGTACAATCCATGAAATGTGAATAGTGATCTGATGTCAAACACTCATAGAGTCAGTCAATTGAAGGCCAATGATGTGGACCTTGCATCGAATGCGAAGAACGTGCCATTAAGGCATGCAGGCTCCAAGGTACCTGAAGGGAGTATCTAGATCAACTTCTTGGATAATGAGCTGGAGTCGACAGGAAGTGACCTTGATCGAAGGTGGGCCATAATGTTTCCCACATCATCAACACGAGACAGAATAATATGATGTTCGTGAATCAAGACCAACAGAGAATCAAAGGGAGGTTGAAAAATTTAGAGGCAAAATTTTCTTAAACATATTGGCGGCACGACACTGGATTTGGCAGTATTTCACATCAAGGGATCTGAGGTCATGGTGACGTGGCAAAGAGCAGATGAGCGGTCAAAAGATATTACCCAAAACCATGGAGGCAAAAAAATAATGAGATGAGATGTCCCCAATCCGACACGAATGCAGACAAGTTCCATGTTCAAGAGTGACATACTACCAACACGACTACAATCCGGTTCCATTTTCCCCCACCATTTCTGGCGAGCGCCCCAATTATTTTTTAAAACAATCTTGAAGGGGATAGCATATGCTTGCGATGTAATTTTTTCCTTCGAACAAATCCAACCTAGTACATTTTACAAGCCCTAGGAAGGAGGAACTCGAGTAACGTCATGATGATAGAATCCAATGTCATCAAGTTTTAATGAGTCTGACAAAGGGATAAATTGACATATTTTCATATTTAGAGAGTTTGAAAAGAATATGCAAAGAAAAATCCAGTAGTCCCTTTTCGTAAATAGTCCCATAGATCCGAAAAGGTAGAAAAATATGTCTGAGAGAACCTCTTAGTCGTGATCGGCTAAGGTATTCCTTTTTTGTAAATAATCTATCCCAGCCCAAAAAAGGGGTAAATGTATACTGGGTAGATATCATTTCGCAGCCAATTTAACAAGTTCAAAACGACAAGCGACTCGGCGATCTTTTCAATTTTAGAGAGTTAGAAAAGAGCTGAAAGATGACTCCTCCTGGAGGAACGAGTGGTATTGAGGGTAGCTACTGGTTCCAATAATGGTGGAACTGCTCAGAACAAGTAAAGGTCAAGAGGTTGGCTAACAGGACCACTCATTGCAACGGTTCCTATGGAATGGGTAAAACAACCAAGTGAAGGCATATGATCGGCCAAGCAGATAGTGACGATGGAGTGAGAAAACCAAGGCTCATATGGAAAAACAGGCTGATAAAATGGCAATCACAAGAGGTAAAATGGGAATGGTTTCATTTTTACACAAGTTTGAAATCAAGAAACTCTGCTTGAAGTTGGTTTCATTTTTACACAAGCTTTAAACAAAGATAAACTATTCTTGAAAAATTAAGCATGCCCCCAGCATGGTGATTCAATTCGAGGTACATGCCCCCCAAGATTTAGTCCATATGAAAGGCAGATGGAGTGAAGGTTCAAATTACGAGATCAAGAGAAATACTCAACTGGGATTTTACGAGATCTGGCAAAGACTCGAATTGAACGGGAACGTGTTTCATTGTTTTAACGAGGTTGACACATTAAAAGAACTATCCTAATGACTGAATTCATTTTTTAATGAGGTTGACATAGAATACGAACTATCCCCGTGACACTTGGTTTCATTTTTTAAGGAGCTTGACACAAGAAAAGGAACTCTGCTCAGACGAGCTTGTTTCATTTTTTAAGGAGCTTGACATAAGAAAACGAACTGTGCTCCGACCAAATTGTTTCATTTTTTAAGGAGCTTGACACAAGAAAAAGAACCCTGCTCCGAAGACAACTCATCATGATGAATAAGAAGCCATGGCTTCCAAGAGTTCCGCACCAGATGGGAGAACAACATCTTGGAAATCAAGACCCAATGTCCCCAGCACATGATGCACAACGACACTATCACTGAATGCAGGCATGGCACAGGTAGCCACATAATTAACATGTGGCAAGGAAGATACAAACGATGGATAAAAACCTGGAAGGGATGATGGTTGACCAGATGTCATGTTAGGACCAAAGAATGAAAGTTGATCAATGGTCACGATCTAACCTTTGTGTGGAAAATGGATCACATGAAAGAGGGAGGAGACAACTGCTCCCATGACATAAGTATAGTCGCGCCCCAAGAGTAAATTTAAATCCAAGGGGCCTAGAACAAGCATCACGTCTATATAGACGGTTTTCCCTCCCAAAGTAATGGGCAACTTCGGAAGGATCCCTAATGGTTGACTGGTTCCTCTGTTAAAAGCCAACAGATTCTGGGTAACAGGCATAACTGGTGGAGAACCAAAAGCTTGCAAAGTAGTTGAAGACAAAACACTAACAGATGCGCCTTCATCTATAATAGTGTTG
Source organism: Pinus albicaulis (assembly GCA_034641835.2). Classification (NCBI taxonomy): domain Eukaryota; kingdom Viridiplantae; phylum Streptophyta; class Pinopsida; order Pinales; family Pinaceae; genus Pinus; species Pinus albicaulis. Next base: position 965,761,819 of record CM076574.1, read on the forward strand.
GGTACGACCAGATCAAAGTTTTGTATTGTTATCTCGAAAGACACATAAGACAGAAGGCGGTATCCGGAAAATTGACTCCAATCAAAGGAAGCGACCAAAATACTTGGAGGGGATACCATCAATCTAAGATGGTTTTCCCCCAGTGTTACCAGGGCAAGAGGAGCACTCTCCTGGACTTCCATCATGGGAGTAGGAGGAGCAGCTTCTTGAACTACAGGGATGGAAGAATCTTTCTCCAAGTCTGAAGAATCTGATGAAACAAGAAGAACGTGGGGGGAATGAGATCCACTCTCAATGGAAAAGACTTGGTGAAACACAGATGGGGTCAGATCGATTGATTCCTCGACCAATGGTTGGTTAGGAATGGATTCCTGAATTTGAGTTTCCAGGGGAGCGGGATCGAGTAAGGATGACGCTTGACCGATCGTGGAATCGACTAGTAGAGGACTCGAAGAAATCTTCTGATAACCAGCCTAAAGGTAGGGTGCAAAAATAATGGAGTTGTCCAACACTCTCTTAGCTTCATCCATGTATGGACAAAGGTGAATGGGATGATGTCCTTCACAAAAATTATAGGGATTGGTAATCTTGCCCTGTCTTTTATGAGCCTTATCAGAGCTAGTCAAAGATGTGCTACCAATATGACATCTCGAAGCCAAAGGAAATGGCGGACGGTCGTCAAACCATGCGTCGAGTACCTTGGGAATGCCAGGGCAGTCTCGAAGCAAATGGCTATCTTTGTAGAGCATGCAAGGGAATTTGACCTTCCATGGAAGTTTGGATGATTCCGCAAGGGGTTTTTTAAGCGCAGTAGCTGTAGTATTAGCCTCTCGCTTATCTGACTTCTTCTTCTTTGTATTATTCTTCTTCTTCTTTGCCACCTGGTTACTAAAATCTAGACTTTCACTAAGCAAAGTAGAAGAGGAGGATGAAGAAATAGGCGAAGAAGGGAAGAAGTCCAATTTAGAAGCAACATGATGATGTTCGGATGGAGGAGATGGTTGTACGGTGGACGGAACACTTGAGACCACCGAGGTTGAAAATAACCATACAGGAAACCAGACAGTTAACCCAAGCAGGGACAACGTTGCCATATAAGGAGCACAAAAATTCCCAAAAGCAGGAAAAGGACCAGGATTCCCTTCGAAAGGGATTCCTGGGTTAGTGAACTCCAGAAATTTTGCCATCAGAAACAACTTTAAAACAACACCCTAAGGAAACTAACTTTAACTAGGAATATTTCATGGGCAGTTAATTTTTAAGACATTGAAACAAAACTCTATCGTTTCATATTTTAAGAGTCGAGAAACAAGAAAAAGGTGACTCTATCACTTTCAAGTTGAAACGAGCATGAAAGGACAAGTGCTCGATGATATTTTGAAATTTATGGAGTTATTAAAGATAAAAAATGACTGCTCAGGTAGTCTACGTAAAATGGTGTACCAGGTTCCCGTGAACTGCCACATACACCTTGGTAATAAAATGAAAGAAGAATTAGCCAAGGACTTGACGTACGTGCAGGTAGTCTCCCCAAATGCTGTGTTCGGTGTATCATGGTTACAAGGCGGCAGACTTGGCTTCCTACAGATAAAAGGATTGTAACCTAGAGGGGTCTCCCTTTATATACTCAATGGTACGGAGAGCGCAAGTCCGTACTAGCACTGTCTGAAGCCAGATGGCGAGCGACAGCTGCTAGGTTTAAAGATGCCAGAACACGTCTCTAATTTAGACCACTAAATGTTTCGTTAAGTTTCAATGTTGCCTTAGGTTAATTGAATAAATTTTTAAGTTGATCTTGTATTTATGTTTCAATTCCAAGGTCCTACCGAATGTTGGATCTCACAAATCCCTGAATGCAAGCTACATGCCATAAAATACCATTTCGTTCAATAAAGAGCTATCTACGAGAAGGTTAGTAATTTTCAAGTGATAAAAAATAATGAGAACACACAGAAGCTTCCACTACAGAACCAAATGAAAACTAATGAGAACAAGAAATCTTTCCTAGAATGCCGAATGCTAGTTATGCGAAAGATTTTCCAATTCCACAATGCAAAAAAAAAAATGCAAGCACAAAATATATTTTTGATTTTTTAAATGTAATAGAACAAACAGTGCACTAAATAACATGAAAAACGAATCTTCACACTAGTTCATGAATGCTAATGCAAGAGTCGAAGTGAAACAATTCAATCAACTCACACGCAAACAAAACAAAGACTCAAACCAATGTCACAATCTCTCAAATCGAAGAAAGATGTCGAAAAAGACCCATAAAAGCAATGTGAGCTCTGCTCGGAGTGACAAGAAGAAAAACTAAATGAAAGAGGCAAGACTCACTCAAGACTCATTTCACCAAAAGCAATCACTCAAATGGATCTAGGGAGCTGAATGCAATCAAACCAAAAACGAAGGTGACTGCAAAACAAGAGACCCAAACTCCTGCAGGAGGCTCAGCATATCAAAGTACTAGAAAGCCCTAAAGCCATGATGCTGAAAGAAATGGACCAACAACCGAAGGAAGAAGGCTGATCATAGTCACAAAAAAGCCCAAAGCATTCAAATAAAATCAAGAAAACACCCAGAGACACCAGTATGGACCAAAAACTCCAAAACAGGGAAAACCCTAGCACCTAAAGGAAATGTCGCGACTGTCTCACTGTAATCCGCGCCATACAGGGGATGGTATGGGTGAAGAACTGGCAACAAGCACCAGTGGGCGCGACTGTTAGGCTAGAAACCGCGCCAATCAAGCCAACCTTAGAAATATGAAGATTTGGAAAAATAGAGGTCAAATATGATCCTTTGGGGCCGAACAGGGGTCTAAGACTCAGCAAAACAACCAGAAAAGGCAAGCTAAGAAAGAAAAGACCAATAAGAAGATCTAATAGATGAAAGAAAAACTCGCACTGATCCCCAGTAGAGTCACCAACTTGTTGCTCAGGTAAATCCCCTCTACAGACAGAGGCGATCCCACTAGCCCTAGGGTGGGTCTACAAACAAGGAATCATGCTAGAGTGTAGGTTCCTACATACTTGAATGAAAAAGGACGCGATAATATGGCCTACTTGTGGTCTAAATTTATCGTCGACGCTTGTAGTGATGATTAGAGCCGCTCGCTCCTGATCGAAGACAAGTCACAACCCTTCCGCCTATCGCGTTTGGACACCTGCACAGAGATCAGAAAATGACAACCACATACCATATACTAACTCCATTCAAAATCTACTAATCAGTCAGAGAATACTAGCATATTGCATTTGATACAGATAAAACACAAGATGGGAACTAGACACTAGTCACTTATATTAATAGGTAGAAAGAAGAGATATAATCATGCTCTGAGGTTGTGGTCTCCTCCAGTGGGACTCAGGTGAAGCATATATCAAAGCTCATCGGGGAATTCAGATGGGATAAGGGACCTCTCGATGGAATCTCTTTTTTATCTACCTTCTTAGTTATTCAACTATAGCTTAGTTCTCCAAGTTCAGCATTTCAGCTGCATAATCCTCTTTGTTCAGCTAGCTTTCATGATGGGAGAAATCTCATTTATATAGGGGGAGAGGGAGAGGTTAGGATCCCTATAATCATGGAAGGGAGACCTATCTTCTAGGAGTGTCCCATAAGAGGAGGAAACCACTACCTAAAGAGGGAGATCCATGGCTCATCCAGTTAACCACTTCCTGTGACTCATCCCAGAGGTGGTTGAAGGAAACTACTGCCTCTAGTTTGTTAAAAAAAATCCAAAAAAGGTTGGCACAAGCACAACAAAGAGACAGAGCGCCAGCTGGCGTGACCTCTAGTGTACATTCTCCACATTGGCGCGAGGGGTAAACTTAATACCCACGCCAATGCCAAAACATAGGGTTTTATGGGGTTTTTGAGAAAGTATTCTGCAGGAGAAATGGTGTTCTTGTATAGAAGGATGTAAGGAAGGTGCTTGCAGAGGATGAAACTGCTCACAAGTCATGGGAAAGAACCTTCAATATGCAGGGTGAGGGATTGCAGGGACAGTGACAAATTGTTGTGTAACAGGAGGTCAATCAAATGAAGAGAGAAAGGAAAAGGAAGGATCCAAGAATAATATTGGATGAGGAAGGTCCAATCACTAATAAAGAAAACCGGAGAAGCTGAGATCTCCTCAAAGATCTAATATGCCCACTTTCTATAAAGAAGGTGAATGGTATGAAGAAAGAAGAAATATGGAAATTGAGACTCATGAGACTCTCAGTCTATATCTATAAGTGTACAAGTCACAGTCTAGAGAATTAAGGGAGAATATAACTCTCCAAAAATTCTTCAAACGCAAAGAAGAAAAAATATCCTATAGCAGCAACAAAAGGAAGAGGCACAATAGATTATGTTTCCCTACATTTGATGGATCTTCCTCAAGCACTGCAAAGGCTTTCCAGAAAGAGTTAGATGCATTCTTTAGGCTACATCCTGTAGCTGAAAGAGAGGTTGTTCAAATTAGGAAACTTCATCTTCATGGTGAAGCAAGTGATTGGTGGTTTGGTCACATGGAGCATGCAGAGGTGACTAAATATTCAAATTTATTTCAAAGGTTAAGGAAGAAGTTTGATAGGAGAAAAATAGTGACATCTCACAAAGAGACATTTCCTATGGAATCAAAGGAGAATGTCATTCTTGTAGCTCTGGAAAAAGAGTCACTACATTCACCACCAGCTATAGAAGCACTTGTATCCAAAGGAGAGACACTTGCATTTTTTCAATATATTCTTAATCTCTTGACATATAGAGTCCCATGCATAATACAGGAGATGCATGATGAAGATGAGGTAGATTCCAGCATTGGTACATTGGTAGAGGAGCAGCGATCACTCTTGCCAGCAGTTGGAGAGATCATTGCACTGGAGGAGGAAACTCTTGTGATCTTGCAAGATGTTTCTGAGTATCAGTTGATCCAAGGTATGCATCCAATTTCATCTCATATTGTTTTAGTACCTCTTATTGAAACTTATGGGAACATTCCATCAGGGCCATTTCATGTCCAAGGATTATAACAACATGCTGATTTGAAGCAGCAACATATCACTGTGAAGAGGACCATTGATTTTATCAAGGAAGAGATGAAGAGCTATCCCAGTTCATCATTGTTAAGATACATTGAACCCTTTGAGTTGAAGTGTTGAGTTTCAAAATATGGGATGAGCGTGATCCTATGTACAATGGCTAACTATGAGTTCAACATTGTGCCCTGCCATGAGACAACACATGTATCACCATGTAGATCTACAACACTGTCACTTAGCATCAGTGATGGGGAGAGGGCCCCATTATTCTTGGAGCATTTTGAAGGTAGCTTCACTCATGAAGCAATGGAGGGAAATATGATAGATGGTAGACATCTTGAGATGGGAAATATTTTTCCCTTTCAAGATGACTCTTTCTCAATGAGTCTCTCACAACCCAAAGAGAAACTTCTACATGCAACAAATCCAAAACCTTATTGGTTTTGGAGGGCCATTGATGAGAATAAGATCTCATTGATATATCTCATTGGAGGTGCACTTCAAAATATCATTGAGTGAAAAGTTGTTCAATAGTTTGAGGAGGTTGGTGTCCTATAATGGGAGGATACCAAGTTTTTGCAGAATGAGATCCATCATCCACATTGGGATGAATGGTTGTTGATGTGGAGCAAGGGGATGAAAAGCCACTTGCAAAACTATGAGATAAGCCAACAAAAATCATGGTTGTGCTGGTTTCTCTTGGGTAAGTATGGTTACTACCCAACAACACATATTTTCATGATCCATGCCTTGTAAAACACTGATGTAATGAAGAAGTATGCATGGTTGTGCTGGCTTCTCTTGGGTGAGTATGGTTACTACCCAACAACACATATTTTAATGATCCATGCCTTGTAAAACACTGATGTAATGAAGAAGAAGGCATGGTTGAGCTGGCTTCTCTTGGGTGAGTATGGTTACTACCCAAAGGCTCATATTTCTTTGACTCATGCCTTGTGTATCAATGATAGAATGAACAAAAGAAGGCATGCCTACCTTGGTTGTCCTTAAGAAGGCATCCCATCGTGTCAAGGGATTTTGTGGGAATTCTGTGAGGGGAAAAAGGGGTGAAAATGGGGATTTTGAAGGGATACAATGGAGCAGATGGGGGGCTTTTTCTGAGAATTTTTCTTTCACAAACAGTGAGGCTAATCAAATGGAAATGGTAGAGAAGATTTTTTCAGAGGACAAAGACACATGGAGGCTTCAAGGATGAGACATTTTCAGAGAGAATGTCTCTCTTTAAGGCTCAGAAACATTTTTAGCCACCTGTTTGCTATGCCAACATTTTATAGGTGGCTAACAGTGGCTCCACATGGGGATGGCATCTTCTTGAAGGTGTCAATAACTTCAGAAATAATCTTTGTAAGTAGGCCAAATGCCTGATATTTAACCATCTTTCTCTTCTTGGATCAACTGCTACAAACATGATGGATATTAATTCAGCAGAAAATATTCTCCCAAACAATCTACCTACCCATCCTACAGTCCTAACATTTTTTCTTCAAGGTGCATTTAGACTTGTAGACCTTCTTCATCATTTTTTTTTTATTGAAAGCAGAAAAAATAATCTAATTCTATCCTTATTCCTCCCTTAGGCCAGATTAGACAGTTGGCCTCATAGCTTCTCTACCTACACTAATATCTGCTAGGATTAAACTGTCTAGCAAATTTTCTTTCTCTACATTCTAAAACAGAAAGTTAAAAATAGTCAAACCAGGATTAGACTGTCTGGTTTGCTGTGGGTCCATGGCATAAAGACAACTGCATATGAACTGAACTTTATAGGAAATTGAAACCAAAATTGTGAAGGATTGAAACTGGAAACTTTAGGGAATCCTTATTTTTCTTGTGACTCAAATTTTGAGCTTGTTAGAGTCACTTTTCTTCTTCATTTCAGCTCTGGTTTTGAGCTTGTTAGAGTTGATTCTTATTCTTTCTTTGTTGGTTCAGGTTTTGGGCATATTAGAACCAAATTTTTTCTTCTTTGGCTCAAGTTTGGAGCTGGTTTGAGCCATTCTTTTGGAACTTCAGAGGTTCAAGTTTTGAGCTTGTCTGAACCTTTCTTTTCTCTCTCTTTAAAAAAAAAAAACACAACAATGGTATTTACAATGGAAGCGAAAAATTTAAACTCTGAGATTCAGCAGTAGTAATGCTTGAGCATCCTGCCATTGATAGGACCCCCAAACAAATCTGTACCATCTAATTTTTGCAGAAAAAAGGCATTGGGACCAATGGTGGATTGGATGATGTAAGGACCTTGCCACAAACTAAAAAATTTGCCATGCTTACCCTTGTCCTCCCTCCTAGAATCCAACTTAAGTACCTTGTCTCCAATTTTGAAATCACAAGCTTTTGTTCTTTTATCAAAATTTTTTTTGATGTTCTCTTGTACTTTCTGAGCTCTATTGTAGACTTCTTCTCTTGTCTGCTGGAGATGTATAGTTTGATTAATCCTTCTTACCATGCTGTATTCTTTTGACTGTATTTCTTGGACCAATTTTATCACTGGTACTCCTAGGCTGGTAGGGAACATTGCATCTTCCCCATATACAAGCTGATATGGAGACATTCCAATGGACTTCTTTGTTGTCAATCTGTCAGTCCATAAAGCATGCACCAACTTATTATGCCATGATTTTTTATTCTCTTAAAGCAACTTCTTGATGATGGTCACCAAACTCTTATTTGATGATTTTTCTAGCCCATTACCCTGAGGATAATAAGTAGTAGAGTGACCAAGTGCAATCCGATACATGTGACAAAAATCAATCATCTTTTTGGAACCAAAAGTAGCAGCATTATCAGTGATAATCTTCCTAGGGCAGCCAAATCTAGATAAGATGTGGTCTTCAAGGAATTTTATGATGACATAATATGTGGCATTCCTATAAGGGATGGCCTCTATCCATTTTGTGAAATAGTCAGTGGCTACAAGAATCCATTTGTGTTGGGCAGATGAAGCAGGATGGATTTCTCCTAGGAAATCTAGGCCCCACTGTTGAAAAGGAGCTTCAACAGTGATTGGTTGTAATGGTAAAGGAAAGAGTTTTCTTTTGCCCTAAAACATTTGGCACTTGTGGTAGGCAAATATCATTTTATGTACATCTTGGAAGAGGGTGGGGTAGTAAAAGCCAGCTCTAAGGATTTTGTTACCGGTGGTTTTCCAGTAGAGATGACCTGCACACTCTCCTTCATGGAACTCATGTTTGATCCTCTCTGCATCAACTTCAAGCAAAAATTTAAGCAACAAACCATTTTCATTTTTCCAATATAAACATTCATTTAAAATGCAATAATTTCTAGCTTTTAACTTCAAAAACCTTTCCTTTGTCTTTGATAAATCAGGAGGAGCATTAAGATTGGTAAGCACATATATGATGTCAGCATACCAAGGAGAGTTTTGGAATTGTTCTTAAACAGTAGGAGCAGGTAGTCCTTCATGTTCATCCAAGGCATCTACCATGTTTATGTCAAGGGCTTGTAAGTTAGATTCAACTGTTAACTGTGCCAAGCCTTGACCCTTGATGAGTTTGGTGGGTTTGATATCCAAATAATACTCTAGTATCATTGCAATCCATTTAACTCTCTTTCCATATGGATCTTGTGACCAAATATCTTTCACCACTATGTTAGGCACATAAGCAATGATGTGAGAATGCAGAATATACACCCTGAAATATTTTAAGGCCTTTACCAAGGCATAGGCCTGTTTTTCCATGATGTTATATTTCAAGGGTGCATCCCTTAATGCCTTGCTGAAAAAAGCAATAGGTTGTTCCTGTCCCTCTGTATTTTTCTGCAACAGGATAGCAGCCACCGTATGCTCTGATGAAAAAGAGAAAATTAGGAAGTATTTAGTAAAATTAGGGCCGATTAGGACTGGTGCCCAGGTGAGTGCATGTTTAACTAATTCAAAAGATTTTTTGGCCTCTAGAGTCCATTTGACTCCCACTTCTTTTTTCAGCATGTTCATCATATTCCTAAGGAGCTCTGCTAGGTTGGGAATGAATTTCCTTAAGAAGTTAATCTTCCCAATAAAGGACTGCAGCTCCTTGATGTTCCTTGGGTGACTAATCTGCAGTATTCCCTCAAGTATTTTTGGGTCTATTTTAATCCCCTTTTCTGATATAATATGGCCAAGAAGTTTACCTTCTTGGAGGCCAAATATTGTCTTTTTGGGATTTAAAGATAGCCCAAACCTTCTGCACTTCTCGGAGACTTTCCTTAGATGTTTAAGGTGCTCTTCATCAATTTTGGAATAAACTGTTATGTCATCATGATAAATTACAATGAAGTGCCCTATTTTCTCTGAAAATGCGATGTCCATAGCTCTTTGGAAGGTTGCACCAGCGTTCATTAGTCCAAAGGGCATTTTCACATACATGAAAGTGTCCCAAGGAGTGGTGAAGGCTATTTTTAGTTGATCTTCTGGGAGTACTAAGAGCTGGTTATACCCTGAGAAACCATCTAACAGAGAAATCCTCTTTGAACCAACTACCCTTTATAGGATGTGTTCCATTTTGGGTAAAGGGTAATTGTCCTTTAAGAAGGCTCTGTTAAGGTTTCTAAAATCAATGCATAGTCTGATTTCTCCTGTCTTTTTTCTTACAGCTACAAGGTTGGATACCCAATCTGAAAACCTCACAGGCACTATGATACCAGCTTCATACATTTTCTTAATCTCCTTTTCTACAAGAGGCAATTTTACTGAGTTAATTCTGAGCAATTTTTGCCTAAAGGGTTTCTAGTTTTCTTTCAATGGGATCTTATGCTGGATGATATCTGTTTCATAGGCTTTTAAGTCCTCATAGCTCCAAGCAAACACATCAGCATACTCTTTAAATAAATCAATGTATTTCTTCTTGATGTGTGCTGGCAAGGATTTAGATAATTTAATCATTTTAAGCTTATCCTTGCTACCTATGTTGCATTCTTTGACATCTGATTCAGTGTGTTCTATAGTGGGATTCTTTGCCACATCATTAAAATAAAAAAGATCCTCAAGGGGTGCTAGTCCTCTGGGTATGTTTCTGTCTTTGGACTGCAGCACCTCTATGTCTTCTTTTTCTGCATTCATGTATTCTTTTGATTGATTTTCGAATTCTTTGGTTAACATGTTTATTTCTATAGTGGGGGATGGTTTTTCTTCATCAAGGGGCTCTTTGTATGAATATTTTTCATCGGATTTAGAGTCTGAATCAGGTATTTCAAACTCAATCCTGCAAAGCAAGAAATCCTATATCTGCTTGTCACCCTAAAAAACCTACCAATATTTCTCATTATCTGGCACTGTAGGTCTATATTTTGTTTGAATAACGATATGTTTGTCGCTAGGTGATTTCTGATATGAACTAGTAGTGCAGGATAATCCATTTTCAACGATGTTCTAACTCCTAGGGACAAATACAAGCTCATATTCTATGAATTTTTTCAGCAGATACATGGCATCATTTCTATATGCCCTTAATCTAGGATGCTTAGTAGTGTACTCTCCATTTACCTGTTTGATGACTAATTCAGAGTCTCCATGTACAAATATCCTTTGGGCTCCTAGTTTTCTCAATATATGCAATCCTAGGACGAGAGCCTCATACTCTACAATGTTGTTTGTGCATTTAAAGTCTAGTTTGAAGGCATGACTCTCAGTATAGTTGCTTTCAGTATTGTGCAACCATACCCCAGCTCCTGCATTCTTTTTGGTGCAAGACCCATCAAAGCTCATGCACCATAAAGGACTGTTTGCAGATTTGTTATCATTTTCACCCCTAAAGTTGTGTTCATCCTTATGTTGTATTCTAAGGTCTGCACCTTGTTATGTAATGTTTAGTTCCTTAAGACTTTCATGGAGTTTAGAGTGATGAGTAATCTATTGTTTGCAGTCTTGGTTTTTTTCACTCTGGTTTTTTGATTCAGTGCACTGTTCAAAGGTTTCTTCCTTGTTTTCCTCTACATCTAGAGCTGCCATTATGTTAAGATCTGTGGGCTCTACTATGTTGTTTGAATTTCTGTCCTCTAGCTCTGGCTCATCTATGCATTCATCATTGTAAAGGATAAAAGAGTCCAGATATGTATGGACAGAGTAGAGAGAGGAATTTTTAGGTTTCTCAGGGCTGCTAACCATGAATTTCATGTGTGCCTCTCTGTATAGTCTTCTAAGTTGACTGAAGATAGGGATTGTGGCATATGTCATGTCCATTTGCATTGTACCTTGTAGCTTGGCACCCAATGACCTTGAAAACAACATGCCATACTTAGGAGGTACATCGGCCACTACAACATCCATTACCATGCGCTTGGCTGGGATTTGGGTCAAATTCACACAAAGGTTTTTGATTAGGCCGAGGCACTTCACTCTTCTAGAATCAAAAGAATATAAATCATTATAGGGTATGGTTATCTCTAGGCCTAGCTTTTCCATTATAACTTTTGGCATAAGGTTGTGTGAAGCTCCAGAGTCATGCATAGCATTATGCAGGATTTTTTCATGGATATGGAGGCCGACATAAAAAGGAGGTACTACCACTTCCTGAAATTTCCCTTCAATTTTTGGGCCAAACAAAAGAGCTGGTTGATAATCATTTAAATTGACAGTATCACTGTTTTCTCCTAAGTTTAAAGCTTTCAAAATTTGGCCTTTATATACATCTTTGGTGGCCAACTCAGTGAGAGGAACTGAAATTTTGATTTTGGCTATCTCACTTTCCAAATTGAAAGGGGACTAACTCTTTGAAAGGTTGAATTCTGTTCTATTGGCCACTATTTTATTGGTAGAATTAGCTTGTTGATTCTCACTATGTACAATGTTTGAAGCTGTTATATCAGGAGCATTAGCTACAATGCTAGTGCTGATAGTTTATTAACTTGGTTTATCAGTAGTTTGTATGTATTTTTCTTTGTTTTTGCTAGAACTCTCAGCTGCTGATTTGTTACTTTCAGCAGTCACTTTAGGAGTCTTTTCCGGTCTCTTCTTAATGCTGATTTCAGAGTTTTTTGGTTTAGGAATATCTAGGATTTTTTTGCTTTTGAGATCATATTGTTCTCAGACCTGCATGATGGCATTTTCGAATCCTAACCTATAGTCTTCAGACCCTAACCCTTCCTCATCCCAAGGTGAGTATGAGGTCTGACTCTTCTCTATAGGAAAGGTGTGATCTTGGTTATCTACTTCCACCATGTTTTTGATGGTTCCCTATGATTCTTATATTATTCCTTCATCTTCATCAAGGAAATTATCTTGGAATGGAGGTATGACTTGTTGATCAGAGTCTCTTTGTCTATTGGGAGGGGTGTTTCTCCTGAAGTTTTGGTTCTAGTTTTTATTTTGGTTTCTGTTCTGGTTATTTACTTGGACAACCATTTTCTCCATCATTCTTTCTATTCTCTCCATGTTTTTGGCTAGACTATCATATTTGGAATCAGATGAAGAAGCTGTGTTGTCATCCCTATATGTTACCTTCTTTTCAGCCCTCATCCTAGCTCTCTTTTCAATCAGGTTTGCTTCCACACTCACTGCTCCTTTCTGCATGTCTTCTAATGTGTTATAGTTTCTCTCCCTAAGCTGATAGGCCATATCAACATCAAAACCTTCAGGGTATTTCACTACGGACATTCCTTGGGGAGGTTTCATGTGTGGTGGAAGAGCATTTTAGACACTGTTAAATCTAGTAGAGTAGTCATGGACACTCTCTCCCTGATTTCTTTTGAGATTCTTGTATTCTGCTAAGATTTGGAGAGGGTTTCTTTTGACTTCCCATTTTTTATATGAAGGTTTGATGTAAAGAGGGAAGGTCATGGATACTATTAGGAGTTAGGCCTTTAAACCACTTCTTCACTTCTCCTCCTAAATTTTGGGCAAATATTTTGATTTTGATTGTCTCATCTTCTATATCCATATAGTCAAAGGCTACTTCCATCCTATCTACACGGTGTTGAGCTGTGGTAGAATATTTCCAGTGAAATGTGGGATTTTAGACTGATAATCATTGGGTAAAGGCACTAGAGGTTGTGGTAACACCAAGGGAGCATACCAGGCAGCCATGGTAGTGTTTTGTGAAGGTAAAGTTTGGGCTTGAGAAGTAGGTATATGAATGAAAGAAATGCTAGGACCAGCAACAAACTATTGAGCAGATCTAGGGTGAGAGAGACCCAAGTTATGGATGAAATGAATATCAGGAGGTGTTGATGGAGGAGTTTCTCTGTCCCTAATGTTTTTACCACTATGTGGTGGTGATATTGGAGGCTCAAATTATGTCTATTCTATAGCACTGAGTGACTGAGTTCTTGGTAAATTACTTGGTAAGTCGAAGTCAATTTGAGTGTTTGATAGAGCTACAAAGTTTTCAGGTGCTAAATTAGCTCTATTAATGTGTCTGACAATAGTTGGATCCCTATATGTATAAGGCTTCCTAAGAATACTCTGAGGGTTTTCAACTATCTCAGGTAGGTTTGGATTAGGATAAGCTCTAGTATGGATTGTTCTTGAAGCCAATACATTAAGTCCTCAAACTTAACAAATAAAGTTAGCCAGATATGAGAGTCTTTAAGAGGCAAAATATCTTCAAACAAAGAAGCTTAATCCTCTGTGTTTGTTTTGGTATGGAGGATGTTGTAATGAAACTAGTATCCCAGTGGAGTATTGTGAAAACAAAGATAATCAGTAGGCCTACTGATAATCAGTGAAGTCCTATGGTCATTCGGGAATTGTGGAGTCGCCAGGTGGAAGGTTTATAATGTTCGAAGGATATTTACTATCCACCACAGTGATTAGCTACCAAACTTAGGCTAATATGGTCTCAGTTCCCCAGTGGAGTCACCATTATGTTGTGGTTCTGTTGAAGCCTAGAAAATCTCTGCTTCAAACATTGGGGAAAACCACCCTATTGTGACTAGAGCCCTTTTATCCGTTTACATGGTGTTCCACCTGACGAGAAAAGACCAGCTCAATAACTACTAATAATAAGATGTGGCTGATTCAACAGAGAAACAATTAAATAATCAAAAATGAAACTATCTAATTAACTTAAATAAAATAAAGAAAATCTGTGTTAACCCAAATACATATGAATATAACTAAAATTATTCCACTTAACAATAACCATAAAAATGTATTAAAGTTTAATTGAAATTGTGCAGTAAGAAATAAAGATAACTCTGTTTAAGAAATTAAACAGAGTTATATTAGCATATTGTATTCATCATTGTATATCATCTATATATACTTATGAAAGATAACATTTCAATTATACTAAAAAATGATATATTAAAGAAACGTTGTGAAAACCAAGTATATATATAAATGATAGCAAATTTTAAAGCGAATATCATATGACAAAAGAAATCAACAGTGAATAGATAAAAATACCTTATCCATCTTGAAAGCTTTCAAATGAAATCTGATACTCTAATCCAGTAATTCCGATGCAAAATCAAATCCAAGGTATAGAAATGCAACACTTTAAAGATAATTCCGCATAAAATCACCAGATGTGATCCTTTATAAAATATAAGAGCCAGTGGAGTACAAAAATGTAATCTCCAAGTCAAAAATATTACAACTCAGGACCCCTTCTCCAATGCATGAGAGGGGTTTAAATATGAAATTACATGAAAACAGAATCCTACTACTACTGCTACAATCTATCAATTTAAAAACAGAAACACTATCTTAAAATGGAACTGATTCATTGCTTTTCCTTCTCGCTCAATGTAGCCAGGTGGAAAATTTTGAACATTTCCTGGACCTCTGACGGATGACTCATCTTGGAATGTAACTATCCAGCGTATGTGGCATCGGAGAATTCTAGAATCAAACAATCAACAACATTTGATAGGCATTTAATAGCTGATTGTTGATTGAGTGGCTTAATCAGATAGGTCCACATATTGTCCCAAGATATTGTTTGAAGCTTATTGATCTGTTGATTTTTATTCATTATTTCTTCTTTCCATCTGCGATCAGTTTCTTTGACTTTAAGTAAACTGCGTGGAACACAATCTGAAATGAGATTACATGCATACAAGCTGTCATTGATAAATTGTGTTATATTACCCATCATGCTTCTAGCTCTTGATATAGCTCTCTCGGATTTCATCAACTGATGTTCCCACTCTGTAAACAGGATTTCCTTATGTATTTCTTCTATCCAAGGTAGATTAGCTTCTTTCCCTTTTCTGTATCTTCCCAAATAAGAAATTCATAAATCTTTTCATCGTCATCATCAATCTCTTGCCTAAGAGTAACTATGTCCTGTATCAAAGATGATGTGATATCAATAAATGGCTCTATTTGAGTTAATTTTGTACAAAATTTATTTAACTGTTGAGACAACAGTTTATTGGCTTCAATAGCTTCTGCTTTGAATTCATTTAATTTGGGAAAATCCTTGAATTTTTCTAAAGCTGCTTGAAATTCTTTTTCTTGTACAATCTTTGTATTTTGCTCATTTTGCAACAAATTTTGTAAGTTTGAAATTTCTTGATTCATCTGTTGCTGTTTTTTTAGAGCTCGTTCATCAAATTTATTCTTTTCTGTGGCCAGCTTCTCTTCTAGCTCTTTAATTCTGAGCTCTTGATTTTGAAATTGTTGTTCAAATTGAGAAATCTTCTGCTTATTTTCATTAGCTTGTTCTTCAAGTAAAGCTAGATGTAGATCTTTCTGAGTCATCAACTGAGAAACCTCTACAAATTTATCTATTGTCGTAGCACTATATGCTCCTGCATATTGGGATAACTTAGTGAGATCCTCAGATGGATTCACTTCAGCATTCTTATAAACAATACTCATGAATTCCTCCTGTGAAGCAAAAATTGTGTCTTGATCCATTTTACTTCTTTTTCTCTATTTTTTAACAATAGCCTTATGTTTAGGGCTGTAGAATACATCCAGAGGAGGGATTTCCTCAATTTTCAACACAATTTGTCCTGTAGGATGTTCAGGAATGATTTCAACATCCTGATCTTCTGGATTTTTCTCTTCAGGATTATCCTGCAGTCCTAATTGATGAGAAAATTGATTATACTGCTTCAACAATTGAGATGAAACATTAAGATCAACAGAGTCTATAATTTCATCAGTTTTTCTTCCTCCAAGTTGTGTATATGATTTCTCTGTATTTATTTCTTGTTTATCAGTTTTGTTGTCTGAACCTTCCTTTTGAATATGCACATTAGTATCAGTACTTGTGCATTCTTTCTCTGTTTGAACTGTGGATTGCTGATCAGTATTTTCATCGGGTTTGCCATCAGTGATTTCTTTTTGAATGTGTACAATCAAATCATTTCCTATTGCTTCTTCTTGTGTCTGTATAATGGGCTGGCCAGTAGATGACTGTGTAATGGCCTTACTGGTAGATGTTTCTCTTGCTGTTTTTCCAGATGTATCCCCTGCTTCTGACCCTTGTATAGGAACTCTCAATTGGTCTAGAGAAACTTTCAACAATCTTTGGCTTCTAAATAGCATAAATTTATTCATTTCTTATTTCTGGAATTTGGACTTGGCAAAATTATAAACTTGAGAAAAGTCATTTAATGAAGCAAACAAATCATCAAATTCATCCGGTTCATGCTCGAACCGAGCAATCGAAACTGAAGAAGTAACATTAAAAGCTATCTTTTGTGGATCATACTGTCTCCCCGGGATTGTTGCCAATTTAAAACCCTTTATTTTGGCGACTTCCTTTTCTGCATGCTTGAAGTCATTCAAAGTAAAATGTCCACAATTGAATGGAAACGAAGGCCACATTCTTTTCTTACTATTGCTCAGAGATTTGGACATTCCTTCAACTGTCAATTGATAGGAGATTTCCTGAGCTAGAAGTTTATCTGGAACAAAAAGAGGGAGAACATGGGGTTCCATAATACTCCCAAAAATCCTGACATACGTGAGTTTTTCCTCTCCAAACCAATCTCCTATTGAGGATAAGTCAGTTTTAGCTTTGTCGGAGAATCTAGGGGGAAAGCGATTGAAAATGGTTTGAAAAACTGGAATAAGGAAACCATGACATATTCTATACACATGATCTTTGAAATGAACTTTCCAAAGGAGTTTGTGATATATATGAATCGGAGTGGGATCTTTGGTAGTCCATTTCCAGCCTAACAAGGGAAACTCAGAATTAAAACAAAGAGTGTCTAGAACATAAGCACAGAAGAAAAAGGGAGTGGTATTTCCAGCGATTTTATCTTGTCTGTATTCGAGAATCCTATTAGCTATCCTATCAGAAAGAATAACAGCCCAGTCCATAATTTCGGAATTGACAGCAGCTAGGATTAAAGGAACCATTTGTATAGAAAACCTAGCAGAATTGTTATTGCCAAATAATCTACACATCATAGCAGCGGCATAGCAGTATGGGGGTGAAAGAGAATCTACTGAATACATACCGGATGATTCATTTTTGTGCTTTTCAGGATTTTTCCTCCAATCTTTGATAGGTTCAGATTAAACTTTATTACTGTCAGCAAACTCTTTGACAAATTCTTTATTATATACCTTCTGCGGATCAGGGAGATGATACATTGCTTTGAGGTCTTCTGCTTTGAATGATCCAAAAGATGTTCCAGAAGCCGAAATAAACATTCTGTCCTTAATTTCTACACTATCGATGACCCATCGAATCACATCATAATAAGGAATGATGTTTGCTCTGGCTGTAATTCAATGTAGGAATGAATTCGCAAGTGTTCTTTCAGTAATTTCAGAGTCAGAATCTGAGGTATCTTCATCTGGAACTGATACCTTTGCTATTGTGACTTTAGGGTTTTCACTCTCCAATAGATTATAAACTCCTTCCCATGTCATTCTGTCGAGCCCTTGACATGATGTATCTATAACTAACTTCAGCTTTACTGGTTTTTCCTTCGAGACTGTAGGACTCTCAACAAACTTAGCGGCAACAGAAGTCTTCATTCTCCTTGTTCTCTTCGACATTTCTGTGTCTGATATTGTTTCCCTCGGTCTGTGAATGAAAGGATTTGGCATTCTTTGATTTTGCAAAGCAATAAGCTCTCAGTCGTGATAAACAAGCAATTGAAAAGAACAATTATAAAAATTATGGGTTCATGATTCATTATTTATTGAATCCGTGTAACACTTAAATATTTTGTTTGGGTCACACTCACGTATTCAAAACAGAATCGTAAACCAATAATCATTTGATTTGCTATTCAATGTTAATCGTACTATTGGAGTTTTAGCGTTTGTGGAAATAATATTAAATTACCTATTATGAACTCTTCCGATGTGACAAGTCTATAGTATATGAATATCAATCGCATCGGAAGCATTCAAATGGTGTATAAATATCACAATAAATATTTCTCCAATTTCCGATTATGTTAACCAAACTTCTCCGATTTCCGATTGCGATGATGGTATATCGCATCGGGGAGCTTCAATCGAAAATAATGATTAATGACTTTTCTCTGATTTCCGATTACGATATGGTGGGGTCTACCATATAGAGATTCTTCTCATTTAAGCGAAAAAAATGTTTATTTCCTTTTGAAAAGTGTTTTATAATAAAACGCATCACATCGGGGAATTTTCGATTGACCAAAAGGAATTTATTAAAAGTGCCCCGATCACGCAATTGCGATTGATCGCATCGCATCGGAGATATGTGAATGAATAACTTAAATCCTTTGCGATTGGAGATTTGCGATTGGACTAATCGCATCGGAGATTTTGAACATGTATGTAAAAGTTCTCTCAAAGATTTTTCCGATTTTCGATTTTCGATTACTGTTCATGGGACTTTTGCAATTGATTTATTTTCTATAATAAAGTCTTTTATATTTGATTGGATCGGAAGTTTTTGAATGTTGTATTTGTTTGTACACACTTGGTAACAAAGATATGCAATGAGTCATTCAAAATAATGAATCTTTATTTCTAAGTCTTTTATTCCTATATTAAAAGAAGAAAAAAGGGACCCTATTTCTAAATGAATTTTATTCTAAAATTTTGGAAAAAGGGAGGGTTGTTGTACAGTACAACAATTGGCGATTCACTGAAAGAAACAGTTATCTCTGACAAAATAAAATGAATACTATATTTCTAGTAAGTAAATATTTTTATAGATAATGAAAACTATCTTAGGATAATCAAAAATAAAATCTAACTATGAAAATAAAATAAAAATTACCTACAATTTCTTTCTAATTTCTTGAGAATAAAAACATTTTTGGGTTATCTCAAACTTTGATTGGTGTTAATAATGAAGTAAGTGGATTTCTCCAAGTCTGGTTTTTATAATATACTCTATTGTCATAGGCATTGCCTCTGCTGCCTGCAAACGCTCATAGTCTTGACAGGGTTACCTTTTAACCATTAACTTATTCATTGTCCCATCCAACTAAAATTATGACTTTTTAAAAGATAAATTCATAAGACATTTTATCTCATGTTTTTGTCTTTTACTTATTTTTTATATTTTTAAGAGCCATTGTTCTGGTTTGGTAGCCAGTTAATAACAATTCCATTCACTAGTTGTAATTTAAACTGAACAAGCTGGCTCATGATGAGACCCCTTGTCTTATATTTATAAGCCATTACCCTGTTTTGATATGCAGTATTGGTAATGTCAGTTTTATTACTTCTTATGAACATGGTAAGCAGGCTCGTGATGAGACCTCTTATCTCTTAAAATTTTCATATAATTTCTTAGAATTACATTCTAAAAAATCACAACTTAAATGGATGGGGTGAAATAGTTTTATCCTTAAGAATCAATGGATGACATTTTTTAGAGTTTTTTTTGAATACCAAGACTTCGAAAAATATTTTCTTTTATAGATAAAATTTATCTGCTCAATAAACTTATAATGATTTACATTCTCCTCAAGTTTTCAAAAGATCATGCAAATAATTGGAATAATATTTCAAAGTTTAACATCTTATTTTAAACTATCTAAAAACTATGATCATTTCTTTAAAAATTCTTATTTACGCAAAATAAATATTTATAATATTCTTCCTAAGAAATTTTCTTAATAGTAAACAGTCAATTAGAGACTTATTAACAACCTTTATTTGCAAAAAAATTAAAATCTTTGCAAAAAGGAATATGTACAAGTAAGAAGGGGTTACCTCCTTATGAAAAGAATTTCTTCAAGACAAGCCCATTTATAGGAAGAGATTGTCTCTTTCCTGTTAAATCTTGGAGTATGAATGTATTTGAGCCTATCTTTTCAGCAATCTGAAATGGTCCAAGCCACATTTTCTGAAACTTGGTATGCTTACCTTTTTCTTCATGTGCTTTATCCCATTTCAGAAAAAGATCAACAATTGACAAAATCTTTGAGCCGGTAGAACTTGCATCAAAAGAAGATTTTACAAGCTGTTGATGTTTTTCATGAATAATTTTTGCTTTATCTCTATCTTCTTCTAGTTTAAGGATTTGATCATATCTTAATTGAATGGATGAAGAAGGATTTTCTTCAATAAATTGTACTAGGGCTAATGATGGAAGAGCTAAATTTGATGGTATCACAGCTTCTTTTCCATAAACTAAATTGAAAGGTGAAGTTCCTATTGAAGCTTTTTCAGTAATACGATCAGCCCATAGTGCAAAGATTAAAGAATTGTGCCAATTGTTTTGATTTTGATCAATGGTCCTTTTAATGATTTTGATAAGATTTTTGTTAGTGGATTTAGCCAAACCATTACCTTGTGGATAATAATTTGCTGAATATTTCAATTTAAAACCTCTTTTGACTGCAAATTCTATTATACTGTTTCCAGAAAAATAAGATGCATTATCAAAGACAAGAGCGTTAGGTACACCAAACCTGGTTATGATGAATTGATCTATGAAATCAATAATTGCATCAGAATTGACTACCTTCAAAGGGATTGCTTCTACCCATTTTGTAAAGTAATCAGTTGCTGTAAGGATGTATTTGTGTTGTTTGGAAGAATGAGGTACTATCTCACCAATAATGTCAAGCCCCCATTGCTCAAATGGTTGCTCAATATTTACCGGTTGCAAAGGAAAAGCTGGTTTCTTTTGTCTTCCACTAGCAGTTTGACAAATTTTGCACTTCCTCACATAATCATGCGTATCTTTAAAAAGGGTAGGCCAGTAATAACCAGCATGAATTATTTTGTGAGCTGTGGTATCACCTCCAAAATAACCTCCTGCTGGTCCATCATGCAATTCCTGCAACACCTTTTCAGCTTCAGTCTTTTCAAGACATCTTAATAGGATTGAATCATAATTCTTTCTGAATAACACATTATCAATGATCTCATATTTAATAGCCTTCAATCTTAAAGCACGTTTTTTCTTATAGCTGAGATTAGAAGGAGAATACCCATTTTTCAAGTAATAGATGAGATCAGCATACTGAGATTCAGAATCTGTAATACTTATCTGACTAACTTGAATATCATTGTTTGGATCTTGATTTTGTGATATGTTATGAGCTCCTTCCAATAATCTGCAAAAACCTTGTCCTCTAACAATTTTAGCTGGTTTAATATCAATATCATATTCTTGCAAAGCTGTTACCCAGTTAATTCTCTTTTCTCCTACTTCTTTTTGAATTAATAATTGTCTCACTGTAGAGAATGGGACAATGATTTTTGTGTGTTTTTTCAAGAGAAAAGGTTTGAAATGTTTGATTGATTTAAACACGGCAAAGGCTTGTTTTTAAACATCGGAATAATTAAGCTCAGCTCCTTGCAGATTTGAGCTAAAAAAAGAAATTGGTGCCTCAATTTTCTTATCATTGAGCTGTGTTAAAACAACAGCATAGGATTTTTTGGTGACCAAAGTATACAAAGTAAAATCTTTAGAAAGATCAGGGGTATTCAATGCTGGTGCATTAATGATTGCTTGTTTGATTGCCTCAAAGGCTTCTTTTTCTTTATGCCTCCATTTGAATACTGATTTTTTCTTGATCATATTTTGCATAGGTAAAACAATTAGAGAGAAATCGGGAATGAATCTTTTTACAAAATTGATTTGCCCAAGAAATGATTGCATGGATTTTTTGTTATGAGGTAAAGAAATATCAGAAATTTATTTTACTCTATTTGGATCAATATATATACCATATTTTGACACAACAAATCCTAAGAGTTTTCCTTCATAAAGAGCAAAGAAAGATTTCTTTGGATTTAAGGAAATACCAAACCTTCTACATCTTTCAAATATTTGCTTTAAATCATGTAGATGATTGGCTCTCTTTTTTGAAAATACTGTTATGTCATCAAGATAAATAACAAATGATCTATTGATCAGACCTTTAAATGCTATGTCCATGGCTCTTTGGAAAGTTTCTCCTGCATTTATTAGACCAAAAGGCATTTTTTGATAAGCATAGGTTCCCCATTTGGTTCTGAAAGTTGATTTCAATCTGTCATCTGGATGAACTAAAACTTGATTATAGCCTAAAAATCCATCAAGAAAGGACATGAGTTCAGAACCAGCTACCTTTTGAAGTATCTGTTCCATAGTTGGCAATGGGAAATTGTCTTTTAAACATGCTTTGTTTAAATTTCTAAAATCAATACAGATTCTTATATCACCATTCTTCTTCCTTACAGGTACCATATTGGAAACCCAATTGGAGTGCCTTACAGGAAAAATGATTTTGGCTTTTAAAAGTTTATTAAGTTCTGATTTGATTTGACCTTCGAGATTTGGATGAATCTTTCTTAACTTCTGTTGAACAGGTTTAATATCAGGAAGCATTGGAATTGTGTGTTGAATAATAGAAGTATCATCATAATTCCAAGAAAAAACATTTTTATATTTTCTCAAAAGTTTAATGAAAGCATTCCTTTCCTCTGGAGTTAAATTGAGTCCTAAATTAACATTTTGAGGATTAGAGTCAGAACCAAGATTTACTAATTCAAACTTCAAAGTGGAACTTTGAAGTTTAGCATTGGTAACCTTCTTGAATCTGTCTTTTATATCATATAAGTCCTCCAATTTAACAACAGATTTCGGAATGGGATTTTCATTACCTTTTGAGGCAATTTGTAAATCATGATCATCCTCATCAATAATTTGTTCATCATATGATTTCTCTAAAGTCATGAAATTCAAAATGTCTTGATCATGATAGAATACTCTCCAATTTGTGACATTATCTAGGACAGATGGGTGAAAAATCAATTCTACTGAAAATCTATTAGGACTGAAATCTTCAGCAGGAAGGAGTTTGGATGCAACATTAGCTAACAAATCAGCTGATGTATTTTGATTCCTAGGAATAGAAGAAATATTGAGTGCTAGAAAACGAGTGGTAAGATCTTGCACTAGGGTTTGATAGTGTTTAAGATGTCCTGAAAGGCAATGGATAGTATTCCTAACTTGTTTTATGACAATTTCGGAATCACCAAAGACTTTCAAGTATTTAACATCTAACCCTATAGCTTTATAAAGCCCTTGAATCAAGGCTTCATATTCTGCAGTATTGTTTGTACACTCAAATTCTAACCTACATGATAGCATGGTTTTTTCTCCATCTGGATCAATTAAGATGCATCCTGCTCCAGCTCCATCACTAGATTTTGATCCATCAAAATATAATGACCAAAATAAAGATTTATCTATTGGCTTATCTATAATTGCATCAGAAATATTTACAATTCTGGAAGAATCAAATTGTGAAAAATTTTCTATTTGAGAAACAAAAGTATTTACAGAAAAGGGTGATTGTGGTGCTTTGAAGTTTCCAAGGAACGACTCAACAGAATAACCTCCAAGAATATTATTGTTGAAAGCCACAGGTTCATTAGATTGTTCAAATTCAGTGACAGTGTGCATCATATGTTTTTCTCGTTCAACTTTTATTTGATTTGGTTTCCTTTTGTAAGGAAGTCACATATGTGAATAATCAGTTGCGATATAACCATTAAGTTTTGTAGACCAGTCCCTGCTTAAAACTAACCCATAGAATTCAGGAATATCTGCAATCAAAATATCAATTCTTTGGACAATCCTAGGATCGAAAGCTAGTCTGATAGTAACTGAATTGATTTCTCCTACAACTTGAACTTTAGAGCGATCCAATTGAACAAAATGAACTGCCGATTTCTGTGGTTCAATATTCAATTTGGCACAAACAGAAGTAGGAATTATATTAGAGGATGCTCCAGAATCGATTAAGAAATTATGCAGATTCTTATTGCACATTTCATAAGTCAAAAGAAAAGGAGGAGTCTGAGAATTTGATCTTTCTCCAATGAGCACAGTATCAGTAGCATCTACTTTTTCTGGTGGCTTACCAGTTCCTTTAGCTGCTTTTGCAACTACACCACTTGGTAAAGGAGCAATTGGTGTAGCATTTAATTCTTTTAATAGCAACTTCTGCTGGTGTTTTAGTTTGCTGAGTTCATGTAAGGAAATGTTGGCTTTAATATTTTTCATGTCTTCAACAATGTTATACTCCATAGGATCTGATACCACTAAAGTCTTTGATGTCGATGTAGGAGGATTAGAAGAAGATGGCTGATTTTGAGTAGGTAATGGAGAAGTTTTCTTTGCAGGGGATTTGTCTTTGGTACTTGGAGTTGTAGTTTTCTTTTTAGGAACTGTTTGCACAGACTCCGATGTAGATTTACTCCTAGTACTTACAGGCATGGCTTCTTGATCTACCTCATTATCAGAATTAGGGAGAATAAAATCCCACATTCCATGCAATTAAGCTATTTCTTCATTCTCTTCTTCTTCATCTGATACTAGAGATGTATCTTCTTCTTCTTCCTCTTCTGATTCTGCATTAGAGATTGAATTGGGAGGTTTAGTTTCAAGTTGATTTCTTTTAAAATTTCGGAATGGTTTTTTGGTAGAAGTTTCAGCTACTTGTTTTTTTATTTCAACCATTTCATTCGACATGGTTTTAAGAACTTTCTGTAAACCT
The DNA here is from genome assembly GCA_034641835.2 of Pinus albicaulis. Lineage (NCBI taxonomy): Eukaryota > Viridiplantae > Streptophyta > Pinopsida > Pinales > Pinaceae > Pinus > Pinus albicaulis. The sequence continues at coordinate 965,786,730 of CM076574.1, forward strand.
TCCATGTCGTATGGGTCTTTGGAATTTTTCCTTGAATCATCTTTGAAGCTGACCTTCTTGGATTTCCTTTCCTCGATAGCATTTTTCTTTTCTAGAGAAATAATTCATTTTTCTACTGCAATAGCCTCTTTCATAGTTTCGGCTAACGTAGGTTTTGCGGCTCTATCTACAAAAATTTCTATGTTTGAGGGTAAAGCGGTTATGTACCATTCACTTCTGACTTGTTCACTAGGCCTTGAATCTGTGTGGATTTTGTTCAAGAGTTTGTTGAATCTAGCGTTGAACTCTTTAATGGGCTCCTTGGGTTCTATCTTCAAATTTGAGAGATCGTTGATTAAAGTAGCTATTGATCTGTCATCTCCAAATTTAGTTAAAAAATGATCTGCAAAAATGGCCCAACTTGTTATGGATCCTAAAGGTAATGAAAAGTACCAGGATCTTGCTGCCCCTTGAAGAGTATAAGGGAATAGTCTAACTACGACATCTTCTTCTACGACTCCATTCAAATTTATAGCCAGCATAAAGTTATTGATGTGTTCTTCAGCTTGAATGTTAAGCTCTGGACTGAAATTTGGAAGCCATTTTCCAGGATTGTCAGGTAAATCATGTAAAGGTTTAGGCATGTTGACAGCCCCTGGACTAGCCCATGGTCTAGCCATTATTGTAACAATTATTGGAGGAGTAGTAGAGACTGGTGATGTTGGAACAAAAGTTTTTGGAATAGATGATGTTGATATTGATGATGATTGAGCAGATGACGTGGAAACAACTGCACTTTGTTGAGTTGGGGTTTCGGAAACAGGTGATTGAATATGAGATGAAGAACTTATATCACTTACTGATTCTGATTGAGTTCTTCTTGTCTTGACTCTAATAGGTAAAGGGAATTATTTCGGAGAAATACCAAGTTTTTCACTTTGAAGCCTAGTAAGAGGTTTTGAAGGAACAAATTTTGAGCTTACACTACCTTAAGATATTTCAGACTCTTCTAGAGATAATGAGAATCATTTCAATTTATGAATTAAATCTTGTACTTTAGGAGACTCAGGATTTTGATTGTCTGATTGTTTTGAGATTTTGGTAGTGGGTGTCTGAATATTCTTCTCAATTCCTTCTATAGGATTTTGTAATTCAGAATAAATTGAAGAAGTTAATGAGGGTGTTTTGCTCTCAGAATGGCTTGTGGGTAAATATTTACTTGCCATTCATAGCTCAGGCCCTCCTTCTAGCGCCAAAAATGTTGAAGCCTAGAAAATCTCTGCTTCAAACATTGGGGAAAACCACCCGGTCGGGACCTTAGGACAACTCCTTATCCGTTTGGTATGGTGGCTCTGACTGGATTGAAAGGACCAGTTTCCTTATAACTAATGGGTTGGTGATGGGTTGATTTGGATGAGTGAAAATGGGACTAAATAACTAAAATGAAACTATCTAATTTAATCTAAATACTAATAAAGAAATTCTAAAGTTAACCCAGGTATCACATGTGAATACAACTTAAAATTATTCCAATTTAACAAAAACCATAAAAATGTATTAACGTTTAATTGAAATTGTGCAGTGACAAATAAAGATAACTCTGTTTAAGAAATTAAACAGAGTTATATTAGCATATTGTATTCATCATTGTATATCATCTATATATACTTATGAAAGATAACATTTCAATTATACTAAAAAATGATATATTAAAGAAACGTTGTGAAAACCAAATATATATATAAATGATAGAAAATTTTAAAGCAAATATCATATGACAAAAGAAATCAACAGTGAATAGATAAAAATATCTTATCCATCTTGAAAGCTTTCAAATGAAATCTGATACTCAAATCCAGTAATTCCGATGCAAAATCAAATCTAAGGTACATAAATGCAACACTTTAAAGATAATTCCGCATAAAATCACCAGATGTGATCCTTTATAAAATATAAGAGGCAGTGGAGTATAGAAATGTAATCTCCAAGTAAAAAATATTGCAACTCAGGACCCATTTCTCCAATGCATGAGAAGGGTTTAAATATGAAATTACATGAAAATAGAATCCTACTACTACTGCTACAATCTATCAAATTAAAAACAGAAATACTATCTTAAAATGGAATTGATTCATTGCTTTTCCTTCTTGCTCGATGTAGCCAGGTGGCAAATTTTCAACATTTCCTGTACTTCTAATGGATGACTCATCTTGGAATGTAACTGTCCAGCGTATGTGGCATCGGAGAATTCTGGAATCAAACAATCAATAGCATTTGATAGGAATTTAATAGCTGATTGTTGATTGAGTGGCTTAATCAGATAGGTCCACATATTATCCCAAGATATTGTTTGAAGCTTATTGATCTGTTGATTTTTATTCATCATTTCTTCTTTCCATCTGCGATCAATTTCTTTGACTTTGATTAAACTGCTTGGAACACAATCTGAAATGAGATTACATGCATACAAGCTGTCATTGATAAATTGTGTTATATTACCCATCATACTTCTAGCTCTTGATACAGCTCTCTCGGCTTTCATCAACTGGTGCTCCCACTCTGTAAACAGGATTTCCTTATGTCTTTCTTCTATCCGAGGTAGATTAGCTTCTTTTCCTTTCTCTATATCTTGCCAAATAAGAAATTCAGAAATCTTTTCATTGGCATCATCAATCTCTTGCCTGAGAGTAACTATGTCCTGTATTAAAGATGATGTGATATCAATAAATGGCTCTGTTTGAGTTAATTTCGTACAAAAATTATTTAACTAATGAGACAGCAGTTTATTGGCTTCAAGAGCTTCTGTTTTGAATTCATTTAATTTGGGAAAATCCTTGAATTTGTCTAAAGCTGCTTGAAATTCTTTTTCTTGTACAATCTTTTTATTTTGCTCATCTTGCAACAAATTTTGTAACTTTGAAATTTCTTGATTCATCTGTTGCTGTTTGTTTAGAGCTTGTTCATCAACTTTCTTCTTTTCTGTGGTTAGCTGCTCTTCTAGCTCTTTAATTCTGAGCTCTTGATTTTGAAATTGCTATTCAAATTGAGCAATCTTCTGCTGATTTTCATTAGCTTGTTTTTCAAGTAAAGATAGATGTAGATCTTTCTGAGTCATCAACTGAGAAACCTCTACAGCTTTATCTATTGTCGCAGCACTGTATGCTCCTGCATATTGGGATAACTTAGTGAGATCCTCAGATGGATTCACTTCAACATTCTTATAAACAATACTCATGAATTCCTCTTGTGAATTAAAAATTGTGTCTTGATCCATTTTATTTCTTTTTCTCTGTTTTTTAACAATAGCCTTATGTTTAGGGCTGTAGAATACATCCAGAGGAGGGATTTCCTCAATTTTCAACACAATTTGTCCTGTAGGATGTTCAGGAATGATTTCAACATCCTGATCTTCTGGATTTTTCTCTTCAGGATTATCCTGTAGTCCTAATTGATGAGCAAATTGATTATACTGCTTCAACAATTGAGATGAAACATTAAGATCAGTAGAGTCTATAATTTCATCAGTTTTGCTTCCTCCAAGTTGTGTATCTGATTTCTCTGTATTTCTTTCTTGTTTATCAGTTTTGCTGTATGAACCTTCCTTTTTAATATGCACATTAGTATCAGTACTTGTGCATTCTTTCTCTGTTTGAACTGTGGATTGCTGATCAGTATTTTCATCGGGTTTGCCATCAATGATTTCTTTCTGAATGTGTACAATCTGATCATTTCTTGTTGCTTCTTCTTGTGTCTGTATAATGGGCTGGCCAGTAGATGAATGTGTAATGGCCTTATTGGTATATGTTTCTCCTGCTGTTTTTCCAGATGTATCCTCTACTTCTGACCCTTGTATAGGAACTCTCAATTGGTCTAGAGGAGCTTTCAACAATATTTGACTTCTAAATAGCATAAATTTATTCATTTCTTCTTTCTAGAATTTGGACTTGGCCAAATTATAAACTTGAGAAAATTCATTTAATGAAACAAAAAAATAATCAAATTCATCCAGTTCATGCTCGAACCGAGCAATCGAAACTGAAGAAGTAACATTAAAAGCTATCTTTTGTGGATCATACTGTCTCCCCGGGATTGTTGCCAATTTAAAACCCTTTATTTTGGTGACTTCCTTTTCTGCATGCTTGAAGTCATTCAAAGTAAAATGTCCACAATTGAATGGAAACGACCACATTCTTTTCTTACTATTGCTCAGAGATCTGGACATTCCTTCAACTGTCAATTGATAGGAGATTTCCTGAGCTAGAAGTTTATCTGGAACAAAAAGAGGGAGAACATGGGGTTCCACAATACTCCCGAAAATCCTGACATATGTGAATTTTTCCTCTACAAACCAATCTCCTATTGAGGATAAGTCAGTTTTAGCTTTGTTTGAGAATCTAGGGGGAAAGCGATTGAAAATGGTTTGAAAAAATGGAATAAGGAAACCATGACATATTCTATACACATGATATTTGAAATGAACTTTCCAAAGGAGTTTATGATATATATGAATCGGAGTGGGATCTTTGGTAGTCCATTTCCAGCCTAACAAGGGAAAATCAGAATTAAAACAAAGAGCGTCTAGAACATAAGCACAAAAGAAAAAGGGAGTGGTATTTCCAGTGATTTTATCTTGTCTATATTCGAGAATCCTATTAGCTATCCTATCAGAAAGAATAACAGCCCAGTCCATAATTTCGGAATTGACAGCAGCTAGGATTAAAGGAACCATTTGTATAGAAAACCTAGCAGAATTGTTATTGCCAAATAATCTACACATCATATCAGCGGCATAGTAGTATGGGGGTAAAAGAGAATCTACTAAATACATACCAGATGATTCATTTTTGTGCTTTTCAGGATTTTTCCTCCAATCTTTGATAGGTTCAGATTGAACTTTATTACTATCAGCAAACTCTTTGAAAAATTCTTTATTATAGACCTTCTGCGGATCAGGGAGATGATACATTGCTTTGAGGTCTTCTGCTTTGAATGATCCAAAAGATGTTCCAAAAGCCGAAATAAAAATTCTGTCCTTAATTTCTACACTATCGATGACCCATCGAATCACATCATAATAAGGAATGATGTTTTCTCTGGCTGCAATTCGATGTAGGAATGAATTCGCAAGTGTTCTTTCAGTAATTTCAGAGTCGGAATCAGAGGTATCTTCATCTGGAACTGATACCTTTTCTATTGTGACTTTAGGGTTTTCACTCTCCAATAGATTATAAACTCCTTCCCATGTCATTCTGCCAAGCCCTTGACATGATGTATCTGTAACTAACTTCAGCTTTACTGGTTTTTCCTTCGAGACTGTAGGACTCTCAACAAACTTAGCGGCAACAACAATCTTCATTCTCCTTGTTCTCTTCGACATTTCTGTGTCCGATATTGTTTCCCTCGGTCTGCGAATGAAATAATTTGGCGTTCTTTTATTCTGCAAAGCAATAAGCTCTCAGTCGTGATAAACAAGAAATTTAAAAGAACGATTATAAAAATTATGGGTTCATGATTCATTATTTATTGAATCCGTGTAACATTAAATATTTTGTTTGGGTCACACTCACGTATTCAAAATATAATCGTAAACCAATAATCATTTGATTTTCTATTCAATTTTAATCATACTATTGGAGTTTTAGCGTTTGTGAAAATAATATTAAATTACCTATTATGAACTCTTCCGATGTGACAAGTCTATAGTATATGAATATCAATCACATCGGAAGCATTCAAATGGTGTATAAATATCACAATAAAGATTTCTCCAATTTCCGATTATGTTAACCGAACTTCTCCGATTTCCGATTACGATGATGGTATATCGCATTGGGGAGCTTCAATCGAAAAGAATGATTAATGACTTTTCTCCGATTTCCGATTACGATATGGTGGGGTCTACCATATAGAGATTCTTCTCATTTAAGCGAAAACAAATGTTTATTTCCTTTTGAAAAGTGTTTTATAATAAAGCGCATCGCATCGGGGAATTTTCGATTGACCAAAAGGAATTTATTAAAAGTTCCCCAATCACGCGATTGCGATTGATCGCATCGCATCGGAGATATGTGAATGAATAACTTAAATCCTTTGCGATTGGACTAATCGCATCGGAGATTTTGAACATGTATGTAAAAGTTCTCTCAAAGATTTTTCCGATTTCTGATTTCCGATTACTGTTTATGGGACTTTTGCAATTGATTTATTTTCTATAATAAAGTCTTTTATATTTGATTGGATCGGAAGTTTTTGAATTTTGTATTTTTTTTTACACACTTGGTAACAAATATATGCAATGAGTCATTTAAAACAATGAATCTTTATTTCTAAGTCTTTTATTCCTATATTAAAAGAAGAAAAAAGGGACCCTATTTCTAAATGAATTTTATTCTAAAATTTTTGAAAAAGGGAGGGTTGTTGTACAGTGCAACAGGTTCCTGTCTTTTGGTAGTGCCAAACCTGTGAAAACACAGGAACCACAACAATTTCAAAACTGGTGAAAAAGTACTCAAATGGGATTCTAGGAGAGAAGATAAGGGAAAACATGGCAAGTATGACAATTTATGGCAGGGCCCTTACATCATTCAATCTGCCATTGGTCACAATGTATTTTTTCTACAAGATATGGATGGTACAGACCTGTTTGGGGGTCTTGTCAATGGTAGGATCCTCAAACATTATTTCTGCGGAAAACTCTGTTTAAAGCTTTCATTCTTCATTATAAATATTTTTAATTTTTATTTTGTTTTGTAAAGAGAAAATTACAAAAAAAAAAGAAAAGAGAAAAGAGGGAAGATTTAAAAAGAAATAAAGAAAGGTACAACCCCATACCAAAAAAGAAAAGAAAAATATGAAAGTGTGCAAGCCTAAATGCCACTACTTGAAAGAGCACTGCTATTTAGTCATATAGCCTAATCATGACTATATAGATTTCAATTTACTGTTGATAGGTTAGTGAAGAAGATTTTTCAAACCGTTTAATCTTGGCTTATCAGTAGAATAGATTAGGATAGAAAAGAATGGTTCAAGCATGCTCAAAATCTGAATCAAAAAATCAAAGGAAAGATGGCTCTAACAAGCTCAAAACCTGAGCCAAAGAAAGGAAAAATACTGGTTCTAACATGTTGAAAACTTGAACCAGGTAAAGAAGAAGAATACATTTCTAAAAAGATCAAAATCAGAACTGAAAAGGAAAGGAAGGACCCTCATTGTTTTCAGATCTTAAGCCTTCCAAGTTTTGTTATACTTTTCTACAAATAAAGGTCTATGTGCAGCTTGTTTTTATGCCATAGTCTTATAGCAAATCAGACAGTTTAATCCTGGTTTGGATGTGTTTTCAATTTCCGTTTCAAAATATAGAGAATGAAATCTGTTAGATAGTTTAATCCTAGCAGATAGTAGATTAGGTAGATAATTTTTGAGTCTAACTGTTTAATCTGGACTCATGGAAGTTATAAGGGTAGATTTAGATTAATTTTTCATGTTTTCAAAAGAATAAAATGTTGATGTCAAAGGTTTGCAAGTCCAAGTGCACCTTATGAAGAAAAAATGCTAGGAAAGTAGGCTGTGTAGGTAGGATGTTTCGGAGAAAATCATCTGGTTGTGATAAATACTGATCATCTTTTCAAGCAGCATGATCAAAGAAGAAAAGGTTGTCAAAATGAAAAGCACAGGTCTACATTCCAGAGATAAATCTCTGAGGTTCTTGACACCTTCATGGAGCTTCCATCCCCAAGTGGAGCCACTGTTAGCCATCAGTAAATTTTTGTCACAAAAAATGATGGCTAAATATGTTCTTAAGCCTTCAAGAAGAAATATTCATGGAAAACTACTATTTCTTGAAGCCTTCTTGGTGTCTTTTATCTTACAAATCATCTTCACTACTATTTCCACAAAATATTTTTCAAAGAAAGCCCTGCTGATAGAAAAGGAACTATTTCAAAGCCATTTCCCATTATTTTATAAGCCCCATTTCACCCATTTCTTCACTCATTTTCACTTATCCTAACTCATCAGCTCATTCCCCTAAAAATCCCATTTTCTCCCTCATTTACCCTCATTTTCCCATAAAAACCCTTTAAACCTATAAAGACCCCTTTTTATGGTTTAAACTACCTTTTGTTACCCTATCGGAACCTTTAAAAAAGTCTAAAAACCCACTTTTTTAAACCTTTCCGACCTTTTATTAAAATAGGCCTTAAGCCCCTTTTTCACTAAAGCACTCTGCCCCTCCTGCTCATAAAACCGCATCTCGTAACCAGGCACTAAGCCCCTAGCCTTTTTTCCTAGCCCACAGTCCTTTCCTCCCCCCATACAACCGCAATCTTTGCTTTCCCTTAGCCCCCTTCTCTTATCCTTTACCCCACACCATTAATTTTCGCCGAAGTAATCCCTACTGTCAATCATGACAATCCAATGGCGATCGCATCATACCATCACCCTTCTTCCCGACCATCCCCTCGCCCATGCATCTTTGTTAACACATTGCAGCTGTTGACCGTAAAGATCCAACGATCAACATTCTTCTCCGACTCCTCGTCCACCACCTCCCCTCGAAATCCATATTCACTATTAATTCCCAATGATCTAACGACCTACACTTAACCCAATCAATTAACCCTGCAATTCAACATTTCGCTTCGCAACAAATTAGCTGACGTAATCATCAGGCCCCACCATTCTTCTCTCGCGCAGCTTTTCAACCATCACGTGCAACCATGACCGTCGATCTGGATTGCCCAGATCGGACGACCCCAAATCCCTTTCATGCTCGATCCGCCCAAAACACTCCAATGCGCATCTTCCACGCGAAATAAGTGGTTTTGAGGGGAATACGTGTCGAGTATTGACGCATATCGCGTTCGATTTGTGGAAAACCACTTACCACCTAAACGCTGCGCGAAAACCACTTCTGGTTTCGCAAAACTGCCTTTCCACCATTTCACACCAAACTTCAAATTTCATCCTTTCCTCTGGTTGTTTTCCTCTCTGCAATGTAAACCTCCTCCGCCTGCATATGTCCCTCTCTCCACATCTGTTGGGTGTGGAGCCTGATTATCTTGTTTACTTTGTATCACAGCATTGGACCCATGTACCTTAAAAGGGGCGGAAACACCATCCGTAATTAATCACTGCCATGGGGGTCCAGGGGGGTGGTAGCGCTTTTCGGAGCCCCCCCCTCATGGGGGGTTTCGGGGGTAGCGCCCCCGAATGTAAAAACAGATGTAAAATTTCCTTGTAAAAGTATAGTAATTTCTAGTCAATCTGGGCCGTTCATAGGCAAATGATATGACAGTAGAAGTTATGTTTATTTTAGGGTTTTTTTCCCTAGAAGGCAACCCCCTTGTATATATGAGGGTATTGTATTATGGCTATGTATTATGTGTGTATTCTCAGAGCAAGAAACAGATAGGGAGACTGTGAGAGAGAATAGAGGATATTACAGCGGATCTGCTGTAGGTTTTGTCTCTTCATTTTTGCTGGATAATATAAAGGAAGGAATGGCTGTTCGGGGTGGACGTAGCCCAAACTGGGTGAACCACGTATATCTGTGTCTCCCTAGTTTTATGTGTTTTGTGTTCTTTTATTTTCCACATATTTTATGTGTTGCATTGCTCCATAATATATAATTTTCTAACAACTGGTATCAGAGCCGAAGGTCTATTTGGCTGATAAACTCACAGGAAATAAGGGTTCCTGGTTCGAGTGGGAGCAATGGCGGAAGATGGTAAATTTAGGGTCGAGAAATTTAACGGCCAAAACTTTCCGTTGTGGAAGATGCAGATGGAAGATTATCTGTATCAGAAAGATCTGTATCTACCATTGAGCGGAAAAACAAATAAGCTGACGGCCATGAAAGACGCGGAATGAAACATTCTCGATAGAAAGGCACTCAAAACAGTATGTTTGTGCCTTGCGGCATCAGTCGCCTTTAATATTTCGAAGGAAACAACAACAGAGGGTTTGATGCAGACATTGGTGAAACTATATGAAAAACCCTCGGCCTCAAACAAGGTATTTCTTATGAAACGATTATTTAATATGAATATGTCGGAAGGTGGATCTGTTGCAGACCATTTAAATGATTTTAGTACAGTTACCAGTCAGTTAAGTTCTGTAGGGGTAAAATTTTATGATGAAGTTAAGGCTCTTTTATTTCTGTGCTCATTTCTAGAAAGCTGGAATGGTTTATTTATGGCCATTAGTAACTCTATCTCTAGATCTAGTACTTTAAAGTTTGATGATGTTGTCGGTGCTATCCTTAGCGAGGAAATGCGACGGAAAATCTCTGGTGAGACATCGAGTAATTCTTTGAGTGCAGAGTCTAGGGGAAGAAGAATGGAAAGAGGAAAGAGCTCGGGTTATTGCAGTAAATCAAGGAAAGGCATATCCAAGTCCAGATTGGGGATAGTGTGCTGGAAATGCGGAAAGAGAGGACACCTAAAGAAAGATTGTAGATCTTGGAAGGGAAAAGAAGGAGATGCACAGCAAGAAAACAATCATGAAGCAAATGTGACAGGTGATGTGTTACAAGATGCTTTGATTCTTTCTTTCGAAAATGTTACTGATTCTTGGGTTGTAGATTCAGGGGCTTCATTCCATGCCACACCCGATAAGAAATATTTTCATGACTATGTTCAAGGAGATTTTGGACAAGTTTGTTTGGGTGATGATAAACCCTGTAAAATTGTTGGAATGGGTAAGGTTCTTGTAAAACAGCAGAATGGAAACCAATGGCTACTAAAGGAGGTAAGGCATGTTCCAGATCTAAAGAAAAATCTGATTTCAACAGGGCAGTTAGGCGGTGAAGGTTGTGTGACAACTTTCACGGATAAAACTTGGAAGGTCACCAAAGGAGCCCTGGTAATAGCAAAAGGCGAAAAGGTTGGTACATTGTATTTATGCAATGGTATTTCTAACTCTGTTAATGCTTTAACTTCCAAAGGAGCAGATGCAGCATTATGGAATCATAGGCTCTGACACATGAGTGAGAAGGGAATGAAGATTCTTCACTCAAGATATTTGTTGCCAGGTTTGAAGAATGTTGATTTGGATTTCTGTGAGAATTGCATTTATGGAAAACAAAAGAGAGTCAGATTTCTCAGAGTTGGGAAAGAAAAGAAGAGCGAAAAATTGGAGCTTGTGCATACAAATGTATGGGGACCTGTTCAGGTATCATCTCTCGGTGGCTCTCGTTATTATGTTACTTTTATTGATGATGCAACTAGAAAAACATGGATTTATTGTATTCAGAATAAATCTGATGTATTTGATATTTTCAAGAAATGGAAAGCTTTGGTTGAGATTGAGACAGGAAAGAAGTTGAAGTGTCTCAGATAAGACAATGGAGGTGAATATTGCAGCAAAGAGTTTGATAGGTACTGTTCAGAGCATGGAATTCGTAGAGAGAAGACAGTTCCAAGAACACCACAAGAAAATGGTGTGTCAGAAAGGATGAACAGAACAATCATGGAGCGTGCAAGGTGCATGAGATTGCATGCAGGATTGCCTTTACAATTTTGGGCAGATGCTGTAGATACCGTTGTTTATCTAATAAACAGAGGGCCTTCAAGTTCTTTGGATGGTGGTATTCCAGAGGAAGCATGGATAGGTAAAAAGGTAAACTACTCTTTTTTAAAGCCTTTTGGTTGTGAGGCCTTTGTCCATATTAATAAAGAAAATAGAACAAAGCTTGAGGCAAAATCAAATAAATGTACCTTTATTGGATATGGTGTTAATGATTTTGGATATCGCTTATATGATTATGAAAATCACAAAATCATTAGGAGCAGAGATGTAATATTCAATGAAAAGGTCTAGTATAAGAATCAGTTGCAGGAAAAGAAACAGGAAAAAGAAAGTAAGGAGTACACGGTTCTTGATGAGATAACTGAAAAAGTAAAGGCGCCTAAAAATAATAATATTCAACAACCACAGCAGCAACAACCACCACAACAACAACAAGCACCTCAAACACCTGAAAGTGGTGTTAGAAGATCTACCAGGATAAGTAGACCCCCTGAACGATACTCTCCTTCATTATATTATTTATTGTTGACTGATTTTGGTGAACCCGAATGTTATGAAGAAGCAATGCAGGTTGAAAGCAGGAAGAAGTGGGAGCTAGCCATGGAAGAAGAGATGGAATCCTTAATGCATAACCAGACTTAGGACTTAGTCAGGTTGCCTACAGGTAAAATTGCATTGCAGAATAAATGGGTTTACAGGCTGAAGGAAGAAGATGGAGGAAAACAGAGGCACAAAGCTAGACTTGTGGTGAAGGGGTTTGCACAGAAGAAAGGTATTGATTTTGATGAAATATTTTCTCCCGTTGTTAAAATGACTTCAATCAGAACTATTTTAAGTCTTGTAGAAGCGGAAGATTTACATCTTGAATAGTTAGATGTAAAGACATCATTTCTCCATGGAGATCTGGAGGAAGAGATCTATATGGAGCAACCAGAAGGATATGAGGTCAAAGGGAAAGAAGAATTAGTGTGCAGGCTAAAGAAGAGCTTGTATGGCTTAAAATAGGCTCCAAGGCAGTGGTATCTAAAATTTGACAAGTTTATGTCTGAACAAGGTTATACTAGATGTCACTCTGATCATTGTGTTTATCTGAAAAGGAAAAATGATGGCAGCTATATTATATTGTTATTGTATGTAGATGACATGCTTGTTGCAGGGTCTAACATACAAGAAATAAATGTGCTCAAAAGAAAATTGGCAAATTCATTTGCAATGAAGGATTTGGGAGCTGCAAAACAAATCCTTAGTATGAGGATAGCTAGAGACAGGAAAAATCGCAAATTAACATTGTCTCAGAATGAGTACATAGAAAAGGTGCTGAAAATATTTAATATGCAGAATGCAAAACTAGTTAGTACACCTTTTGCTAGCCATTTCAAACTTAGTAAGGAGATGTGCCCCAAGACCCAAGAAGACATGGATTACATGTCTAAAGTTCCATATGCATCAGCAGTTGGAAGCTTAATGTATGCAATGGTCTGCACAAGGCCTAATATTGCACATGCAGTGGGAGTTGTAAGCAGGTACATGAATAATCCAGGAAAATAACATTGGATGGCAGTAAAATAGATTCTCAGATATTTGAGAGGTACCACAAATCAAGCATTATGATTTGGTGGTTCAAACATTGCTCTACAAGGATATGTTGATGTCGATATGGCAGGTGACAGAGATAACAGTAGGAGCACTACAGGATATGTATTTACTGTAGGTGGAACAGTTGTCATTTGGGTTTCAAAAATCCAAAGTGTTGTCGCACTTTCAACAACAAAAGCAGAGTATGTTGCTGCTACAGAGGCTAGTAAAGAAATAATTTGGCTACAAAGGTTTATGGATGAATTGGGTAAGAAGAATGATATGGGAACGTTATATATTTATAGCCAAAGTGCCATTCATCTTGCAAATAACTCAGCATTTCATTCTAGGACTAAACACATACATCTCAAGTACCATTTCATATGGTCAGTATTGGAAGATGGAGAGTTGAAGCTGGAAAAGATACACACTAGCCAGAATCCTGCAGATATGCTAACAAAAGTTGTAACTAGGGAGAAACTGAGAAGCTCGGTTTCAATTGGTCTTCAGGATGATGACAGAGATGAAGACAGGTCAAAGGAAAGTCATTATCAGCAGCAAGTGTAGGTGGAGTTCACCACAAATCAGTCTCAGTGGAATTGATGGGTGGAGCAGTTATCTGTTTCTGCACTGTGTATCAAAATTCAGACCCTGTTGTTAGTGTAAGTCTTGTAATACTTCGATCAAACATGCTCTAAAAAGGATTTTAAGATAGATAAATTACATCATTTGGGGATCTTCAGCAAAAACAGTGCTAACATACAGGTTCAGAACCTTTTACTCACTAGTTATTAATGTGAGGTCACATGCTCTTATTGTTCTAGACTATATCATTCAACGAGATAATCATCATGGCTGGCTGAGGTCGTGATGAATACATTACACTTATCATGTGATTTATTGCCTAGGTAAGGTTCAGTTCCCTCTCTTAGGGTTTTGAAGATAATTTCTCTTGGATGGTCAAATCATCAGCAAAACTTGTATCCTGATGTTCATACACCTTCCCCTATCCTTAATGTACCTTATTAAACACTTCCCATCACTGAGATCCCCCAAATTCCTCATTTTCACACAAACCCTAGTTTCTTGCTACAACTTGGCAATTTTCTAGGCTAGACCTGTGTTTTGCCCTTTTTGACCCCTTCCCCTCACTTAATATCTAAAATTACACTTTCCCCTGCTTCCTAAAATTCCTCCCTACTTCTCAAAATTTTCTCAAGAATTTAGAAGCCCCTTATCCCCTTCATTTCACTTCATTTCGACAAATTCCTTGTTCCACATATCGGGACAAGTTTTACTCCAATGATGTTTCTGAGCAATAAAAGATGAATTTGGGAAAAATGAGAGAGGTTTTTGTCCAAAATATTCCAAGGAAGAAAAAAATCATTAAATTTTTACACAGGTGTCATGGTTTTAGATAAATGTAAAAAAATACAGTTGCCTCAGGAGAATTGATGCACCTCTGAAGTGACCTTGGGAAAATCAAGATTTCTCCTAGCTTGGTTGGTCAAATGACTTGCTTGATGAGTCAAATGATAACTAGACACAAAGATATTTCCAATGAGCTATCATGAGCTCAATGTGGAGTTGAGGAAGATCTTCAAAAGTTGACTGCAACAGCACTCTGCCTTGAGGCAGCCTCATCTTGCACATTTTGACCAGTCTTGGGAGATTTGATTTTTGACAGGGCAAATGAACTCCAAATTGAAAAATTCCAGTTGTGTTGGAAAGTAGACTCAATAATATTTCAAATGAGCTATCCTGTGCCCAATTTGGACATCGGGAAGGTCTCAAAAATCCTCCTGCAAAAAGGCACGGTGGATAGAGATGGCACGACGCATTGGGCAGCCCTCTGCAATGTAAAAAATGAATTGGCACGACACATTGAGATGGCGCGGCGCATTGGGCTAAAAAGCCTGAAATCCATTCAAATATTCCACCAAAGCTCTCAAATTTCTAAATTCTTCATTTCCCAAGTAAGTTAACATCCCTCCATGACCAATGAATGAATTTCTCTTGGTGCTTATGGTGATTTAATGAGAAAAAATCAAAACCCTACCTCTTTACATTTCTTGCCAAAAGTAGTTGCATAGGGTTTGCAAATTTCATGTTTCACTGCCAATTCCACTCCTAGCTATCTCTCACTCCCTCACTCCTTTATTCCTTCATTTTTTCCCTTTCGTTACATTTCATCCACTCATTCCTTAATTTCCATATACCTAATCAACCAACCCTAAATCCCTAATCCCACTATCCCAAAACCTAGTCAAATATCCCCAAGACCCTAATTGCCATCCCAAACCCTAGATATCATCCCCTAAACCATTTCATTCCATAACATCATACGGATAGTGTCAAACCATCCCTTCATTAGTCCCATTAATTCATGGAGCTCCAAAACATGAAAGCAAAACGACAAGCTGCCCAAAGGAGCCAAAGTGAGATGACATCCATTGAGCAAGAAATTGAGGCTGATCGCAAAACTTGACTTGAAAGGGTCAATATTAATTTGGAGAAGTTGTTGGAGAAGGCCAATAAGGAAAATATCATGTTGAGGCACATGAAGAATCATTGTTGGGCAAGAAATCACGTTTGCAAGGCACGAATCAAGATCTTGAAGGCAAAGTTAAAGAGGGCATTACAGCGTCGCAAAAGGCATGATAGACTCCAAATTTTGGTCAAAGCTTATTTGGCCCAGAATAGTGCATGATGGTGAACATTCAGCCCAAATTTCAAGAAATTTGGGACAAATTTTGTCAATTTTGAATTTTTTGGCCTTAACACAAATTTTCCTGCCCGACGCGTCGCGCCACTTTTCGCGCGCTTATGATTGGCAGCTCCTTTTGGGTAAAACTTTGAATTTTTTTATTTTTCATGAAAATTTATGCATTCCTACCCATTACCCAGATATTTTGAGAATTTTTGGGTTGTCGGAAGGGTCAAAAACACCCTAAAATTGACCTTTCTGCCCGTTTTTGGACACACAGGAAGTAGTGTTGGGAAAAATCAGTTTTGGAGGGGAAAATGGCAGCCAAATTCAGAAATTACACTTGGGTTGGAAATTAGACAGGTAGATCTTTCCAACGAGATATCATGCACTCAATTTGGACACTAGGAAGGCCTTAAAAATTGGCTCCAAAGTGGTGCAACGCATAGAGATTTCAGGCGCGACGCATTGGGGATTTTGGCTCAGTTTTCACTCAGAAACTCTGTTTTTCGCCTATTTTTGGCCAGTTTTACTTTTTTATCTCCAAATTTAAAGCTCTTGATGTAATTTCATGGCTCTTGATGTAATTTTGACAATTTTTTACTCATGTAAGTAGATTCATTCATCAAAAGGTGAATTGTAACTGAATGAATCGGTTTCCTATCTTATAGAGGCAAGTTGTTCCACTGCCTATTTTCTAGTTATTAGTTTAGATATTGTTGAAATAGCTCCTAAAATAGTGAGCTCGACCCCTAGAGGCATGGGGATGAGTTATGCTTGTCTATATCTTGTAGTTTTTCAGTCATTTTCAGGGTTGGACATTTGAGATTGCTTGCAGCTTCATTGTACATTTCATCTCTGCATTTTGGCAAAGGAAATAGACCAGGGTTTGCAACACTCCTTGTGATCCATGTGGCTCTTTGTTTTTATGATTTATTTCTCTCTGTGATTGTAATTTTATTGATGTTTCATGTGTATCATCTTCCTTCTCATTTCTTCTTAAGTTAAACAAACAAGTAATAAAGGTGGAATTCATTAGATTTGCAGTGCTCTACCTTGAGTTTTGTTTAATTTTATATGTGTTAGCCACCTATAATATTTTTTTATACCAAAAGGTGGCTAAAAATTTTGGGAGCCTCCAAGGAACAAGTTTTATCAATAAAAGTTGTTGGCTCTTGAAGTCTCTATAAGGCCTTTAGCCTTTTCCTCTGTCCATATCCCATAATATTGTTTCATACTTCAAGCCTCTGAAATCCTATAAAAATCCACAGTTGGATACTTCTGCAAAGGACCCTTTTCCCTTTTTCTTCTTTCCACCACTAACCTCCATTTCTATTCTCCATTTCCCATGAAAACCCCACAATTTCATGTTTCTCCCTTTTCATTTCATTAAAATCCATTTTATAAGGTTAAAACCTACTATTTTGACCTTATCGGAAGCCTTCATTTCCCTTTGAAAACCATTAAAAAACCATAGAAATGCACATTTTCTATCCGTTGGTCTTAAGCCCCTCAGGCTAAGCCCCCTACCTCTTTTCCTCCACGCGTCCGAGCGCTAGAACCCGTGGCTAAACCTATCGGGTGCTTTTTCATTTTTCTCCACCCAAAACATAATAAACCTTTGAAAATCGGGTTTTAATTAAAATTCCAAAGTTTTCTGCCCGTGAAATTTATGGAATGATCTCAACCGTCGATCTGCTCCTCAGATCGGATGGCGCAGAGCGCAACTTACCTTGTGGACCCCGCCATTCCCCGCGCTGTTTTCCAAAACCACGGTTTATTCCGCACCACTCTTCGGGCAAAGGCTGTTTTGTCCCGAGGCACAGCAATTCCACACACCGCCTGACGCGTGTCCTCCGCCCTATTTCAAAACCACCGCATAAAGTCAGTCCCCTGCGCGTTATCCGTCAGACCATAACCGCCCAGCGAAATCGATGATAGTCGTCCGATCTGGGCCCGCTGATCCAACGGTTGATGATCGCCCAAGATGCCTGACCTTTAACCAAAGCGCCCGCTCGATAACCAAGTCGTCGCGTGGTGGGAAATCAATCTCCCCCGTCGATCTCTGTAGATCGACGATCCCCATTCAATTTCGTGATTCCATTGCATAGTCAACGCTTCTCCGCCGCTGATTTTTCCACTCGCCCCTAACCGTTGATCACCGCACGATCAACGGCTCCGATCGCCCCACTCCCCCGCACACCTTCCGATGCAGATTTCCATATAAACGCAAGATTTTATAATTTCGTTTGTTTTTTGCAGGTTTAAGGTTTTTTCCGATCTCAATGGATAAATTTCGTGGGATGAGGATGACGATCCTCTGCCTTTCGAATGCCTCAGAGAAATTATCCATAGGGTGCAGAACTTTGTGTCAACGAGGTTTCATGAGCCTCCGCTACCATGCGCCCCTGTCGAACCTAGAAAACAGCAAAGAAATCGCATTGAAAGAGTATCAGATTGCAGAAGGCCAAACATGGACCAGGTCAAAGAGTTGATGATCAGATGAGTGGGGATTACGGCTAAGAAAGTTATCAAAATCCTAATCCCCGACTCAAAACGCAGTTTGAAAGGGAAACCTAAAAAGAATTCATCAGACAGGATGCCTCCACCGCCATATCTGACGCAAATTGATTACTCAACCACCACAGCGCCACCTATTGCCTCAAAACACTCAATCAGGAGCCGAATTTATGGAGCAGGATCAGATATTTTGCCTCGAAACAGCCAAAGAAGTTACTTCTGCCATGGAATTTATTAACTGATGTCGGCAGAGTAACCCTAATTGTACACAAATCCTCAAAAGATCAACAAAGCTCCCACTAAGCTAAAATCATAAGTATGAATCAGTTAATACAGCGAAACACCTGTACAGTTTCTTCACTGAGCCCCTCAAAGGCCAAAAAGACATTAATGCCTGTATTAATTGATTTTGAGATCTTTTATCAGATCTCACCTCCTCATTTTTCTATAAATACTTCAGTAGAAGATGAGTGAGGGGTTGGTTGTCAATGTAATTGCGGAAGCATTCTATGTAACTAAGCTGAAGATTCCTGATTGTAAATAGTGTTTTCACTGGCTCTTGGAGCTCTGATTGTAACAGATAGGTTAGGTTGTGAAGAGAGATGAATAAAAACATTGGATTTGAAGATTGTATCTGGTTTGGAGCATCAATACAAGCTGATTTTTGGGATCCTGATCTATGTTGACGGTGATGTTATTCTCATTGTAACTTGTTGTTTTATTTATGTTTTCATTTTGTTTCATTTTCCACTATAAAGAATAGTTTAAATATGGTTAGGACCTGCTGTATACCAGTAACCTTCTCTGGCTGAGAAATCTTTATTTAAATGTTTTCTTTCCACTGTGTTATTTGAAAATGATTTAATTCAGTTTAGGCATAAGAATGCTGGCGTTCCCTCGTCTTGCTGCCTTAGTTGGATATCGTTTTGAATGTTATTTTCAGTATATGTTGTGTGGAGATAAACTAAAGGAAGATATGGTTAGCCCTGGTCCCAGACTTGTTTGCATGATTATCTGAACGTTTCCCTTAGAATGTGTTAAAAGCTGACTAGTTTCAAAGTACTTATCAGATCTTAGGCCATTCTGTGTTATCTCTGTGATTGTCTTGGAAGTGTCCAAGTAAAGAAGAGCTAGGAGAGGATTTGTGGTGAGCCCGGCCCGCTAGCTTCTACTCTAAAGGTTGCCTTCAAGTTTCCCTTTGTTTTTTATGTGTTTTCTATTGGAAGTGTATCAAAGGCTGGCTAGTTTCAAAGTACTTACCAGATCCTAGTTTGCTTTCATGTATTTCTTAAGTGCCTGGTCAAAGGCTGGATAGTTTCAAAGTACTTACCAGATCCTAGGCTGCTCTTTGTTCTACATCTGTTTATTTTCCCCTTCTTATTGTATCACTCTATTCCATAAATCAAACCTTTAAGAGATCCTTAGGCATAGATGACTTGCCCCATAGACCACTCTTGACCCTGATTTGTTTCAATTAAATCCTCTTATGACTCCATCGCCCAATGGACTAAAAACCTGCCATCATCTTTCATTTTAGCTAAAGCTTACTCTTGTTGCTTGCAACTTCTCACTTTTGAACCTATTTGCATATATATCTTTCCGCCTCAGACAACAATTATGTTCAACCATCCAAACACGAAACCAAACCCTTGAATTTCATAACTAGCATAATATCATTACCTTAAGCTTTCAAAGAAAAATCCATCTTTGTAAACATTGGAGAGATCCCTCTCCAGATTTAGGAGGGCTAGATCCTAGAATCCCAAAGTTGGTTGAAATGATGTTAACTCTGTGATCGTACTTTTGCCAATCTTGCTTATTACAGAGACCTAACATTTTTGGCGACCCCGCTGGGGAACACCCTTCCCTTAATCTTATAAAATCTGGTGAGTAAAAAGCAGCCTTTTCAAGCACTACCAAGAAATGGTAATCATGATGAAACTTGTTTGAATCAGTGACAATCTAGGTGAACCCTAGAATTCTTATAAACTTTATCTAACCTTGGAAAATTAGCTAGATTTGCCATAAGAATAGACTATCTTTGTCTCACAACCGTAGCTAAGTTTTGAAGCAAAGGTGGCTTATTCTTAGAAACCACAAATGAAAAATAACTCAGAAAATACCAAAAATATTTCAGATTGGTAGTAAAACACTTGCTCTTAAATTTCATTTACCATTGGATGTGTTTTACCTCATACTCTTAGAAAGAGTCTGGAAAGGGCCAGGTAGCCTCTAGATTTCATCCTATTTTAGAGGTGACATATCTGGTAAATGCCCTCCCAGTCAATCTCTGGTTAGAGTTTGTTGTGTTTTGGGATATCCTTAAAAAGGGATGTTTCACAAGCATTGTGGTGGACGGTGTATCTCTTTGAAAACACTATAAACTTTCCACCTGGCGACTCCATAATCCTGAACAGACCTTAAGACTCCACTGGGAAGAACCCTCATCATCATAATATCTTTCAAACTCAGTTAGAGGACTGTAGGATTAAAATTGTGAAAACAGATTAGTTAACCCCTCAAATATTGTCATATCTGGTTGAAATTTTCCTGTTTATTTGGGTCTAAAAACATAGCATAGTGGCTCCTAGAAAGATTCATACTAGAGCCCATCCTGACCCTGATCCACCTGAGATAGTTGATAACCCAGAAAGAATCCTTAGGAAGTATCCTAAGATAGAATCTTCAACTGTTTTCAGATCATCCCTAAGAGCTAATTCAGTCCTGAAAATATTTCAGCTCTGCAACAACCACAAGCTGACCTATTAAATCCATTTAGAACTAGTTCTCTTGATCATTTAGACTATTTAAATTATGAGTCTTCACTACCATCTCCTGAAACAAGTGAACATCTTGGTAACAGAGAAACAACACCTCCTGATTTACACTTTCTGTTGAATTTAGGTGTCCCTCATCTAAGATCAGCTCTGCAATCTACTACTGTTCCAACCACATCTGCTCACCCCACATCCACTGTTCAAACCACCCCACTTCAGCCCACTCCACCTCTTGTAAATCCACCCCCACCACCTATCATGGCAGCATGGTATGCTCCCTTAGTCCTTCCTGTACCATTAGTCAATCTTCCACAAGACTATCAGTCCAAAATCCCATTGTATGATGCTAGCAATACTATGAATGCATCACAACATGTGGATAAGATGAATGACTACTTTGACAGAAATGAAATTGATGATGATTATGTCAAACTTAGAATATTTGCTCAAATTTTGGGGGGAGAAGTAAGAAAATAGTTTAAAGGTTTAGCCCCCCATAGTATTAATGATCTCCAAGGCTTCCATCAAACATTCTTAAACAAATGGGAAGTGAGGAAGAATCCTCTCCAAGTCCTTTCTGACTATAACAATCTCCATAGGAACCTAGGGGAAAGTGTACAGGCTTATTGTACCAGATTTAACAGTGTGTATAATGCGCTTTCCCCAGAATTAAAACCTCCACAAGGTTCATCTTTAAACAAGTTTCCTGAAGGGTTTGATGCTGATATGACCTATTCGTTAAGAGAGAGATATTTTACAACCCTTGAAGATATGCAAAGAGGTGCTCTTTCTGTGGAAGTTAACCTTATGGAGAAGAGGGCAAGAATGAAAGCTGAAAAGAGAGTATCTTTTAGAGAGGAGTCCACCCCTACTACCTCAAGCTCAAAAATGGAAAGAATGATGGAAGAAATGATGAAGAAAATGAGTCTTCTTGAGAGAGCGCAAGCAAGTCTAAATCAAAACACTCCTCAAAACAGAAACCAAAACCAGAATCAGAATGTTAGAAGAAACCAACCTCCAAACAGACCCAGGGAAGATGATCAACAGATCACTCCTCCCTTTCATCAAAAATTTGTGAGCGAGGTTGAGGAAACAAATGAAATAACAGAGGATAATGATATGAACCTATTTGGGGTAGATGATGATGACTTCGAGGTTCATTATGATAGGAAACTAGGTCTTTATACACCTTACGACGCCAAAAGAGATGATAATGAAAATTGTTATCAAAACATGGAAAATGCTGTCACAGAGCCTTCAAAGGAATATGAACTCAGAAGTAGATCGAGTCAACAAACCCCCAACACCAAAACCTCTGACAAACCTTCTCAAAGCAGCACTGCAACCAAGCCTAAAATAGTCAAACAAAAGGATAAAACAATGGCTGATAATTCTGGTAGTGGTAAAGAGAAATACACTCAAAATCTTGAAAAACAGAGTGCAAACATTAGTAGTACTAACACCTCGGCTAGTACTCCTGTTAAAACAACTGTATCAAATGTAAATAAAGCAAAGAAGCAAACTGATGTTGCTGATAAAATGACAGCTAATAGGGCTGAAACCAGCACCTTAAAGAATCAAATTCCTTTTAGCCTGGAACAGGAAATCTCAAAAATTAAAATCTCTATTCCCTTAACTGAGTTAGCTTCCCAACATGTATATAGAAATAAAATTTTGAAGGCCTTAAACATAGAGGAGAATGCAGACACACTCAATCTTAATGATGACCAACCAGAGCTTATTTTTGGTCCAAAGATTGAAGGTAAGTTTCAAGAGGGTCCTGTCCCTCCCTTTTATGTGAGTTTAAATATCCATGACAAGATTCTACACAATGCTATGCATGACTTAGGCACTTCCCAAAATTTAATGCCAAAAGCTGTAATGGAAAGCTTGGGTCTTGAAATTACCAGACCTTACAAAGACCTGTACTCCTTTGACTCAAGAAGAGTTAAATGTTTAGAATTAATTAAAGACCTCTGTGTTAACTTAGCCCAGATTCCAGCCAAATGCTTAGTCATGGATATTGTTGTGGCTGATGTTCCCCCAAAGTATGGAATGCTTTTATCAAGATCTTGTGGGGCTAAGTTACAGGGGACCATGCAAATGGACATGACCTATGCGACTATCCCTATTTTAAATCAGACTAGAAGACTTTACAGGGAGTCCCACATGAAATACACAGTGACAAGTCAAGACAGGCCTCAAAACTCTCCTTTATACGTTGTAAGTACCAGCCTCGATTCTTTTATCATGTTTAATGATGAAACACTCCCTGAACAAATCACTTTAACGGGATCAATGGCTGAAACGGAGGAAGAGGAACACAACACTGAAGTGTCAAAACAATTTGCTACATTTGAAGACATTGCCAAACAAAAAATTGGTCTTGAGTTACAAGTCATAAATCCATTGCTGTTAAACCATGACAGTCAAGAGAACAATCCCCAATCCGATGAGAAAATTGAGGAATCAAATCATACAAAGGACATTCACCAAACTGATAAAACTAAAAATGATCCTCTCTGGACTATGTATTTTGATGGGTCATGCACTAGAACAAATGCTGGTGCAGGTGTCTGGATTACTAACACTAAAAGCAAGAACACAGAATGTATTTCTTGCAAATTAAACTTTCAGTGTTCAAACAACATAGCAGAGTACGAGTCCCTGCTTTTAGGCCTGCATTTGCTGAAAAAGTTAGGAGCCAAGAGAATAAATGTGTATGGGGATTCTGAGTTAATAATTAGGCAAGTCAATGGGGAGTATAATGCGAATCATCCCCGACTTAGGGCCTATCGGAATGATGTCATGGATCTTTTGAAAACGTTTGAGGAGTCCAAACTGAGTTTTGTCTCGAGGAAAAGAAATCTCATAGCCCACAATTTAGCCTTTGTAGCTAGGACATGTTTAATGCCATATCAGATCAATGATTGTTCACCTCAAATAAAATTTAGACCAGCTGTGCCTGATAATAAAAAATACTGGCAGGTGTTTGATGGAGATAAACAAATAGAAGACTTCATGCAATTCAGAAATGAGTTTGAACTGCATAGTTCAGATTCAGACTATGATACAGACTGCAGTGAAGAAAATTTTCTTGGTGAGGAAGAGCCTTCTCCAAAGCTTGTCAACATTAACCTTCAGACTAGCAAACTTAGAAACGAAACAGAATTGAGTGCAGAATTAGAAACAGAAGAAATAGAAACTCTGCATTCTCAAGATGAAGGTTTGCCAAGTGGTCTAGCACCTTTCGAAGAGTTGTTCGATTTTAACGATGTGGCAAATAAACCAAAACTGGAGCCTGTAGAGACTAAGGTGGAGGAATGCAATATAGGCAGTGAGGAAAAACCGAAAATGATCAAACTGTCCAAAACTTTGCCAGCTCACATTAAACTGAAATATATAGAGCTGTTTAAGGAATTTTCTAATGTTTTTGCATGGAGTTACGAATATATTAAGTCCTATGACACTGAAATAATACAACACAAAATCCCTCTTAAAGAAAACCAAAAACCATTCAACAGAAACTGCACAGAATAAACCCTGTGCAGCTACCTTTGGTTAAGAAGGAAATCATGAAAATGTTTGATGCTGGTATTATTGTCCCTATTAGATATTCTGAATGGGTATCTAATCTGGTGTCTGTTAGGAAGAAGACTGGAGAAATCAGGATTTGTATAGACTTTAGAGACTTAAACAAAGCTTCATTGAAAGACAAATACCCTTTACCTAAGATGGATCATATCCTACAAAGGGTGGTAGGGTCTAGAAGAATTTCTTTGCTGGATGGCTATTCAGGGTATAATCAGATCTTAGTCCACCCTGCTGATTAATTAAAGACAACCTTTACTACACCCTGGGGCACCTTCATGTATGTGAATATGCCCTTTGGTCTAATGAATGCTGGGGCAACTTTTAAAAGAGCCATGGACATAGCATTCTCGGAATAATTGGGCTTCTTCATCATTATCTATCTTGATGATGTCACTGTGTTTTCAAAAACAGATGAAGAACACTTAGAACATTTGAGGAAAGTTTTCGAGAAGTGCATAAAGTTTGGGATATCTTTGAACCCTAAGAAGACTTTATTTGGTCTCCAAGAAGGTAAACTTCTTGGGCACATTATTTTTGAGGAGGGTATTAAGATTGATCCCAAAAGGATCGAGGCCATCTTGCAAATCTCTCATCCTCGAAACATAAAAGAGTTGCAGTCTTTCATTGGAAAGATAAACTTTTTGAGAAGGTTCATCCCTAACCTAGCTAAGCTCCTTAGGAATATCACAAACATGTTGAAGAAGGAGCAAAGGATAAAATGGACCTTGGAAGCAAAGACATCCTTTGAGATGGTGAAACAAGCGTTAACCAAAACACCGGTTCTCATAAGTCCTGATTTTTCAAAAGATTTTTATATCTTCTCATTTGCATCAGAACATACCATTGCAGCTGTCCTTTTACAGAAAAATCCACAAGGACAAGAGCAACCTATTGCATTCTTTAGTAAGGTATTGAGGGATGCCCCTTTGAAGTATAACATTATGGAGAAACAAGCTTTTTCCTTGGTAAAAGCTTTGAAGGACTTCAGAGTATACATCCTTCACTCACACATCATTGCCTTTGTCCCAAATTCAGTTGTTAAAGAAATTCTAACACAGGACCCTGATGGTAAGAGAGGTAAGTGGATTGTTGTTATCCTTGAATATGATTTAGAGATAAAACCCATTAAAATCATCAAAGGCCAAGGTCTAGCTAGATTAATGGCTGAATCAAATTGTGAAGTTCTTGATATTAATATGATTAGTGCTTTGGATAGCCAAGAAGAATTCTCGACTCCCATTATTGAAGACCATTTTATGAATTCTCCTTGGTATGCCGATATTGTCTATGTTTTGCTTAATTTAAATGCACCTCCTGGTTTATAAAAAACAAAGGCAAGATTCCTAAAGTTAAAAGCTGTAAACTATTGCATTATTGATAAATGTCTTTATTGGAAAAATGTAAGTGGTGTATTGCTTAAATTTTTTCTTGAGTTTGATGCAGAAAATATTAAGCAGGAATTCCATGAAGGAGAATGTGGGGGCCATTTGTACTGGAATTCAACAGCCAACAAAATTTTTAGGGCTGGTTTCTATTGGCCCACTCTTTTTCCTGATGTACACAAGATGACCACTACTTGCCATAAATGCCAACTGTTTGAAGGCAAGAGGAAACTGCTACCCCTTCCTTTGCATCCAATCACTGTTGAAGCTCCCTTTCAACAGTGGGGACTTGACTTCATAAGAGAAATCCATCCACCATCCTCTGCCCAGCATAGGTGGATTCTCACCACCACAGAATACTTCACTAAGTGGATAGAAGCCATGCCTTGCAGGCAGGCCAATGATTCAGTTATCATAAAATTTATGGAGACTAACATCCTCTCTAGATTTGGTTGTCCTACTAAGATCATCATAGATAATGCAGCAGCATTTGGATCAAAGAAAATGGTTGAATTCTGTCACAAGTATCAGATTACATTGAGACACTCCACAGCCTATTACCCTCAAGGTAATGGACTTGCAGAATCTTCCAACAAAAGCTTAGTGAACATAATCAAGAAACTGTTGGAGGACAATAAAAAGTCTTGGCACACAAAGCTGATCCATGCACTTTGGGCTGACAGATTAACTTTGAAGAAATCTATTGGTATGTCACCTTTTCAGCTTGTGTATGGTACAAATGCAATTTTTCCTAACAGCCTTGGTGTACCAGTTATGAAGTTGATCCAAGAACTACAGACTGAAGAAAATGACATGACCAGAAGAATAAATCAGACCATTTATCTTCAGCAAATCAGGGAAGAAGTGTATAACAAAGAATTACAGAAACAAGACAGCATCAAGAAGATATTTGATAGAAGAACAAAGGCTAGCAATTTCAATATTGGGGACAAAGTTTTAAAGTGGGACTCAAGAAGGGAAGAAAAGGGCAAGCATGGAAAATTTGACAACGTATGGCTTGGCCCTTACTTTGTTCATTCAGTTGCTGGTAATAATGCATTTTTATTACGGGAGCTGGATGGAACAAAATTGTTTGGGGGTCCTGTCAATGGCAGGATGCTCAAGCATTACTTCTCTTGATTCATGATATGTTTTAAAGCCTTCCTTTTTCTTTTTCCATTGTAAATATTTCATCCACCATTGCAGTCAAGTTGTAAAAAATCAAAAATACAAAAACAAAGAAAATGAAAAGAGGGCAGAGGGAAAACAAGAAAGGCACAGCCCCATGCCAAAAGGAGAAATAAATCTGAAAGTGTGCAAGCTCAAATGCCACTCCTCAAAACACACTTCTAATTAGTCAAACTATTTAATCTTGGCTAATTAGCTTTAAATTTTTCTGCTAATAGGATAGTGAATTTGATTAGCCAAACTATTTAATCTTGGCTTATCAGTAGATATATTAGGATAGAAATTGAAGGTTCAAACAAGCTCAAAACCTGAACCTAAGTTTCCAAAGAGAAAGGGCTCAAAACTATTTTATTTTCTGAGTCACAATGATAGGACATCTGGTTCTAATCAACCTAAAATCTAAACTAGAGAAGGGGAAAAAATAGCTCGAACAAAAGAAAAAACAGAACTGTGGTAAAGGAGAAGGCTATGATAAGAAACTTTCACACCTTAAGCCCTCCATTTTGTTTTAATTTTCTGCAAATAATAATCTATGTGCAACTTGTTTTTATGCCATAGATCACAGCAAGTCAAACAGATTAATCTCGACTTGGCTGTTTTTAAATTTCTGTTGTAGAATTTAGAGAATGAAAGTCTACTGGACAGTTTAATCCCAACAGACTGTAGATTAGGTAGAGACAATATCTGAGCTCAAATATTTAATCTTAGTTCAGGGAGAGATAAGAAGTAGAATTAGATTAGTTTTTATGCTTTTAAAAGTATAAAATGTTATGAAAAGATTTTTCCAATCCAAGTGCACTCTGGTGAAGAAAAAATGTTAGATCAGTAGGATTGGGTAGGTAGAAAGTTGTATTGATGAAGTCCATTTATCTTTCATGATTGACCCTATTTTTCAGAAGCAGAGCAAAATCATCCAGCAAAAGAAAGCAATCCAAAGGATCAGGCACAAGTCAGCATCCCAATAGAATCAAGTCTGAATTCTTGATGCCTTCAGGAAGGCACCATCCCTAAGTGGAGCCACTGTTAGCCACCTATAATATTTTGTTATACCAAAAGGTGGCTAAAACTTTTGGGAGCCTCCAAGGAACAAGTTTTATCAATAAAATTTGTTGGCTCTTGAAGTCTCTATAAGGCCTTCAGCCTTTCCCTCTGTCCATATCCCATACTGCTGTTTCATACTTCAAAAGCCTCTGAAATCCTATAAAAATCCATAGTTGGATACTTCTGCAAAGGACCGTTTTCCCTTTTTCTTCTTTCCACCACTAACCTCATTTTCTATTCTCCATTTCCCATGAAAACCCCACAATTTCATGTTTCTCCCTTTTCATTTCATTAAAATCCCTTTTATAAGGTTAAAACCTACTATTTTGACCTTATCGGAAGCCTTCATTTCCCTTTGAAAACCATTAAAAAACCATAGAAACGCACATTTTCTATGCGTTGGTCCTAAGCCCCTCAGGCTAAGCCCCCTACCTCTTTTCCTCCATGCGCCCGAGTGCTAGAACCCGTGGCTAAACCTATCGGGCGCTTTTTCATTTTTCTCTGCCCAAAACATAATAAACCTTTGAAAATCGGGTTTTAATTAAAATTCCAAAGTTTTCCGCCTGTGAAATTTATGGAATGATCTCAACCGTCGATCTGCTCCTCAGATCGGACAGTGCGGAGTGCAACTTACCTTGTGGACCTCGCCATTCCCCGCATTGTTTTCCAAAACCACGGTTTATTCCGCACCACTCTTCGGGCAAAGGCTGTTTTGTCTCGAGGCCCAGCGATTCCACACACCGCCTGACGCGTGTCCTCCGCCCTGTTTCAAAACCATCGCATAAAGTCAGTCCCCCGTGCGTTATCCGTCAGACCATAACCGCCCAGTGGAATCGATGATAGCCGTTCGATTTGGGCCCACTGATCCAATGGTTGATGATCGCCCAAGATGCCCGACCTTTAACCAAAGCGCCCGCTCGATAACCAATCCGTCGCGCGGTGGGAAATCAATCTCCCCCGTCGACCTCTGCAGATCGACGATCCCCATTCAATTTCCTGATTCCATTGCACAGTCAACGCATCTCCGCCGTTGATTTTTCCACTCGCCCCTGACCATTGATCACCGCGCGATCAACGGCTCTGATCGCCCCACTCCCCCGCACACCTTCTGATGCAGATTTCCATATAAACGCAGGGTTTTATAATTTCGTTTGTTTTTTGCAGGTTTAAGGTTTTTTCCGATCTCAATGGAGAAATTTCATGGGATGAGGATGACGATCCTCTACATTTTGAATGCCTCAGAGAAATTATCCACAGGGTGCAGAACTTTGTGTCAACGAGGTTTCATGAGCCTCCGCTACCATGTGCCCCTGTCGAACCTGGAAAACAGCAAAGAAATCGCATAGAAAGAGTATCAGATTGCAGAAGGCCAAACATGGACCAGGTCAAAGAGTTAATGATCAGATGAGTGGGGATTATGGCTAAGACAGTTATCAAAAGCCTAATCCCTGACTCAAAACGCAGTTTGAAAGAGAAACCTAAAAAGCGTTCATCAGACAGGATGCCTCCACCGCCATATCTGAGGCAAATTGATTCCTCAACCACCATAGCGCCACCTATTGCCTCAAAACACTCAATCAGGAGCCAAATTTATGGAGTAGGATTAGATATTTTGCCTCGAAACAACCAAAGAAGTTACTTCTGCCATGGAATTTATTAACTAATGTTCGCAGAGTAACCCTAATTGTACACAAATCCTCAAAAGGTCAAAAAAGCTCCCACTGAGCTAAAATCATAAGTATGAATCAGTTAATACAGCGAAACACCTGTACAGTTTCTTCGCTGAGCCCCTCAAAGGCCAAAAAGACATTAATGCCTGTATTAATTTATTTTGAGATCTTTTATCAGATCTCACCTCCTCATTCTTCTATAAATACTTCAGTAGAAGATGAGTGAGGGGTTGGATGTCAATGTAATTGCGGAAGCATTCTATGTAACTGAGCTGAAGACTCCTGATTGTAAATAGTGTTTTGACTAGCTCTTGGAGCTCTGCTTGTAACAGATATGTTAGGTTGTGAAGAGAGATGAATAAAAACACTGGATTTGAAGATTGTAACTGGTTTGGAGCATCAATACAAGATGATTTATGGGATCCTGATCTATGTTGACGGTGATGTTATTCTCATTGTAACTTGTTGTTTTATTTCTGTTTTCATTTTGTTTCATTTTCCACTAGAAAGAACAGTTTAAACAGGGTTAGGACTTGATGTATACCAGTAACCTTCTCTAGCTGAGAAATATTAATTTAAATGTTTTCTTTCCACTGTGTTATTTGAAAATTATTTAATTCAGTTTAGGCATAAGAATGCTGGCATTCCCTCGTCTTGCGGCCTTAGTTGGATATCATTTTGAATGTTATTTTCAGTATATGTTGTGTGAAGATAAACTGAAGGAAGATATGGTTAGCCCTGGTCCCAGACTTGTTTGCATGATTATCTGAACGTTTCCCTTAGAATGTGTTAAAAGCTGACTAGTTTCAAAGTACTTATCAGATCTTAGGCCATTCTGTGTTATCTCTGTGATTGTCTTGGAAGTGTCCAAGTAAAGAAGAGCTAGGAGAGGATTTGTGGTGATCCCGGCCCGCTAGCTTCTACTCCAAAGGTTGCCTTCAAGTTTCCCTTTGTTTTTTATGTGTTTTCTATTGGAAGTGTATCAAAGGCTGACTAGTTTCAAAGTACTTACCAGATCCTAGTTTGCTTTCATGTATTTCTTAAGTGCCTGGTCAAAGGCTGGATAGTTTCAAAGTACTTACCAGATCCTAGGCTGCTTTTTGTTCTGCATCTGTTTATTTTCCCCTTCTTATTGTATCACTCCATTCCATAAATCAAACCTTAAAGAGATCCTTAGGCATAGATGACTTGCCCCATAGACCACTCTTGAACCTGATTTGTTTCAATTAAATCCTCTTATGACTCCATAGCCCAATGGACTGAAAACCTGCCATCATCTTTCATTTTAGCTAAATCTTACTCTTGTTGCTTGCAACTTCTCACTTTTGAACCTATTTGCATATAGATCTTTTCGCCTCAGACAGCAATTATGTTCAACCATCCAAACACGAAACCAAACCCTTGAATTTCATAACTAGCCTAATATCATTACCTTAAGCTTTCAAAGACAAATCTATCTTTGTACACATTGGAGAGATCCCTCTCCGGATTCAGGAGGGCTAGATCCTAGAATCCCAAAGTTGGTTGAAATGATGTTAACTCTGTGATCGTACTTTTGCCAATCTTTCTTATTACAGAGACCTAACACTATGTTTTCAACTGTTTGAAGAGGATTCATGAAAGCCTCTTGCCCTCTTCAACTCCTCACCGGTCTGAGCTATCCATTTCATTCAATTCAGAACGTTAAAACAATTTCCTCCCTTGCCCCATTCAGACCTCTGCAAAAACTAGGCCTCATTCCCCAGACCCAAAATCTGCATTTCCCTTTGATCTAACAAACACTTGCAAAAATCAAATACAACCTCCTTACATATATACCTAGCCTAAAATCAGCCTTTAATTGAGTCATCTCAAGCCTCATTGATCATTTTTTCGCTGATATTGACAAGGAGAGAGCTATCTCCCGATCTGGTAGGGATAGCTACCAGATTAAGCGTGGTTTGATGTTACCCTAGACTATGCCTTTCTCAGCCTGAGGTAGATTTAGGCCATAACACCCTGTACCTTAAAAAGGGAGACAACGCCACTCGTAATTAAGCACTGTCGTGGGGGGTCCAGGGGGGGCGGCAGCGCTTTTTGGAGCCCCCCCCTGGTGGGGGGTTTCGAGGGCAGTGCCCTCGAAGCTAAAAACAAATGTAAAATTGCCTTGTAAAAGTATAGTAATTTCTAGTCAATCTGGGCCGTTCATAGGCGGATGATATGACTATAGAAGTTATGTTTAGTTTAGGGTTTTTTGCCCTAGAAGGCAACCCCCTTGTATATATGAGGGTATTGTATTACGACTGTGTATTATGTGTGTATTCTCAGAGCGAGAAACAAATAGGGAGACTGTGAGAGAGAACAGAGGATATTACAGCAGATCTGCTGTAGGTTTTGTCTCTTCATTTTTACTGGATAATATAAAGGAAGGACTGGCTGTTCGGGGTGGACGTAGCCCAAACTGGGTGAACCACGTATATCTGTGTCTCTCTGGTTTTATGTGTTATGTGTGCTTGTATTTTCCACATATTTTATGTGTTGCATTGCTCCATAATACATAATTTTCTAACAGCATCGCTCCATCGCCACTCCCGAGCCTCCGAAGTAGTTTACCCATAAAAACGCAGGTTTTATAATATGTTTTGTTTCTTATTTGCAGGTTTAATGGCAGATAGATGAGCCAAACCTCCCACAACCAATCTAAGTGTCTTTCTGTCTTTGGATGACAATCCAAGGACCAAATACATAAAGTAGAAAGGGAGATTTTAGGGTGTAATCTCAGAAGTTGGATCAATGATTCGTAGGAATTGATCTATTACGAAACCCTCTAGCGCAGCAATAGAAGACACTTGTACAAGAAACAAAAGAAGCATTAGCGAAGAATAGTGAATATTAAAGCTAAGTTAGCAAATTAAAGATAAAGGACATAGTTTAAAGATGAAGGATTCAAAGCTAAAATCAGTCAACACAGTGAATAAAGCAGAAAGATAATTAGAGAGGCCTTAAATCAATATCAAAGGGCCCAGTCAGATTTTAAAGGCCTAAACACACAGATCAGTGGAAGAAGAGTCTCGAATGCCACATCTACAGAAGCTGTTACTCCACGAAAGGACCAAAATGCCACCTATGGCCTACTTTCCTTTCAAAGACACCTTGACAGCCATTCTACTGACAAACCCTCTTTAAAAACTATGAGAACAGTTATTAAGTAGACATGGGGCTGCAAAACCCAAAAAATGACAGTTTTCTTGTCCCAGAGGTCAAACAGGGTACTTTAGACCAAGTTAGCTTCAAAGGACAGGCCTCAGAGTTATTACTAGCCTGCTAGTTGGTTTCAGATTCAACTAAAAGTAGCTAAAGTGGTACAAGAAATTATTGCTATGATTATTAAGCAAAATGGGCATTCGAATACCTCTACCACTCTGTCTTAATTAGTATTTATTACCATTTCTGCAACACTCTTCCTCTTTGCACCTACATGTATTCACAGAAAACTCATTGTAAAAGGTTGTAAAATTGTTAATTGTTGAATTGTTATTGAGCAAGAGTTGTTGAGTAGATGTAATATAGTAGGCTGGGAAGAGAAGTATCAGACTGTAAAAGCTATTGGACTCGGAGTATGTAACTGGTCTTGGACATCAAATAGACAAGAAGATTCACTGGATCCTAATCTAAATCATTGGTGATGTTATTCTTACTATAATTGTTATTCTCCTTATGTTTCCACTGTGTTCATATTCTCTGATAAATAACAACAAATATAGATTAGGATTTACTTCTAAAAGTACCCTAATTATGACTGATAAGCTTTATCTTTATGTTTTCTTCTAAATGTGTGCTTGAGAATGAATCAATAGAGTATAACCAGTCAAGGAATTTTGGTGAGTCCATGTCTTGCTGAGTAGAAATTGAGATGTTGTTCTTGAATGATCTTTTCACTGCATGCTAAGTAGAGTCCTAATCAAGGAATTTTATGGTTAGCCCTGTCCCTTGTTTAGTCTTAAACAAATGTTTTGAAGATTTATCTTAAGAGTATGCCGAAAGTAGGATAGGTTAAAAGTCCTTACTTGATCTTAGGCTACTTTTTATGTTTATCTTAAATGTTTTTTCCCTTAAGAGTATGCCGAAAGCAGGATAGGTTAAAATTCTTTACCTGATCTTTGGTTGCCCTTTGTTTTCTTACATGTTTTCTTCTTTCACCACAATTCTTAATGTTTCATACCACCAACTCAACTTAAAATATCTTCTGATATAGATGACTTGCCCTATGAAAACCCTTGAATAGTTGTTGTGCAAATAAACCCTTTTATGACTCCACAACCCAATGGTTTAGCACTGTTTCTTGACCTATCTTCCCATGCTGAAATATCCTTCAATTTATTCCCTCCTTCACACTTCACATGACCTTCTCAATTAATGATGCCCAACCAACAAACAAAAAAATCCCTTGTGCTTCATAACTAGCCTAATATCATATCATAAGCTTTAAAATCATATCATTCTAACATACATATAGAGAGATCCCTCTTTGAATCCAGGAGGGATAGATCCTAGGATTCCAAAGTGGTTTTGATGTTGCCTTGTCATTTGTTATGCCAATCTGCCAAATCACAGGACCACAACAGGTGGGACCCCAGGATATAGGGGGGACTGTTAAAGAAGTTTGGCAGGTATATAGGAACCTAGCCCAGAGGGAGAAAGGAAAGAAGTCCAATGGAGAAGATGTAGACACATGCCCCGAGGAGATGTTCGATGTGGATTTTCATGTTGCAATGGAGAAACTATTCCAAGAAAGGCCGACATTCATATCTCAAGGTACTCCTATTCCCCAAAGTTCAAGTAGCTCTAGTCCCAACCTTCCCCTGGTGCTTTATCAGCCACTAAGTGAAATTTTTGTTAAGTTGCGTGAATTAAGTAATTTTCATAGTATTCAGTCTCAAGCAGTAATACACACTGGTAGTAGAATTTCTAATGGTACCATCTCACAACCAAGAACCAAAAGCTTCATTTTAGTAATGCGTCAGACAAAAGGTAGCATGTCAAAAGATAAATAGCGAAATGGATGATGATAATATAGAAGATCTCAGGCATCTGTATTTTTAAGAGACGAAAGGGGAGAGGGATATAAAAGAATAGCCAAGGATAGAAGGGATTCACCTACTACCATTAAAAACCAAGAAACTAAATATCGGAGCAGAAGATAAGCCAAGACTAGCAACAATTGGATATTATTGGGATGAACAGACAACTAAGGAGATATATAGTCTGCTGCAGGAATATGAGGACTTGTTCCCTTCATCGCTAGCAGATCTAAAGGGAATAAAAGGGGATATGGGGGAGATGCAGATAATATTGTAGCCCAATGCAAGGCCTGTAAAACATAGACCAAATTGTCTGAATCCAAGGGTGAAGGAAAAAGTTAAGGCAAAGATCGACAAGATGTTAAAGGCAAGATTAATATTCCCAGTAGAGGAAGCAGAGTGGGTAAGTCCTATAGTTATACAGAATAAAAAGGAGAAGTCTAAGATTCGAGTCTATGTCAATTACAGAAGCTTAAACAATGCCTATATCCATGACCCATCTCCCACTTCGTTTAGTGATAAGGTCCTAGACAATGTTGTGGGAAATGAGACGTATTCATTCACTGATGGATTCTTAGGATACCATCAAGTACGGATAGCAGAGGAGGATAAGAAAAAGACAACATTCACCACTGAATAGGGCTCTTTCACATATAATGTGATTCCATTCGGACTGAAAAATGCACCTGCGGTATTTTCTCGCATCATGATAGCTGCCTTCCAGGAGTACATCTACAAGTTTTTAGAGGTCTACATGGATGATTGGACAGTCTACATCTTATTAAACGACCATGCAATGTTGTTAAGAATAATGTTTGACAGGTGTATGAAACTTTAGATCTTGTTGAACCTAAAGAAGTGTATCTTTGCAGTACCGTTTGGAACACTGCTAGGACACGTGGTATGTACTCAGGGAGTTTGCGTGGACCCAGCCAAAGTAGCAGTGATAGTCAACATGGAGGCACCAGAAATAGTAAAACAACTGAGATCATTGCTGGGCCACACAGGTTACTACCGTCGATTTATCTGCAACTATGCGAAGATAACAACCCCTTTAGAGAAGCTGTTTCAGAATTTTGAGCAATTTCATTGGATAGAGAGTTGCAGAACAACCCTGAATTCCCTGAAAGAAAAACTAGCAAGTGCGCCAATATTAGTTCACCCAAATTGGGACAAAAAATTTCATGTGCACATCGATGCTTCCAGCATTGCACTTGGAGCAGTCTTGGTGCAACCAGGGGACACTTCAGTTGACCACCCAATATATTTTTCAAGTTAGAAATCATCCACAGCAGAACGGAACTACACCACAACAGAGCGGGAGGAATTGGCAATGTGTATTCCCTTCAGAAGTTCCACCACTACCTGTTGGGAGGTATGTTTAAATTTTTGACAGACCACTCAGTTTTGAAATATTTGGTAAACAAATCGGTTTTGGAAGGAAGAATCTGCAGGTGGCTCTTACTCTTCCAAGAGTTCACCTTTGAGGTGATCTTAAAGCCTAGAAGATTGAACGTAGGGCCTGATCACCTATCTCGAATAGAGAATGGAGAAAGTGGAGGATCTCTAGACGATTAGTTACCGGTCGCTGATATTTTCAAAGTAGAAGCCATCGCAGAATATTTGGACCAAATAGAAACCTACCTCACAACAAGGTAGTGTCCACAAAAATATACATCAGTCCAAAAAATACACCTGGTAGTTCGAGCTGTAGAATACCAGCTCATAGCAGGACACCTATATAAGATGGGACTGGACCATATTCTTCGGAGATGTGTCATGGACCACGAAAGGGAAGCAGTACTATGGGAATGCCATAGTGGGTTTGCAGGAGGACATGTGGGAGCAAAACCGATGATAAGAAAGGTACTACAAGTAGGATTGTGGTGGCCAATAGTACATATGGACAGCAAAGCATTTGTTATGAAATTTGATATATGTCAGCAGACGAGACGACCATCCCATATAGATGAACTTCCACTTCATCCGATAAAAGTACTGCAGCCATTTGAAAATGGGCAGTTGATTTTGTAGGACCAATTACACCAGTTGCAAGACACTCATAGGCGAGGTACATAATAACGGCGACAAACTATTTGAAGATGTGGGAAGAAGCATTGCTAGTAAAGAACTACATGGTAGAGACTGCTGCCAGGTTTATATTTGAAAACATAATCAGCCAATTTGGTTGTTCAAAGAGCTTGACCAGTGACCAGGGTACACACTTCATCAATGAGACCATTAAATCCCTTCTAGAAAGCTTCATGATACAACATCATAAAAGTAGTCCATATCACTCACAAGCAAACGGTATGGTAGAAGAATTCAACAAAATACTGGAGAAGGGCCTAACAAAAATATGCAATGCGCAACAGGATGACTGGGATGAGATGATACCAGTAACTTTATGGGCATACCGAACAACGGTAAAGTGACTGAACAACCAAACACCATTCTAGCTATTATATGGGAGAGAAGCAGTAGTACCAGCAGAATTCATCATACCCAGCCTCCTAGTCACAACGTCACTCCAACTATCAGAAGAGGAATCGCTAAAGGAACGACTACAGGAATTACAAGGCCTCAAGGAAGAACGATTTTTGGCATAATTTAACCAAACGGTACAAAAGGATAGACAAAAAGCTTGGCATGACCGTCACATAAAGTGAAAGACTTTTTAGGTCGGAGGAAAAGTTCTACTCTACAACAGTAAGTACCAGAAGTTCCCAGGGAAACTGCAGATGCATTGGCCAGGGCCATGATCCAGATCTTGGGGGGAGGCCCCCAAGATCTAAAAAATTGAAATGGATCTGAGAATATCTGCAAAATTACAATGCCAGAAAAAGAGAAAGAACACACAACAAATAAAACCACAAAGAAACATGTTTTATTAAAACAAATAATAAATGTAGAAGCTACATTGTGATGGACCATCTGTCCTTTTACAAAGTGAGGCTTGTTATTTATAGCCTTTTTTTGAGTTACAATACCATGGGTAGATACCATAGGTGGATACCATGCGTCGATACCATGGGTCAATACCATGGGTGGATACTAGTTAGAATACCATGGGTAAATTCATGTGTTGATGCATACCATGGGTTGGTTCCATTTACAGCACCATGGGTAAATTCCATGGGTGGATGGATAACATGGGTGGATGCCATTTTCCATTCGGATGATTCCTCCCTCCTTAAGAAGCAATGGTCCCCATTACGTGAAGTTCCCTCCTGAGAAACATTTTTTGAATATGAAGAGCCACTAAAGAGAAGGGTTTTGTGTAGTTAACCCTTAACCATGATGAATGAAGATCCGAGGATAGAGATACCCTGTAATGCTTGTGACCAACTGTGATATTGACAGTGTGCAGCCTAGAAAATGGATTTCGATGAAGTGTGGGTTTGTGGATGAACCAAAACCATGACAAACGAAGATCTGAGGATAGAGATACCCTGTAATGCTTGTGACCAACTGTGTTACTAACAGTGTGCGGCCTAGCAAATGGACTTTGATGAAAATGATTTTGTGCGGTTGACCCATAACCGTGATGCTGATTGCTGATGAAGTAGCAGGTGCCTACATAGCTTGGGGTGGGATGGCACATATCCAAATAACCCAAGATGAAATTTTCTATGCTGAAAATGATGAATGTGAATCAGGTGCCTACTAAAGAGCGGTGGGAGAGCACATCTCCAAAGAGAACCCGCTCCGAATGCTGCTCCAAATTTAAAATGAGCATAAATTGGTCAATATAACTCAGAATATTTATTATAACCTATTTTTGGAAATGGAATGATCATTCTGCATATTCTCATGTGTTTGAAACTGCTATTTGGAGAATCTAGACTCTCAGATTCACGCTGGAACTATCTCACCATCACAAAATTTCTGAAAAAATAGCTGATTTTAAATCAGCGATAAATCCCTCATCCAGACTCCGATTCGACCGATTGCTTTTTTGAAATCAGGTGATTTTTCAAGGGGAGTGAATATTTGTAACCATTTATCTGAAATTTCCCACTTAAAATA
The DNA here is from genome assembly GCA_034641835.2 of Pinus albicaulis. Classification (NCBI taxonomy): domain Eukaryota; kingdom Viridiplantae; phylum Streptophyta; class Pinopsida; order Pinales; family Pinaceae; genus Pinus; species Pinus albicaulis. The sequence goes on from CM076574.1 coordinate 965,825,781, forward strand.
GCAGTAAATGATAGGAGATCTTCCGTCCATGAATTGTCGTCAGAAAAACTGCTACAACATTGCTGATTTTGAATCAACAATATCTCCCTCATCTGAACTCCAATTCGGCTGATTGTTTTTTTGAATTTGAGTATTTTCTCGCAAGGAATCTAGATATGATTTTTTTTTTTTTGTAAAATTTTCACCAAATTTTTTATATCTGATCTGCAAACTCGCCGCCCAAAACAAAATTCATGGAGTTTGCTGAAGATTGCTGCAAAACATTGAAATTGAAATATGTTTCAAACCCTCATTCCCATGGAGGCGTAACCTGAATCTGATACCACTGATCCAAATATTTGGGGGAGCCCCCCAAGATCTAAAAAATTGAAATGGATCTGATAATATCTGCAAAATTACAATACTAGAAAAAGAGAAAGAACACACAACAAATAAAACCACAAAGAAACATGTTTTATTAAAATAGAGAATAAATGTAGAAGCTACATTGTATGGACCATTTGTCCTTTTACAAAGTGAGGCTTGTTATTTATAGCCTTTTTTTGAGTTACAATACCATGGGTAGATACCATAGGTGGATACCATGGGTCGATACCATGGGTCAATACCATGGGTGGATACCACTTACAATACCATGGGTAAATTCCATGTGTGGATGCATACCATGGGTTGGTTCCATTTACAATACCATGGGTAAATTCCATGGGTGGATGGATAACATGGGTGGATGAATACCATGGGTGGATGCGATTTTCCATTCGGATCAGGCCTTTTACATGATAGAAATCAAAGATTCAGGAGCAGTTCAGTTAGCACAACTAGATGACCAAGTTCTACAAGGATGGGTGAACGGCACACGCCTGAAGCCCAATCAAGAGTAAGTAACTCATTTCCAATTCCAATAACTCTCACAACCAAGAGGAGTCAGTAGGGTAGAATAGTATCAATAACTCTCTCGCACCCAAAAAGAGCATAGATAGGATTTCCACTTTAGCAAAAGCAGAAAAATAGGTACCGTTGCGTTGCGGAGACCGCAACACAACCAATTGTGGTTGGGGAAGGGTAGTGTCCAACGTGTCATCCACGTCAGATAGAAAATCATGTTGAACATCTTCCCATCATCATTACACATAGTACTCATTTCAGTCCATATGATTACCAAGATTTGGAAATAATTGCCATAATTAGCATCACCCATACCATAATAAATTTTCCATAATAAGGCATAACCACCAACTGTCACATCTGCCCAAATCTTGAAGCCACAATTATCATTTTTAGAACCCACCTCAGTTGGTAACTAATCACATGATTGTAGCCACGGATGAGGCCAGGAAGAAATTTATTAGTTATGGGGTCTCGTTAACCTCACTCGTGCCGGTTAATTACATAACCCACATGTAAACAACTGCGAGAATGCCGGAAAAATCTGAGTTAGAACCAGAAACATCCAAGGGAGCAAGAGAAGAAGAACCAAAAGAAGAGTAAAGAAGGCACACAGAAGAAGGAATTGAAGAGAAAAGAGAAGGAGTTGTTCTACGGGTGTATTAGAGAAGAGCCAGAATGACAATATCAACACCAGCAGTTGTAGAGAAAGAGCTCGATAACAGAGTTTAAAAGATGGAATCGTTAGTGGGGAAATAAGACAGTGCCTCATTGATCAACACCGACCTGACGAACTCTTTCTAGTTTCTAGCAACAAAGAGACAAGTATATATGGAGAATTATGCCACAGAAGCAAGGCAACAAGCGGCAAGAGTCCTACCAGGGTTCAGGGGCATTCAACAGTCTACCATACTGAACTTAAGATATCTCCCAGTGTTCGGTGTTACAGGCGCTGCAATGCTGCGCACCAAGTTCTTGTTGAGCCAAATTCATAATGGTTCGCTATGGCCAGGGAAAGAAATCCCAATTCATGCGGAGGAAATCCACAGGTTAACTAGATTGTCAATGGAAGGGAGGAATGTCTCAGCAACATTCCAGACTGTATCCAAGAGGGTGAAGAAGACCAGAGATAACGACTACTACACAAATTACGACACTAAGAGGGGGGGGAAGGAGCCAAGATCGACTTTATCAACAAGCCAGAGCTCAAGTTTTCCTGTTACCTAATTGCAAGTAAAATGATGAGGCACTATACAAAAGGAGAATGCATGCTGGATACGATTTCAGTTGCGGAGCTTTGTATCCAGGGGGCACAACTGAACTAGTGCTTATTTTTGCTAAACAATTTGTTCAAAGCTTGCGAGGACAACTACAAGAGGGCAGAAGAATTCATCTATGGAAATATAATTATGGCACTAGCAATGTGGAAATGGACATTTCCAGACATTCGAGTACCTATGGAGATAACAACAGGACAACCATTGGCAATGAAGTTCGTGCCTTGGAAGGTATCTGGGGATCCTAGCACGAAGGAGGTAAACATAGAAGCTTTCAGGATATGGTACAACCAAATGGTTGATGTTGTGATGAGTCAACAAAGAATCCCAAGGAGTCTGTTGGATGGTTATAGCGCCATATATGGTTTGGAGTTACCCACAAGAAAACCTTTATCAGGCCAACATGCATACCAGAGTCTACTTTCAAAATGAGGCATTTTAAGTTCCAAATTGATGAAACAACCTTCCACACAGAAGTCTGTTCGTGGCCAGGAGTAGCGATGGAGGTTAGAAGTGGAGTCTACAACTATATCTTCGATGGGATGCTGCCAAACCCACTGTCGGGAGAGACGCCAGAGAAGACGGTGACTAGGATGGCACAGTTGCAGCTATCTCTGATCATTGAACAATTAAACACAAAGGTACAAAATTTTAATAAAGTAGTTCAATTGTTAACAAGTGATTCCATTGCATTTCCTTCGTTTTCAGAGTTTCAGGCATCTCACTCCAGACCATCTTCCGCCACGGCCTCCCTAATAGCACTAATACCCAACATTCTATTTAGCCCATCAGCCCCAGCGACTACAGCATTGGTCTGAAAGACTAAAGATCGGGAAACCCCTAGTAGTGGCACGAAAAGCAAAAAAGGCCAAGATCATAGTATCTAGTATAGTGGTTGATCTCACCGAGGATGATCAACCGTGACCTTTGATTATAGGAGTACCGATCAGGGAAGAGCGTGTTGTGGAGCCCCAGGTGACCAGGGGGCTACCACCCTTCAACCCCTCGATTTCTTAAATATTCACATATCTCCACCTCACATTCACTAAACATCAGCCCTTGCCTCATCCATTGTTTAGGAACCACCCATTACCAGGACCTCCATTTCATCAGCCACCGTATCAGACCCAATTTTCAGAGGAAGACCAAATGAGGACCTCGAGGTGGAAATTAACTCGGCTACACTAGAAGTACCCCTCATTAGCCAAACCTTGGTTCAGCAAGCTACGTTCACAGATCTTTTAAATCAAATAGAACATTATATGGAAGAAATAGGTGCTTTGCTCCCCGAGGAGAATCCACTCCAGCAGGCTAATCTGACAGCCCAAGAAATTCCACTCGATCTAAACATGGCCGACTCTAGAAACTGTCTTCCACAAAAAACACCACCACAGTCACTGTAGGCACAATCAACAAAATCTATCACTAGCAGACAACCACTTCAAGCACGATGGCCAGATCAGGGAAAATTTGATGCTGAGAGCATGGAGACATGGGGAAGAGCCCAAATTTACCATTTAATTTAGAGAGCAGCACAACAATAAGAAGGGCTTCACTCAGAGCTCCAACAAAGATGCGAACAACAGCAATTACAAATCAACACACTTACTGAAGAGCATGAATAGCTGAGGAGAGAAAAGGTTAATCTACAAGAACAACTGGAGATAGTGAAAAGAATATTCTGGGACGTTTGGCCCACAGTGACGACCAACAAAAACCGAATACTAGAAGGGATAAAGGAGAATGATATAGTCGAACGAGCGGTCCACATCAGGGTGGCATCTTCAAACCTCCATTAGGAAAATGAGGAACTCCGAGCAGCATTGGCAGCCCTACCTGCGTTGCCAGACCCATCGATTGTATACACATAGCAGATATCCAAGAGACAAAGCCAGGTGACAAAAATGCAGGAAGTTTTGAGTACTGCAGCAAAAGAAGCATAGGACCTACTTAAGGGTCTACAGGAATGTTCGACCTCACTCACACTAAAGTCTCAACCGGTTTCATTATAGTTGCAAAAGGTATCAAGGGAGATCCAGGAGGCCACTGACCCTACTAGACTCAATCAACTATATGATCAAGCGGATTCTCTGGAGGTCCAGATACAACAGATTTAAGAAAAATCAATTCTAGAAAAGCAAGCCCTTCGGGAACTGAGACAGCCGATAAAAACTAGCGCCCAAAAAATGCAACAACTGGTCTCCGAGGTCGATACGAAAATCCAAAATGTTTTCGGTAGTCTGGCAGCTGTTTTATGGGAGGAAGCGGTTGCGTAGGTCACAGCACAAACTAAATCGCTCATGCAAGGATGGCATCATGCCCTGACGACCTTTCAGGACCTCAAGGCATCATATCTAACATAGGTCCCAAAATTGGGGCCCTTATTTGGACAGTCGGGAGAAAGGGGATAAGCAGAGCAGAACACAGGGCTGAGCAGACCAATGGAAATAGAGATAATGAAAAGCGATTGACTTGGGGCGAGTTAAGAGGATGTGGTTGGGGCCTATTGGGGCCCTTGTTTTGAAATCAAACAATTTTTGAGTTGCGGATAGTATGTGGCGGGATGCAACCACGGTAGGCAGAAAGATGTCAAGGTTGCGAAGGGGTTAAAAACAGGTGGTATGGATGTTGTAGGAGCAAGCAAAAATGGTAGAATAATGTGGGAGGAGACAAGAAATAGAACTCTCGATGAACAGAGAGAAGAAGAAGACAGCCGAGTGAGGAGAAAGGAAGAACTGTCAGTTGCACTGGCAGCAGAACAAATAAGCAGATGGCTAGCAAAGAAAGGAGGTGGGCATAGGAGGAATGAGAGAAAAAGAGCCGTAGGAGAGCTCTGTTCATGTTGTTCCGTTCTCTATCTCTCTGTATCGTTATGTTCTAATCCACTGGATAGGACCTCTTTGAAATTTGTTCGGTTAAAGCTCATGTTAAGGAGCGTTGTAATAGTTTGTTGCCGATAAGTGAATTATAATATGTTCAGAGTTCGTTATTCTCAATATATGTTGTAGTCCAGATTGATTAGTATGGTAGTATTTTAAAATTTTATTGATTGATTTTCTGAATGCGCTTATAAGGAATATCACCTAGGTAATGTTGTGTTTGCTTAAGCTCTATGATACTGTTAGTCATACATAATTTTGAATTTATCCAAAGATGACTAAATGTAACAAACCTAGATTTCTAGAACAAAATTGCAAGAACATGATGAGTTCTAGAAATCTCACTGCCTTCATCATTTCAAGTCCATTAGTCCACCGAAATCTTCATCTATTTTCATAAAAATATTATCTTGTTTTTCCTTAAATTGTGATGTTCATATTCCTTATTCAGAAACCTTGAGAAACACTACTGAACAAAAAAGAGACTATGTGTAGGTCATTCTTCATTATTTACTAAGCCTATTTCACTCATTTTTTCCCCTTTTCATCCTTCATTTTCCTCTGAACACCTTCAAAATCCCTTTTAAACTCATAAAAAATCCTTGATATGGTTTAAAAACCCCCATTTTACCTATCTGAATCCACCAAAATGATCAGAAACCCCTCTGTTTGGTCCAAAAAGACAGTCTTTTACAAATAAAAGTTTAAGCCCCTGAGGGCTTATATCTTTCGCCCATATGTCCGAACACCCACGACCAGGTGCTAGACCCATTGCATCGACCTTCCTCTATAAAATCCGCTTTTTCCTTCGGAAATTCCTCCCCGCTGATGCGATAAGCCCCCTCCTCCTCCGCCCCTGGTCACATACCCCTCCACATGACCATGTCCCGGGCCTAACCTTGGCCATCATCGCATCGCTCCATCAGCTTATCCCTTCCCCTTTTTTCTTTTCCCCTCCGCGGTGATATGTCGATGAGATAAGCCCCCTCCTTCCATTGGCCCCTAGTTACCTTATACCGCCATGTGACCATACTCTAGGCCCTATCCTAAAGCCCCCATCGCATCTCCATTATCTCATTTCCTCCCCCATTCCTTTGTTCCCCCATTGATGCGATAAGCCCCTTCTTCCAATTGCCTGAGCATTCCTATCCATCTATCCCCACCGTCGATTCATCTCATCCGACAGCCCGCATTTACCCAAACCTTTCTCACCACCGATCGATCCTGCCGCTACATGATAAATGATGTGATGTCACCTACCAGTCCCACATCCCAATGTTCAACTGCCCCTCCAACCGTTGCATGACACCTGTCCCCCACTTCAAACTCCCGCCGTGCAACTTGTTCATCACGCCTGACTCGCACCGTCAGATCTCCTCCCCCTCATCCGATTGTGTGCATCGCCTGTCATGGAATTTCTCTATCTGGAGTTTAACACTCCAAAGTCACGCGAAACCGACAGTATCGAAAATTCCACGCGACGCATTATCATTGGATTGCGCTTGATTCATCCAAAACCACTTATCGCCCGAATCGAACGCGATAACCACTCGCAGTATTTCCAAACCCGATATTGCTCAAATTTCGCGCCAAGAATGTTTTAAAACCCATTTCTTCGCGGTTTTCTCCATAAAACCCTTCTGCGAATTCATTTTCTCCTCACTTCTCCTTCCGCTTCCACCTAAACTTTGTAAAGCAGTTTATCCGACACCCGCAGGGTTTATTAAATATTTTTGTCCTGTGCAGTTTTAATGGCAGTTTCAGGGTAAAAATTCTTCCCACTATTTGTGAAAGGACAAGATCGAAGATCATCATCCGGGGAAGGTTGTTAAATGAAGAAAATAAATTTCCAAGGCATAAATCTAGGTCTTTAAATCAAATATTGCTTAAATATTTGTTATTCAAATCAAACCCCCGCGCATTAAGGTCCTCTGTCCACAACAGCGAAAGGAAAAGCACAGTGGAAGAAACAAAGGTTTAAATACTGAGAACCAAAGAAAGGGGATTAAAAACTAGTCCAAGTTAGCAGGAAAAGTGTAAAGCAACAAAGAAAGAGAAGATTGGAGATGAAGGATTGCGCACAAAGCCCAAAGATTAGAAAGTTTAATCTCGCAGTCTCGAGGTTAAATGCATTTTAAAGGTGAATACAGTCAGCAAAAGGATAATTACGAGCCCAAGCAACAGATGATTAAAAGGTAAAAATCAGATGAAGTGTTAAAGGAAAGCAAAAAATATTAATTTAAAAATGCAGATCAAGGCTAAAAGGGCCTTAAAACACAGTTTTATGATTAAATCAAGTAGACTTAGACTTAAAGATAGCCTCGAATACATCAAAGGAGTAGTTATTACACAAAAGGATATTTTATAAACTGTCAGACAGTTATTGTAAAAGGTAGAAAGGAGCCTCAAAGTCAATCTTTTTAGCTATTTTATCCTCAGGAAGTAAAGACAGATTTAAAAACACAGAGAAGTAGTTGAGAAACATTCCTACCTTATGCCTTGCATGGTTTTTAAGGATAGGAGTGCATTTACTGTGTCATTAATAACATTTTGAACCCTAGATAGTTCCACCTCCTCATTTGTAGCATAAATATTGCATTTGAACTCATTTTATGGGGGAATTTGATAACTTTTTGAAGTAATACATAGTTCTGCTGAGATTGAAGAGAAATTGATGTACTGGAACCTGTGGATTTTTTGAATTGTTTGTGGATGGAGAAAGCTCTGTCATTGGATCCTTGAGCTTGGATGTTGGTGAAGTATTCTAAACTGTTTAATGTTTTTCCTGTTTTCATTCTGTCTCCATCATCTCTTACTTAGAGTAGAGTAAAATTTTTAGGCTAAGAAATGTCTCCTAGAAGCACCTTAGAACTGTTTACTCTTCACTGTCTTTATGTTTTCATCTGCTGAATGTTTGATTGAGTAAGTTTAACTAATTTTTTCAACCTTAAAGCTTATTTATTTTAGAATTAATTCAATACAGTTGGCCTCAAGATGATTTATGGTTTTCCCTGCTTCTTGTTGACACTTTAAAAATTATTTCTGAAGTCTCCTTTCAAAGTACCATTGTCCAAAGTTTGCCAAAGAGGTCTGTTTGATCATGCCCTTTTTACTTGCTCAAATAATTGTTTTGAAAGCCTTTATAATTGCAGTCCTAGATGTTTAGGAGTTCCATCTTCTATGAATGCAATTATTTGTGAATCTTAAATGTTTTCTTATCCTTGAGAGTGAATTATTTGATGAAATAGAGTGTTCCTCGACTCTTAGATTTCATTTTGAAAGTTTGTCTTGAAATGGATATTTACTGAATTGTAATTTGTAGAATTCATGGTTAGCCCTGTCTATAAAATATTTATTCATGTTCAAATGATGTTTTAAGTCCCTTTGTTGAAGATTACATATAATTAAGGATTCTTAACTACCCTTAGTTCTACTTTTCATTCTAAAACCTTGATGTTCATTTCATTTCACCCGAAAAAATTTGTAGATCCAACAACCAACTTAGATTTGCCCTTTAATACCCGTAAGTCATTTACAAAATTGTTACAAAATTCTACTTGATTCCATTGCCCAATGACTTAGAGATTTCCCTTTTCTATCTATGCTCACTAGATCATCATGTCCCACAAAAAAATTAAAAAAACTCAAGCTTAATAACTAGCCTAAAAATCAGGAAGAAGCCATGAGAAGCTTAATAAGAACAAAAACTCTAGACATACCTCTCGTCCAGGAGACTAAGCTGGAAGACGTAGTCTTCCTGCAAGCAAGCAAGAATATTTGGTTCAAAAGTGAAGCTAGAGAAATCTCTGCTCGGGGCGCTTCGGGAGGGATTGGCACTCTAGGGAACACCAACAAATTTGCAGTCACCTTTGAGGCTAGTAATACTCACTGGTTGCTGCTGAAAATGCAGAATCTGGATACCAAGGAAATATTCTGTCTCTTCAATGTATACTCTCCAGTAAATGTCGGAGAAAAAAAGGATTGTTGGGATTCTATAAGGCACCAAGCAAACTTGACAAATCTGGAAAATATAATTATTGCTGGAGATCTCAATCTCACTCTTCACTCATCTGAAAAAAGAGGAGGTAGCGCTGTCCGAGATCCGGAAAGGGAATGGGCGGAGGATCTAATGCAGGACTGGGACTTGATGGATATCAAACCCTCTTCCGATAAGTTCTCTTGGTCTAATAAAAGAGTGGGCCCTGGTCATATTGCTGCCAGATTAGACAGATTTTTCATTCAAAGCTCCTAGTAACGAGGTGAAGATAGAGCCTCCATCAGAGCGCTGCGTTGTTGGATGGATAGAGAGGGGTTGTGTTCGTTGTGGGATATTTCACTTTGGTGTGATTCTGTTTAGGCGGGCTGGAAAAGTATTGAGGTGCCGGTTCACCTGGCCAACGAATGGTCCACGCTGCTCGACCTCCTCCATGGCTTGGCCCCCATGCGCATGAGAAAAAGAGATTCAAAAGGCTGGGGACCGAATGCCAGTGGCTACACTGTCTCCATGGGCTATGCCAAGCTGAAAGAAAGGCCATACGTCCCTCCTAACCCTGCACCTTGGCAGGGTGTCTGGCGTTTTCCTTCTTGGCCCAAAGTCGATTTTTTTGCTTGGTTTCTCTGCCATGGCAAGATCCTTACGTATGATATTCTGCAGAGAAAAGGGTTTTACGGTCCCTCCATCTGCTCGTTGTGCAACGAAAATGCAGAGACAGCAGTCCACTTAATCCTCGATTGTAATTTTTCTAAGCAGATCTGGTGCTCCTTTATTCACAATTTGGATTCCAACTTTTTGCTCCCTCGTTCCATTGTTGATCTTTTTTCTAATTGGGCAAACAGATATCCTGGCCCTCCTCCCAAAAATCAGATAATCAAAACTGCATGGGCTGTCCTGCCAAAGGTTATTTGTTGGCAGATCTGGCTAGAACGCAACAGAAGAATCTTCAGAAATATTAAACAGAATCACAAAGTCTTAGAAATCAAGATTAAATTCCATTTAAAGGAGTGCTTGACAGATATAAAAGACGACTCCAATCTCAGCCAACAGGACATTGCTTGGGGATCATTCCTTGACTTGCATTTTCAGCCAGCAGTTAGAATCGCTCCTCCTCTTAAAGACTGGCAAATAAGGAAATCTGAAACTGACTTTAAAGATTGGCTCAATTCGCACTCAAGGCACTCTCTCTTTTTTGATGGAGCAGCAAAGGGAAATCCAGGCAAAGCTGGTGCTGGAGGTGTTGTTGTTAGTCCAACTGGGGAAAAAATTCACTCCTTTGCTTGGGGGCTTAGAATCTCATCCAGCATCCAAGCTGAGGCTTTGGCCCTCTATCAAGGCCTCAAGTTCCTCAAAGATTTAAGTATAAGTGAAGCTAACGTTATAGGTGATTCCCAGATTATTATAAACACAATGGTTTCCAATTCTCAAGCCTTGGATCTCAAACTGGCAAGGCTAATATCCAGAATTAAGGCTTTGGAAAACGCTTTTCAGAACTTGAACTACTTTCATGTGCTGAGAACTCATAACAAAGAGGCAGACAATGAAGCCAACAAAGCTGTCCTCCTTTCAGCTGGGGTCAAGATTAAAGATGAAGAAGAATCCTGGGAACCCATCCCTTAAGCTGATTGTTGACATGTTTTACTACTTGCTCTTAAATAAATTTGTTTGTATCTTCAAGCTGGGAAAAATCTCTGAAATCGAATTTATAGATTTCTTATCAAGGAAGAAGTCTTCAAGTTTCAGCTGCATTCTCATTCTTAGAAGTGAGATGCATCAGGATTTAGACATCCTCATTGTAATCAAATTTTCGGCTTTCAGGCCAAGATGAATATAAATACAACATAACCGTTTCTGTCAAAAAAAAAAAAACTAGCCTAAAAATCAACCTTTTACAAGCAAACAAGTCATATCTTTGCAAATATATTGAGAGATCCCCTCTCCCAGACTAGGAGGGCTAGATCCTAGAGCCTAAAGATCGGTTTTTCATCAATTGCGTATGCCAACACGCATAATGTGAGTACTGTTTCAAAATGAGGCATTTTAAGTTCCAAATTGATGAAACAACCTTCCACACAGAAGTCTGTTCGTGGCCAGGAGTAGCGATGGAGGTTAGAAGTGGAGTCTACAACTATATCTTCGATGGGATGCTGCCAAACCCACTGTCGGGAGAGACGCCAGAGAAGACGGTGACTAGGATGGCACAGTTGCAGCTATCTCTGATCATTGAACAATTAAACACAAAGGTACAAAATTTTAATAAAGTAGTTCAATTGTTAACAAGTGATTCCATTGCATTTCCTTCGTTTTCAGAGTTTCAGGCATCTCACTCCAGACCATCTTCCGCCACGGCCTCCCTAATAGCACTAATACCCAACATTCTATTTAGCCCATCAGCCCCAGCGACTACAGCATTGGTCTGAAAGACTAAAGATCGGGAAACCCCTAGTAGTGGCACGAAAAGCAAAAAAGGCCAAGATCATAGTATCTAGTATAGTGGTTGATCTCACCGAGGATGATCAACCGTGACCTTTGATTATAGGAGTACCGATCAGGGAAGAGCGTGTTGTGGAGCCCCAGGTGACCAGGGGGCTACCACCCTTCAACCCCTCGATTTCTTAAATATTCACATATCTCCACCTCACATTCACTAAACATCAGCCCTTGCCTCATCCATTGTTTAGGAACCACCCATTACCAGGACCTCCATTTCATCAGCCACCGTATCAGACCCAATTTTCAGAGGAAGACCAAATGAGGACCTCGAGGTGGAAATTAACTCGGCTACACTAGAAGTACCCCTCATTAGCCAAACCTTGGTTCAGCAAGCTACGTTCACAGATCTTTTAAATCAAATAGAACATTATATGGAAGAAATAGGTGCTTTGCTCCCCGAGGAGAATCCACTCCAGCAGGCTAATCTGACAGCCCAAGAAATTCCACTCGATCTAAACATGGCCGACTCTAGAAACTGTCTTCCACAAAAAACACCACCACAGTCACTGTAGGCACAATCAACAAAATCTATCACTAGCAGACAACCACTTCAAGCACGATGGCCAGATCAGGGAAAATTTGATGCTGAGAGCATGGAGACATGGGGAAGAGCCCAAATTTACCATTTAATTTAGAGAGCAGCACAACAATAAGAAGGGCTTCACTCAGAGCTCCAACAAAGATGCGAACAACAGCAATTACAAATCAACACACTTACTGAAGAGCATGAATAGCTGAGGAGAGAAAAGGTTAATCTACAAGAACAACTGGAGATAGTGAAAAGAATATTCTGGGACGTTTGGCCCACAGTGACGACCAACAAAAACCGAATACTAGAAGGGATAAAGGAGAATGATATAGTCGAACGAGCGGTCCACATCAGGGTGGCATCTTCAAACCTCCATTAGGAAAATGAGGAACTCCGAGCAGCATTGGCAGCCCTACCTGCGTTGCCAGACCCATCGATTGTATACACATAGCAGATATCCAAGAGACAAAGCCAGGTGACAAAAATGCAGGAAGTTTTGAGTACTGCAGCAAAAGAAGCATAGGACCTACTTAAGGGTCTACAGGAATGTTCGACCTCACTCACACTAAAGTCTCAACCGGTTTCATTATAGTTGCAAAAGGTATCAAGGGAGATCCAGGAGGCCACTGACCCTACTAGACTCAATCAACTATATGATCAAGCGGATTCTCTGGAGGTCCAGATACAACAGATTTAAGAAAAATCAATTCTAGAAAAGCAAGCCCTTCGGGAACTGAGACAGCCGATAAAAACTAGCGCCCAAAAAATGCAACAACTGGTCTCCGAGGTCGATACGAAAATCCAAAATGTTTTCGGTAGTCTGGCAGCTGTTTTATGGGAGGAAGCGGTTGCGTAGGTCACAGCACAAACTAAATCGCTCATGCAAGGATGGCATCATGCCCTGACGACCTTTCAGGACCTCAAGGCATCATATCTAACATAGGTCCCAAAATTGGGGCCCTTATTTGGACAGTCGGGAGAAAGGGGATAAGCAGAGCAGAACACAGGGCTGAGCAGACCAATGGAAATAGAGATAATGAAAAGCGATTGACTTGGGGCGAGTTAAGAGGATGTGGTTGGGGCCTATTGGGGCCCTTGTTTTGAAATCAAACAATTTTTGAGTTGCGGATAGTATGTGGCGGGATGCAACCACGGTAGGCAGAAAGATGTCAAGGTTGCGAAGGGGTTAAAAACAGGTGGTATGGATGTTGTAGGAGCAAGCAAAAATGGTAGAATAATGTGGGAGGAGACAAGAAATAGAACTCTCGATGAACAGAGAGAAGAAGAAGACAGCCGAGTGAGGAGAAAGGAAGAACTGTCAGTTGCACTGGCAGCAGAACAAATAAGCAGATGGCTAGCAAAGAAAGGAGGTGGGCATAGGAGGAATGAGAGAAAAAGAGCCGTAGGAGAGCTCTGTTCATGTTGTTCCGTTCTCTATCTCTCTGTATCGTTATGTTCTAATCCACTGGATAGGACCTCTTTGAAATTTGTTCGGTTAAAGCTCATGTTAAGGAGCGTTGTAATAGTTTGTTGCCGATAAGTGAATTATAATATGTTCAGAGTTCGTTATTCTCAATATATGTTGTAGTCCAGATTGATTAGTATGGTAGTATTTTAAAATTTTATTGATTGATTTTCTGAATGCGCTTATAAGGAATATCACCTAGGTAATGTTGTGTTTGCTTAAGCTCTATGATACTGTTAGTCATACATAATTTTGAATTTATCCAAAGATGACTAAATGTAACAAACCTAGATTTCTAGAACAAAATTGCAAGAACATGATGAGTTCTAGAAATCTCACTGCCTTCATCATTTCAAGTCCATTAGTCCACCGAAATCTTCATCTATTTTCATAAAAATATTATCTTGTTTTTCCTTAAATTGTGATGTTCATATTCCTTATTCAGAAACCTTGAGAAACACTACTGAACAAAAAAGAGACTATGTGTAGGTCATTCTTCATTATTTACTAAGCCTATTTCACTCATTTTTTCCCCTTTTCATCCTTCATTTTCCTCTGAACACCTTCAAAATCCCTTTTAAACTCATAAAAAATCCTTGATATGGTTTAAAAACCCCCATTTTACCTATCTGAATCCACCAAAATGATCAGAAACCCCTCTGTTTGGTCCAAAAAGACAGTCTTTTACAAATAAAAGTTTAAGCCCCTGAGGGCTTATATCTTTCGCCCATATGTCCGAACACCCACGACCAGGTGCTAGACCCATTGCATCGACCTTCCTCTATAAAATCCGCTTTTTCCTTCGGAAATTCCTCCCCGCTGATGCGATAAGCCCCCTCCTCCTCCGCCCCTGGTCACATACCCCTCCACATGACCATGTCCCGGGCCTAACCTTGGCCATCATCGCATCGCTCCATCAGCTTATCCCTTCCCCTTTTTTCTTTTCCCCTCCGCGGTGATATGTCGATGAGATAAGCCCCCTCCTTCCATTGGCCCCTAGTTACCTTATACCGCCATGTGACCATACTCTAGGCCCTATCCTAAAGCCCCCATCGCATCTCCATTATCTCATTTCCTCCCCCATTCCTTTGTTCCCCCATTGATGCGATAAGCCCCTTCTTCCAATTGCCTGAGCATTCCTATCCATCTATCCCCACCGTCGATTCATCTCATCCGACAGCCCGCATTTACCCAAACCTTTCTCACCACCGATCGATCCTGCCGCTACATGATAAATGATGTGATGTCACCTACCAGTCCCACATCCCAATGTTCAACTGCCCCTCCAACCGTTGCATGACACCTGTCCCCCACTTCAAACTCCCGCCGTGCAACTTGTTCATCACGCCTGACTCGCACCGTCAGATCTCCTCCCCCTCATCCGATTGTGTGCATCGCCTGTCATGGAATTTCTCTATCTGGAGTTTAACACTCCAAAGTCACGCGAAACCGACAGTATCGAAAATTCCACGCGACGCATTATCATTGGATTGCGCTTGATTCATCCAAAACCACTTATCGCCCGAATCGAACGCGATAACCACTCGCAGTATTTCCAAACCCGATATTGCTCAAATTTCGCGCCAAGAATGTTTTAAAACCCATTTCTTCGCGGTTTTCTCCATAAAACCCTTCTGCGAATTCATTTTCTCCTCACTTCTCCTTCCGCTTCCACCTAAACTTTGTAAAGCAGTTTATCCGACACCCGCAGGGTTTATTAAATATTTTTGTCCTGTGCAGTTTTAATGGCAGTTTCAGGGTAAAAATTCTTCCCACTATTTGTGAAAGGACAAGATCGAAGATCATCATCCGGGGAAGGTTGTTAAATGAAGAAAATAAATTTCCAAGGCATAAATCTAGGTCTTTAAATCAAATATTGCTTAAATATTTGTTATTCAAATCAAACCCCCGCGCATTAAGGTCCTCTGTCCACAACAGCGAAAGGAAAAGCACAGTGGAAGAAACAAAGGTTTAAATACTGAGAACCAAAGAAAGGGGATTAAAAACTAGTCCAAGTTAGCAGGAAAAGTGTAAAGCAACAAAGAAAGAGAAGATTGGAGATGAAGGATTGCGCACAAAGCCCAAAGATTAGAAAGTTTAATCTCGCAGTCTCGAGGTTAAATGCATTTTAAAGGTGAATACAGTCAGCAAAAGGATAATTACGAGCCCAAGCAACAGATGATTAAAAGGTAAAAATCAGATGAAGTGTTAAAGGAAAGCAAAAAATATTAATTTAAAAATGCAGATCAAGGCTAAAAGGGCCTTAAAACACAGTTTTATGATTAAATCAAGTAGACTTAGACTTAAAGATAGCCTCGAATACATCAAAGGAGTAGTTATTACACAAAAGGATATTTTATAAACTGTCAGACAGTTATTGTAAAAGGTAGAAAGGAGCCTCAAAGTCAATCTTTTTAGCTATTTTATCCTCAGGAAGTAAAGACAGATTTAAAAACACAGAGAAGTAGTTGAGAAACATTCCTACCTTATGCCTTGCATGGTTTTTAAGGATAGGAGTGCATTTACTGTGTCATTAATAACATTTTGAACCCTAGATAGTTCCACCTCCTCATTTGTAGCATAAATATTGCATTTGAACTCATTTTATGGGGGAATTTGATAACTTTTTGAAGTAATACATAGTTCTGCTGAGATTGAAGAGAAATTGATGTACTGGAACCTGTGGATTTTTTGAATTGTTTGTGGATGGAGAAAGCTCTGTCATTGGATCCTTGAGCTTGGATGTTGGTGAAGTATTCTAAACTGTTTAATGTTTTTCCTGTTTTCATTCTGTCTCCATCATCTCTTACTTAGAGTAGAGTAAAATTTTTAGGCTAAGAAATGTCTCCTAGAAGCACCTTAGAACTGTTTACTCTTCACTGTCTTTATGTTTTCATCTGCTGAATGTTTGATTGAGTAAGTTTAACTAATTTTTTCAACCTTAAAGCTTATTTATTTTAGAATTAATTCAATACAGTTGGCCTCAAGATGATTTATGGTTTTCCCTGCTTCTTGTTGACACTTTAAAAATTATTTCTGAAGTCTCCTTTCAAAGTACCATTGTCCAAAGTTTGCCAAAGAGGTCTGTTTGATCATGCCCTTTTTACTTGCTCAAATAATTGTTTTGAAAGCCTTTATAATTGCAGTCCTAGATGTTTAGGAGTTCCATCTTCTATGAATGCAATTATTTGTGAATCTTAAATGTTTTCTTATCCTTGAGAGTGAATTATTTGATGAAATAGAGTGTTCCTCGACTCTTAGATTTCATTTTGAAAGTTTGTCTTGAAATGGATATTTACTGAATTGTAATTTGTAGAATTCATGGTTAGCCCTGTCTATAAAATATTTATTCATGTTCAAATGATGTTTTAAGTCCCTTTGTTGAAGATTACATATAATTAAGGATTCTTAACTACCCTTAGTTCTACTTTTCATTCTAAAACCTTGATGTTCATTTCATTTCACCCGAAAAAATTTGTAGATCCAACAACCAACTTAGATTTGCCCTTTAATACCCGTAAGTCATTTACAAAATTGTTACAAAATTCTACTTGATTCCATTGCCCAATGACTTAGAGATTTCCCTTTTCTATCTATGCTCACTAGATCATCATGTCCCACAAAAAAATTAAAAAAACTCAAGCTTAATAACTAGCCTAAAAATCAGGAAGAAGCCATGAGAAGCTTAATAAGAACAAAAACTCTAGACATACCTCTCGTCCAGGAGACTAAGCTGGAAGACGTAGTCTTCCTGCAAGCAAGCAAGAATATTTGGTTCAAAAGTGAAGCTAGAGAAATCTCTGCTCGGGGCGCTTCGGGAGGGATTGGCACTCTAGGGAACACCAACAAATTTGCAGTCACCTTTGAGGCTAGTAATACTCACTGGTTGCTGCTGAAAATGCAGAATCTGGATACCAAGGAAATATTCTGTCTCTTCAATGTATACTCTTCAGTAAATGTCAGAGAAAAAAAGGATTGTTGGGATTCTATAAGGCACCAAGCAGACTTGACAAATTTGGAAAATATAATTATTGCTGGAGATCTCAATCTCACTCTTCACTAATCTGAAAAAAGAGGAGGTAGCGCTGTCTGAGATCCGGCAAGGGAATGGGCGGAGGATATAATGCAGGACTGGGACTTGATGGATATCAAACCCTCTTCCAGTAAGTTCTCTTGGTCTAATAAAAGAGTGGGCCCTGGTCATATTGCTGCCAGATTAGATAGATTTTTCATTCAAAGCTCCTATCTGTTTCTTGGATTAGAACCCAGAATGCATATTCTTACTAACAGCATCTCGGACCACAAGCCTATAAAGTTAGAGCTCCTGGCCCATCTAGATCTGGGACCCATTCCCTTTAGATTTAGTCCCCTCTGGGTCAAGGAACCAGACTTCATGCAAATAGTCAAGGAAAGTTGGAGTCAGCCTGTCAATGGATCCCCGTTCTTTATCTAGGAGGAAAAACTTAGAAGGGTAAAAGGAGTCCTAAAACGTTGGGTCAAAACCCTGTCCAACCCTATCACAGGAAGAAAAGCCATTAAAGTAGCTCTTGCCTCTCATCAAACTCATTTGGAACACGCTATAGTCACAGAGGAGTTGTTAGACCAAGAGGATCAACTACAACAACGCTTTCATAAGGCCTGCTTAGTTGAAGAAGAATACTGGAGATTGAAATCTCAAAATCTCTGGCTCAAAGCAGGGGACAGGAATTCTGCTTTTTTCCACAAACAAGCCCAGGCCAGGAAATGCTTCAACACTATTTCTGAGATTAAGGAGGACAACAACACCCACAAGGATTTTGAAGACATTAAAAAAGCAGCCTTTTCTCACTTTCAAAACTTGTATAGTGAGGATAAGGATCCGGGTCATCTCCCAGATCTGCTTGAAATTATTCCTTATGCAATCTCTCCTCATATGAACGATATCCTTGAGGCCAGTCACCAAAGACGAAGTCAAAAAGGCCCTTTTTGATAT
Source organism: Pinus albicaulis (assembly GCA_034641835.2). Classification (NCBI taxonomy): domain Eukaryota; kingdom Viridiplantae; phylum Streptophyta; class Pinopsida; order Pinales; family Pinaceae; genus Pinus; species Pinus albicaulis. The sequence goes on from CM076574.1 coordinate 965,844,275, forward strand.
GGAACCGGATAAGGCCCCTCGGCCGGATGTCTTTTCTGCCAGGTTTTTTCAAGTTTGTTGGTCGATTGTTGAAAGGGATCTGATCAAAATGGTTCAAAAGTCCCAAAATACTCAGAAAATTGGAGGCAGCACAAACTCCGCTTTCTTAGCCCTCATTCCCAAGGAAAAAGGCGCCAAAAATTTCAGCAGATTCTGCCCGATTTCATTGTGCAACACAGGATACAAGCTAATCACCAAAGTAATTGCAAACAGATTGAAGCTCATTCTCCCCAAGATTATTCCAGAGAATCAAGGAGGCTTCATCAAAGGAAGGCAGATCGTGGACAACTTCACCCTTGTTCAAGAGGTAATTCATTCAAGCCTTCTTCGAAAAGAACAAGGTATGGTGATTAAAATACATTTAGCAAATGCTTTTGATCGAGTTAATCATAACTTTCTTTTAAAAGTCATGAGCAAGTTTGGTTTTGGAGAAAATTTCATCAAATGGATCCGGGCTTGTATCTCGGAACCATGGATTGCCCCTCTTGTAAATGGAAGAGCCACTAATTTCTTCATAGCTTCGAGAGGGCTAAGGCAGGGGTGTCCCCTCTCCTCTCTGTTCTTTGTCATCCAAGCCTCTATTCTCAGCTTCCTATTAGACAAAAAGATGCAAGATCAAGATATTAATGGACTGTGTATTGCAAGAGGGGTCAAAAATATAAACCACTCCTTATTTGCGGATGACACTCTGCTTTTGGGTGCTGCCTCTCTTTCCTCTGCCTCTAAATTTAAAGCAGTTTTGGATGATTTCAGTGAAGCCTCAGGAAGCGTTGTCAATAAGAGAAAATGTCATATCTTCAGCTGGAACACTTCGCCCATATTGCTCTCTGTTATTTCTAGATGTTTGGGTTTTGTAGCCTCCTCTACTTGGACCTTTTTCAAATATTTAGGCCTTCCTGTGTTTCTTAAGAGACCTGCAAGTAAAGATTGGCTCCCTCAGCTTGAGAAATTCAAGTCTAGGATCCAAGCCTGGGGTTTTTCCTAGCTCAACGCTGCTGGAAAATCTGTCCTTATTAAATCTGTGCTTACCAGCCTTCCTCTTTTTCAATTTGATGTGCTTCTTGCTCCGGCAAACATACTAAAAAAAATGGAAGAGTTCATGCGGAGGTTTTTTTGGAAGGGTGGCAAATAGAATGATCACAAGATTCCTCTTATCAGTTGGGAAGCCATCTCCAGGAAAATTTGGGAGGGAGGTTTGAATTTCAAAAACCTCTGCCAGCAAAACGTGGCTATGGAAGCTAAGATTATATGGAGGGTCATTGCGCCCAAGCCCGGCTGGGCCCAGCTGGCTCTCTGGAAAAAGTACTTCAGAGGTCCTCATTCTAGCTGTTTAGGCAATGTGACTCATTTGTCTAATTCGTCTTTTCTCAAACTGTATGCTAAAGCTGCTCCTCTAATCAATGAACACTCCTACTGGATCCCTGGAAATGGCAAAAATATCAATATTTGGACTGATAAAATCATGAATAAAGACCCAATTGAAGACAGAGCCTCCATCAGAGTGCTGTGTTGTTGGATGGATAGAGAGGGGCTGTGTTCGTTGTGGGATATTTCCCTTTGGAGCGATTCTGTTTGGGCAGGCTGGAAACGTATTGAGGTGTCGGTTCATCTGGCCAACGAATGGTCCACGCTGCTTGACCTCCTCCATGGCTTGGCCCCCACGCGCATGAGAAAAAGAGATTCAAAAGGCTGGGGGCCGAATGCCAGTGGCTACACTGTCTCCATGGGCTATGCCAAGCTGAAAGAAAGGCCATACGTCCCACCTAACCCTGCACCTTGGCAGGGTGACTGGCATTTTCCTTCTTGGCCCAAAGTCGATTTTTTTGCTTGGTTTCTCTGCCATGGTAAGATCCTTACGTATGATATTCTGCAGAAAAAAGGGTTTTACGGTCCCTCCATCTGCTCGCTATGCAACGAAAATGCAGAGACTGCAGCCCACTTAATCCTCGATTGTAATTTTTCTAAGCAGATCTGGTGCTCCTTTATTCACAATTTGGATTCCAACTTTTTTCTCCCTCGTTCCATTGTTGATCTTTTTTCTAATTGGGCAAACATATATCCTGGCCCTCCTCCCAAAAATCAGATAATCAAAACTGCATGGGCTGTCCTGCCAAAGGTTATTTGTTGGAAGATCTGGCTAGAACGCAACAGAAGAATCTTCAGAAATATTAAACAGAATCACAAAGTCTTAGAAATCAAGATTAAATTCCATTTAAAGGAGTGCTTGACAGATATAAAATACGAATCCAATCTCAGCCAACAGGACATTGTTTGGGGATCATTCCTTGACTTGCATTTTCAGCCAGCAGTTAGAATCGCTCCTCCTCTTAAAGACTGGAAAATAAGGAAACCTGAAACTGACTTTAAAGATTGGCTCAATTCGCACTCAAGGCACTCTCTCTTTTTTGATGGAGCAGCAAAGGGAAATCCGGGCAAAGCTGGTGCAGGAGGTGTTGTTGTTAGTCCAACTGGGGAAAAAATTCACTCCTTTGCTTGGGGGCTTGGACTTTCATCCAGCATCCAAGCTGAGGCTTTGGCCCTCTATTAAGGCCTCAAGTCCCTCAAAGATCTAAGTATAAGTGAAGCTAATGTTATAGGTGATTCCCAGATTATTATAAACGCAATGGTTTCCAATTCTCAAGCCTTGGATCTCAAACTGGCAAGGCTAATATCCAGAATTAAGGCTTTGGAAAACGCTTTTCAGAACTTGAACTACTTTCATGTGCTGAGAACTCATAACAAAGAGGCAGACAATGAAGCCAACAAAGCTGTCCTCCTTTCAGCTGGGGTCAAGATTAAAGATGAAGAAGAATCCTGGGAACCCATCCCTTAAGCTGATTGTTGACATGTTTTACTACTTGCTCTTAAATAAATTTGTTTGTATCTTCAAGCTGGGAAAAATCTCTGAAATCGAATTTATAGATTTCTTATCAAGGAAGAAGTCTTCAAGTTTCAGCTGCATTCTCATTCTTAGAAGTGAGATGCATCAGGATTTAGACATCCTCATTGTAATCAAATTTTCGGCTTTCAGGCCAAGATGAATATAAATACAACATAACCGTTTCTGTCAAAAAAAAAAAAACTAGCCTAAAAATCAACCTTTTACAAGCAAACAAGTCATATCTTTGCAAATATATTGAGAGATCCCTCTCTGAGACTAGGAGGGCTAGATCCTAGAGCTCTAAAGACTGGTTTACATGTTGCCTTGTCATTTGGTTTACCAATCGGCCAAATCATAGGATCCCAACATTCTGGCGATCACGATGGGACTTCTAAGTATATAGTCACATAAACACCTCTGAAAACTCATTAGAACCTCGATAAATCAAAGAATATCCAATGAATCTACCACCTCATCGCCACACTAACATTATGTCGATCACGGTTGGATGAATGAGTTCATAGTTGCCTAGCAAGCTCTTATAGACTCGTTAGTCTTTCAAACAACCATAGAAACTCAGAAAACCCCAAAAAAATTTCAGATTGGTTTTCAAATAAACCATTGGTGGTGGACCAAAAACATTTTACCTCCAAAAAAGCTAAAAATTTGCACCTGGCGACTCCACTAGCCCCAGTAGGCCTATTACCTCACTAGATCTCCAGATTTCCTTAGGATTGTGTTATACCAGCCTTGAGGAAGTTTAGAAACCTAGTTATCCTATTATAGAAATCACTGTGGGAGGAAAACTTTTGAAAACAGTCCTAAAAACCTTGTCCTCTCTAAATTTTTAAAAACCAAAATCTGGCTTCACATAGGATCAACACTAGATCCCATCCAGATCCTAATCCCCCTACCATAGTTGACAATCCAGAGAGGATTTTGTGGCAAACTTCTAGACCTGGAAAACCAACTACTGATAGGACCATTCCAAGAACAAGATCCGTCCCTGAAAACCTCACAGTCTTGAAAGATCCTCCCTTTGACTTACCTCACACAAAGAACCTCTTTAGAAATAAGTCTCAGAGTGATTTAAACCAAGCTGATTTTGAAACCACAGATTTGCAACAGAGCTTTAGCAGAGAAGCCTCACCTTCTACTCCACCTAATTCTCATCCTCTCCATCATTTCAGCTCCTTCCACAACAAATCTGCTCATCATCAGTTTGCTGGCCCGAGTGTTTCTTCCACTCCTATCCACACATCCACTGTTCAAAACACTCCATTTCAGCCCACTTTCCCTCTTGTTAATCCACCTCTTGTAAATCCCCCATTATTTCCAATCATGGCAGCATGGTATGCTCCACTAGTGTTACCACAGCCTATGGATCCTTTACCAAATGATTACCAGTCCAAAATTCCCCATTTCACTGCAAATGAACCTACTACTACCCAACAACATGTAGATAAAATGAATGATGCCGTTGATTACATGGAAATAGAAGAAGAGACCATTAAGATGAGAATTTTTGCTCAAATTTTAGGAGGAGAAGTCAAGAAATGGTTTAAAAACTTAGCTTCTCACAGCATAAATGATCTCCCTTCCCTATATCAAACATTCATAAACAAATGGGAAATTATAAAGAACCCTCTCCAAATACTTTCAGACTATAATAACCTCAAAAGGAATATTAGGGAAAGTGTCCATGATTATTGCACTAGATTCAATAGTGTGTATAATGCACTTCCTCCAGACATGAAACCTCCACTAGGCTTAGCCTTGGCTAAATTCCTAGAAGGCTTTGACCCTGAAATGGCCTACCAGCTTAAGGAAAGAGACCCCTCAAATTTAGAATATATGCAGAGGGGAACCATGAGTGTGGAGGAAAATCTGATTGAAAAAAGAGCTAGGTTGAGAGCAGAGAAAAGAGCTACATACAAGGATGATACAATGCCATCAACCTCAACATCAGATACTAAAAATGATAACTTAGTGAAGGGGATGGAGAGGATGCTTGAAAAGATAAATATGAATGATAGAGTGCCTCCTAGAGAAAACCAAAACAAAAATAGAAACCAAAATATTAGAACAGACCCTAATCAAGATAGGCAAAGAGTTAATGACCAACAGGTTAGGCCTCCCTTTCAAAAAAACTATGTTGATCAAGAAGAAGAAAGGGAAGTTGAAAGGTTGGAAGAAAATAATGTAAACTTGATGGGATTTGACAGTGAGACAGATGTTTTTCTCACTGAAGAAGAACAAGGATTCTTCTCTTCAGAACAAAATGAATACAATAATGAGGATTCTGAAGATTACAGATTGGGGTTTGAAAATGCTATCATGGAGGTACACAAATAATACAATCTTAGAAGCAAAGGTATCCCAGAGAGTTCCAGTGACAAAAACACTAGTACTGCTGTCAAGAAAACCTCAGAAAATCAGCCTAAAAAAATAGCAACTAACACCAACACTTTAACCAAGAAAACTGACCAAAATAAGGACAAAAACATTCAACAAAGTGTTGAACAAATCTGCCCTAGTACTTCTGCTAGTGGCCCTAACAAATCTGTCCCAAATAACAGTTCAAATAAAAATCAGCAAATCAAAATTGCTGAAAGAAATGTAAATCACAAAACAGATGTAAATATGTCAAAAAGAATAGTTCCTTTCAGTCTTGAAGGGGAAATTTCCAAGATTAAAATCACCATACCCTTAGTTGAACTAGTAACTCAAGATGTATATAAAAAACAATTTTTGAAAGCTTTGAATATGGGCAGTGACACTGATACTTTAAACTTGGCGGATGATAAACCAGAATTATTGTTTGGTCTTGAAGTTGAAGGGAAATACCAAGAAGGCACTATCCCTCCCTTCTATGTCAGCTTGAATATACATGAGAAAATATTGCACAATGCCATGCTAGACTTAGGTGCTTCTCACAATCTTATGCCCAAAGCATTAATGGAAAGCTTAGGCTTAGAAATTACTAAACCATACGAAGACCTGTATTCTTTTGATTCCAGCAGGGTCAAATTATTAGGCTTAATTAAATATTTGTGTGTTAACTTGTCACAAATTCCTACTAAGAGTATGGTAATGGACATAGTGGTAGTTGACATTCCCCCTAAGTATGGAATGCTTCTATCTAGATCATGGGGAGCCAAAATTCAGGGGAGCCTTCAAATGGACATGTCTTATGCCACCATCCCAGTGTTTAACCAAACTAGAAGACTATACAGGGAATCCCACATGAAATACATGGTGAGCAACATAGATAGACCAAACAATTCCCCTATCTACTTCATCCATTCAGGTTTGGATTCCTTTGTCTTATATAATGAAGATGAAATCAACCAACAAGAAAAGGAAAACAAGGGAGAATTTATTCTACCAGAATAATCATATCTTCCATCAATTCAAGGAAATAACAGTCCATATTTCAGCAGCCTTGAACAACACAAAGAAAAAGAAAAAGAAATTGAAATACCTTGGAAATTAAACTTTTATGGCTCTTGTAGTAAACTAAGTGCAGGGGCTGGTGTATGGATACAAAACACAAACAAAGGATTCTCCTACAAATTGGATTTTCCATGCACAAAGAATATTGCTGAGTATGAAGCCCTCCTTATTGGCCTACACTTACTGAAATATTTAAGAGCCAAAAGAATATCAGTCCAAGGGGATTCTGAGCTAATTATTAGGAAGATAAAAGGGGAGTATTCAACCAAAAACCCAAAACTCAGAGAATATAGGAACGTTGCCCTTGACCTCCTTAAAACCTTTGAAAAATATGAACTCATTTTCATCCTAAGAGCTCAAAATCATCTAGCAAATGAACTTGCCTTTGCTGCTAGTAATTATCAAACACCAGAGACCAATGAACAATTTGATGTAAAGGTAAAAAAAAGACCTCCAATACTAGATAATGAAGATTATTGGCAAGTATTTGAAGGAGACAAACACATAGATAATTTTCTGCAATCAAAGAATGACTTTGCCATGCCAACACCTGTTTTAGGCCATAAGGAAGACTGTTTTAATGAAGAACAAAACCCTGAAAATCTGCTGAGATAAACCATTTTGAAAATCCATTTGGCGCAGAAATAATTGAAAGTACAGACTAGAAAGACCTGGAAATTTTACATTGTAAAAATGACACAATTCCAAGAGGTCTTATACCATTAGAACATCTTTTTGATTTCAATGATGTAGCCAAAGATCCAAGAATGGAGCCTATAGAAATAGACATAGAAGAACATAATATAGGCAGCCCAGCAGAACCCAAAATGATCAAGCTGTCCAACACTCTCCCAGCCCATATTAAATAGCAATACATAGACCTGTTCAAAGAATTTAAAGATGTATTTGCACGGGGATACAAAGATTTAAAATCATATGATACTAGTATCATTCAACACAAAATTCCTTTTTAAGAAAATTAGAAACCTTTCAAACAAAAACTCAGGAGGATAAACCCTGTTTTATTTCCCTTAGTTGAGAAAGAGATTAAGAAGATGTATGAGGCTCGGATCATAGTTCCCATCAAGTATTCAGAGTTGGTTTCCAGCTTAGTATCTGTTAGGAAAAAGACTGGAGAAATTAGGCTCTGCATTGATTTAAGGAATCTAAATAGAGCCTCCCTTAAAGATAACTATCCCTTGCCAAAGATGGATCATATACTTAAAAGGGTGGTTGGGGATAAAAGAATTTCACTGTTGGATGGGTTCTTAGGCTACAATCAGGTTTTAGTACTCCCAAGTGACCAACATAAAACCGCTTTTACTACACCTTGGGGTACATTCATGTATGTAAAAATGCCATTTGGCTTAATGAATGTAGGGGCCACCTTCCAAAGGGCCATGGACATAGCCTTCTCAAAGGACATAGGCTATTTCATAATCATTTATCTTGATGACATTGTTGTTTTCTCCAAAACTGATGAAGAACACTTGATTCATCTGAGAAATTTTTTTGAGAAATGTAGGAGATATGGCTTATCTTTGAATCCCAAAAAGACACTCTTTGGTCTCCAAGAAGGAAAAATTCTTGGCCACATTATTTTTGAAGAGGGAATCAAGGTAGAGCCTAAAAGTATTGATGGCATATTGAAGATCAGCCATCCTAGAAACCTTAAGGAATTATAATCTTTCATTGGGAAGATAAATTTTTTAAAGAGATTCATCCCCAACCTTGATGAGCTATTGAGGAATATTAAAAACATGCTAAAGAAAGAGGTAGGTGTTAAATGGACCATATAGGCTAAACAATCATTTGAATTGGTAAAACAAGCTTTAACTCAAACACCAGTTCTTATTAGTCCTGATTTCATCAAAGATTTTTATATCTTTTCCTTTGCATCCAAACACACAATAGCCGCAGTATTACTGCAAAAGAATGACATGGGGCATGAAAAACCTATATCCTTTTTTAGTAGGGATTTGAGAGATACTCCACTCAAAGATAATATCATGGAGAAACAAGCCTTAGCCTTGGTAAAAGCATTGAAAGACTTTAGAGTCTACATTTTGCATTCTCACATCATTGCTTTTGTCCCACACACAGTTGTCAAGGATATTCTAAGTCAAGACCCTGATGGTAAAAGGGGAAAATGGATTGCTATTATTCTAGAATATGAATTAGAAATCAAGACTACCAAACTAATCAAAGGGCAGGGATTAGCAAAACTCATGGCTAAATTAAACTTCCAAGCACTAGATATGAATATGGTTTATGTCTTAGAAGAAATAGAGGAACACATAACTCCATTCATTGAAGAAACATTTGTGAATTCACCTTGGTATGCTAATATCATATATGTGCTGCTTTATCTGAATACCCCTCCTTCTGTGTCTAAAACTAAAGTTAGATTTTTGAAACAGAAGGTTTTGAATTATTTCATATTAGATGGGGTTTTATACTGGAAGAATTCTATTAGAATATTGGTTAAATGTTTGCTTGAGAGTGATGCAGGAAAAATCATGCATGATTTGCATGAAGGAGAATGTGGTGGACATTTGTACTGGAAGACTACAGTAAATAAAATCCTCAGATCTAGTTACTATTGGCCCACCCTTTTCCCAGATACTCAGAAACTTGTCATGTCTTGCCATAAGTGTCAAATTTTTTATGGCAAAAGAAAACTCCTACCCTTACCCTTACATGCCATCAGTGTTGAGGCTCCCTTTCAACAATGGGGCTTGGAATTCATTGGGGAAATTAACCCATCATCATCAGCCCAACATAAGTGGATCCTCATGCCACTGATTATTTTTCCAAATGGATAGAAGCCATACCCTTTAGGAATTCTACTGACTCTGTCATTATCAAGTTCCTTGAAACCAACATACTAATCAGATTTGGTTGTCCAAGAAAAATTATCACACACAATGTTGCTGCCTTCAAATCCAAGAAAATGGTTGAATTTTTCTATAAATATCATATTACATTGGGTCATTCCACTACCTACTATCCCCAAGGAAATGGATTAGCTGAATCCTCCAACAAAATCCTTGTCAATATTATCAAAAAACAATTGGAGCAGAATCAGAAATCATGGCATAGTAAGCTTGTGCATGCTTTACGGGCTGATAGATTAACCACCAAAAAGTCAATAAATATGTCCCCCTATCAGCTAGTTTATGGCATGGATGAAATATTCCCAACCTCATTAGGAGTTCCAGTCATGAAGTTCCTCTAAGAAGTACAATCTGAGGAAAATGATATGCAGAGAAGGATAAATCAGACCATTCATTTACAACAGACTAGAGAGAAAGTGTACAACAGAATGCAAACAGTCCAAGAGAGTATCAATAAATTATTTGACAAGAGGACTAGATAAAATGATTTCCAAGTTGGAAATGTAGTTCTAAAGTGGGATTCTAGAAGAGAAGAAAAGGGAAAACATGGCAAATTTTAAAATTTGTGGAAAGGGCCCTACATTATTCATTCTGTTAGGGGTCATAATGCATTATTTATGCAAGAGCTGAATGGAGAAGATCTATTTGGAGGTCCTGTCAATGGCAGGATGCTCAAGCACTATTTCTACCAAGAGTCCTAAATTTCAAAGTTTTTATTTTTTCCATTGTGTATAACATTTCTGTTTCAATTTGAAAAGAGAAGGAAAACAAAAAAACAATAGAAAAAGAAAAGAGGGTAGATTCAAAAAAGGTACAGCCCCATACCCAAAAAAGAGAATTTTCTGAAAGTGAGCAAATCTAAGTGCCACTGCTGATTAAAAATGATATATTGTTCAGTCATCTAGTGTAATCATGGCTGAACATTCTTTAAATTTATGTTGATAAGTTAGTAGAAGCACAAATTGATAATATTTTTTCAAACTTGGCTTATCAGTAGAATAGATTAGGGTAGGAAGGAAATGGTTCTAACAATCTCAAAATCTGAACCAAGAAAAGGAAAAGGACAGCTCTAAATAGATCAAAATCAGAGCTAGAAAAAAAGACTTAAAGGATATTTATAAATTTCAGATCTTAAAGCCTTCATCATTTTGTTTTATTATTCTGCAAATAAAGCCTATGTTCAACTTATACATACAGCCATAGACACCATAGCAAATCAGATAGTCTAATCCTAATTTGTTTGTGTTTAAATTTACTATTTTAGAAATAGAAATAAAATATGTGAAACAACTTAATCTTGACAGGTAGTAGCTAGGTAGAAAATAAAGAGTCCAACAGTTTAATCTGAACTCTTGGAAGAGATAAGGATATGATTATATAGTTTATTTCTGTTTTCAAAAAAATAAAATGTCAAAGAGTTTTCTAGTTCAAATGCACTCAAAAGGGAAGAAAAAATGCTAGGAAAAAGTAAGATTGGGTAGGTAGAGATGTTGTTTGAAGAAATTTCATGTTGCATATTGATAAAAGTTTCCCTTTTTAGAGAAATATCAGCAAGAAAAGAATAAATCTGCCCAATGGATAAGGCACTGGTCCACTAAAAGCCAAAGATCTATAAACTGAGGTTCTGGACACTTAAAAGGAAAATTTTCCTCCCCAAATGGAGCCAATGTTAGTCATCCATAATTTTGACTTTATCTAAAGATGACTAAATGTAACAAACCCATATTTCTAGAACAAAATTGCAAGAACATGATGAGTTCTAGAAATCTCACTACCTTCATCATTTCAAGTCCATTAGTCCACTGAAATCTTCATCTATTTTCCTAAAAATATTATCTTGTTGTTCCTTAAACCATGTTGTTCCTTAAGTGTTGTTCCTGTTCCTTATTCAAAAACCTTGAGAAACACTACTGAACAAAAAAGAGACTGTGTGTAGGTCATTTTTCATTATTTACTAAGCCTATTTCACTCATTTTTTCCCCTTTTTGTCCTTAATTTTCCTCTGAACACCTTCAAAATCCATTTTAAACTCATAAAAAATCCTTGATATGGTTTAAAAACCCCCATTTTACCTATCGGAATCCACCAAAATGATCAGAAACCCCTCTGTTTGGTCTAAAAAGACAGACTTTTACAAATAAAATTTTAAGCCCTTGAGGGCTTAGATATTTCGCCCATATGTCCGAGCGCCCACGATAGGCGCTAGACCCATCGCATTGGGCATTCCCATCGCATTGGCCTTCCTCTATAAAATCCGCTTTTTCCTTCGAAAATTCCTCCCCGCCGATGCGATAAGCCTCCTCCTCCTCCGCCCTTAGTCACATACCCCTCCACATGACTATGTCCTGGGCCTAACCTTGGACCTCATCGCATCGATCCATCGGCTTATCCCTTCCCCTTTTTTCTTTTCCCCTCTGTGGTGTTATGCCAATGCGATAAGCCCCCTCCTTCCATTGGCCCCTAGTTACCTTACCCCACCATGTGACCATACTCCAGGCCCTATCCTAAAGCCCCCACCGCATCAGCATTATCTCGTTTCCTCCCCCATTCCTCTGTTCCCCCACCAATGTGATAAGCCCCTTCTTCCGATCGCTCGAGCATTCCTATCCATTTATCCCCATCGTCAATTCATCCCATCCGATGGCCCGCATTTACCCAAACCTTTCTCACCACTGATTGACCCCCCCGCTACACGAAAAATGTTGTGATGTCACATACCGGTCCCACATCCCACTATTCAACTGCCCCTCCAACCGTTTCTTGAAACCTGTCCCCCACTTCAAACTCCCTTCATGCAAATTTTTCATCGCACCCGACCCGCACCGTTAGATCTCCTCCCCCTCATCCGACGGTGTGCATCGCCTGTCACACAATTTCTCTATCCAGATTTTAACACTCCAAAGTCACGCGATACCAGCGGTATCAAAAATTTCACGTGGTGCATTATCATTGGATCATGCTTGATTCATCCTGTTATTGGCTAAATCTACCTCAGGCTAAAAAAGGCAGAGTTCACGGTAACATCAAACCATGCTCAGTCTGGTAGCTAGCCCTACTAGAACAGGAGAGGGCTCTCTCCGGTTCAATCTCAGTGAAAATAATCAATAGGGCTTGATATGACTTGAAATAAAAGCTAATTTTAGGCTAGGTATATAAATAAAGGAGTTTGATTTTGATTTTGGGGGTTTTGTTGGAAACAAAGGGAAAGGCAGTTTTGGGTTCGCAGATGAGGCCTAGTTTTCGTAGAGTTCTGATTGGGGCAAGGAAGGAAATTTTTTTTATGCTTTAGATTGAATGAATGGATGGATCAGAATGGTGAGGAGCTGAAGAGGGAAAGAGGGTTTCAAGAGTCCTCCTAAAACAGATGAAAACATGGAAAACTAAACAAACTGAAGGCAGAGCAAAGCAAGCTAATGAATTCCACCTTTAACACTGATTTGTTTAATTTAAGAAGAAATGAGAAGAGAAATGATACACATAGACATCATTGGACTTACAATTACATAGAGAAAAACACCATCAAAACACAGAGCCACATGGATCCCAAAAAGTGCTGCAAACCCTGGTCTATTCCTTTGCCAAAATTGCAGAGATGAAATGTACAATGAAGTGCCAAGCAATCCCAAGTGTCCAACCTCACAAAATGATTGAGAAAATACAAGATATAGACAAGTCTAACTCATTCCCATGCCTCTAGGGGTCGAGCTCATCATTCTAGGAGGTGTTTCAACCATATCTAAACTAGGAACTAGAAAATAGGCAATGAAACAACTTGCCTCTATATGCTAGGAAACTGATCCATTCACTCACATTTCACCTTTTGGTGAATGAATCTTCTAGAATGAGTAAAAATGTGCCAAAATTACATCATGATCATGAAATTACATCAAGGTACATCAAAATTTACATGAAAAAGTGAAACTAGCCAAAACTAGGCGAAATTCTGAGTTGCTGAGTGAAAAAGAGACCAAAATTCTCTATGCGCCGCGCCCAAAATCTCTATGCGTAGCACAAGTTTGGAGATGATTTTGAGGCCCTTAAAGAAGTCCAAATTGAGCGCAGGATAGCTCGTTGGAAATCCTTTCCTATCTGCTTTCCAAGCCAAGTGGAATTTCTATATTTGGTTGCCATTTTCCCCTCCAAAAGTTCAATCTCCCAACACTGCTTCGTGTGTGTGTGCAAAAAATGGAAGAAAGGCCATTTTTAGGGTGTTTTTGACCCTTTAGGCAACCCATAACTTGATTAAATCCTTAGGTAATTCATGAGCATGCCTAACTTTTGATAAGAAATCTATAAATGCAAAGTTTTCCTTCTGAGGAGCTGCCAATTATAAGCGTGCGCCAAGTGGCGCTACACGTCGGGCAGGAAAATCTATGTTTAGGCTCAAAAATTCAAAATTGACAAAATTTTTCCCAAATTTCTCGAAATTTGGGCTGAAGGTCCCTGATCAAGTGTTATGCTCAGCCAAATAAGATTTGGCCAAGATTTGTATCCTATCATGCCTTTTGCAATGCTTCAGTGCCCTCCATAGCCTTGCCTTCAGGATTTTGATCTTCACTTTGAAAACGTGATTGCGCGCCCAATAGTGTTTCTTCATGTGCCTGAGTATATTCTTCTCCTTGGTTTCCTTCTAGGTGCATGTATCTCAGTGGTGGAATCAATATCTTGGTCATATGATGTTTCAGTGTCTGTATCCATGGTGCTACAAGTCTATGCCAAGTATATGCTGATTTGTATGAGATGAAAACGAGAATTTGGTGTCTTTGTCTTGATTGCCAAAATATGTGCCAAATGGAGAGGGACTGTGGTAAATAAGACAATGGGAACAATGGACTGTAACCAAGTGAGATTTTCCTTTTTTTTAAAACTTCTGATTTGATAATGTAGAGACAATGGGACAGCTACATGAATTTTTGGGATTTTGGGAATTTTATAAGTGAAATGAGAAAGGGAAAATGATAGGGAATGAAGTAGCTTAGGGACAGGAAAATGGGGCTTAGAAATAAGTCACTTTGAATATGAAAGGGATAAGGGATGAAATAAGTATTGAGTGACTTTAGGGATATAGGGAGATAAGGGAATAGACTGCAATAATAGGATAACAGTGAGAGGGATGAAGAAACCAAGTGAGGGAAGAAAAAGTTTGGCACCAAAACAAATTTTGAAACTCCAACCTGAAAACCCTAAAGAGGCATTTCTTCAACAAGATGATAGGTTTTGGATTTTAACATTCAACTCTCATATCCAATCTCCAACCACACCAAACACTATTCAATAGCAATTCAAATTCTCACTCGAACTTACATGGTGCATAGGAGGTGGAGTTAATTTAAAATTTATGGAGCAGTGGCAAAGTTTTTGTGTGTTAGCTCTGTGCACCGCGTGCACAACCCAGTGTGCCGCGCACATTGTATGCACCACACACGTTCAATTTTACACTATGTAGAACGACTCTATTCGCCGCGACGAGCCAATGCGCCGCGACGTTCACCCAACGCGCCGCGACGAGGATTTCACACACAGTCCGGCCTCCAAACACTGATTTCACCCTCCAACTTATTCCTCCATGATTTCTCTTCGAATCTTTGATGTTTTGGTATAAAAATGGAGTTTTTGAAACACAAGAATCATATTTGTACCCATGACTTTGATTTTCGATTTGAAAAACCCACTTTTTGAAAAATTTGGCACTTTTACAAAAGAACTCTGTTTTGCTTGTTTCCTTTGATTTTTTGCGCTGAATGACGAAATTCTTGTCTATTTTTTGCAGGGATAGCTGACATGGGATTTGGAAAAGGTGACCAGGGCTGTACCTGAAGAATTTTGTAACTGAAGAAACTTTGAAACTTACATTATGTTCATTACGAAAGATAAAATGGACGATTTTTCTTCAAAACAGGGTTTTGAAGAAGAATCATGATCAAATAATATGACGATGAAATTTTGAACTGAAAACCTTATTTGAAACTTCCTCATGTGCCTGCTGGCATTATTGGACACTTTTAAGACTAAATTTGCGAAACCCTAGACCTAGTGAGACTGAAAACCCTAAAAAGACTCTTTGTCAAGCAAGAGACCAAACATGATTGTAAATGACTCGAAATGATTTTAATGAACAGACACAGACCAGCAGGTACATGACATGAGGGATATGAGTGACAAGACCCTACCATCAGATGATCCATGCTCCAACACACAAGCAATAGGATCATCAAAAACTTGAGAAGACTGCTGCAATGTATCCATTGAAACTGTATGACATCCTACTGGTTGTTCATATTTTTCTTTAGAGATATTATGAAGATTCTGCTTTATAAATTGAAATGCTTCGAAAAAAGAGGGTAGAGAATCCTCTTGCATCATTAAATCATGTATTTAGGCTTCCATGCCTTCATTTGTAATCTGAGCTTCCATTGCTTTTGATGGCTGCAAATCTGGAGCTAGGGAGGGTTTTGTATCAGAAATGATTTTATCAGTCGTTTCAAGAGAAGATTTCTCATTAACAACTTGCTCAAGAATTTTGCTATCTGTCTCATCCTCAACATTAAAATTGAGAGATTGTTGATTTCCTACAGGTTGCTCATTTGAAGATTTGCTATGCAATTTACCCTTCAAAAACTGGAATGATTCAAAACAAAATGGTACGGAATCATCTTGTATCATTTGATCATATGTGCCAGCTTCCATGTCTTCATCTGCAACTTGAAAATCAATGGATTTCGGGGGCTGCAAATCTGAATATGAGAAGTCTTGAACAAGGTTTTCATTGCCCTCAAGATGGTCCAAATCAAGACTTGTTGACAGTTGATTTCTGATTGCATGGAAGTTGTCTCTGATGAACTGAAAAGAATCAAAACAAAAGGGCAAAGATCCTTCACTTACTTCAAAATTTGCTGCACTTTCCTCGTCATTTCCATAGCTGATATGTGATGGTTGAACATTGTATTCGAACTGCTGAAAGTGAACTTTCTCCTTCCACAACCTAGCTATTGATTTGTATGCAATATTATCTTCTGTTTGGAGAACATAATCATCATCATACTGATCAAACTGAGGCAAATCATCAAGAATACATGTCAAATCAACAAATCTCTCTTCTCCAAGATGATCTACAAAACAATCATTATCAGATCTATGACAACTGGGATAAGAAACAAAATGTTTTGGGTCAACCACTTGTTCATGAACGTCATTTTCATTTTTTGCAGTCATTTTCCGCACCATCTCCTCTACTGTGTTTACCAAAAGGTCAAGCTTTTCCTCTGAAAGTGTCAACTGCTCTGCAACATTCTTCTTTTCTTCTTCCTTCAGCCTTGCTCTTTTGATCAGCAAATGAGCCTCTACATTTACTGCACTCTTCTGTATCTTTTCAAGTGTTGCAACATTCATTTCTCTTAGCTGAAATTCCATTTCCAGATCAAAAATGCCTGGGTAATGTAAAAGGGCCGAGCCAAGAGGGGGTCTTATATCGACAGGTATCGAATAATAGACTCGATTGAATCTAGCGGAAAACTGTTGTACTGTCTCCCCTGACTGTCTTTTCAGCTGGGCATACTCATCTAAAATAAGGAAAGGGTTATGTCCGATCACCCACCTGTCAAGGAAAACTTTGAAAAAATGATGGAAATCTGAGATGCTCGCATCAGGCAGGGCTTTGAACCAACTCTTGACTTTGCCTTGCAAAGAAAGAGCAAAAAGTCTAATACTAACATCTTCTTCATCAACTTCAAAAAGGTCTAGGAAAGTCTCAACATTCTACACATGTTGCTCAGCGTTGACATTGTTACATTCATCGTCAAATCTCAGCAAATATAGGTAGTAATTTGCAGGGAAAGCATGGATAACAGAAGGTAAAACAAGGGGTTTATACCTATCTGGGACTATAAAAGGTGTAGGAGTATATACAAGAGCTACGGGATCAGTTTTTTTTTGTTTAGGCTCATCACTCTGAAGAGAGTCATCATAAGATGTGGAAAAATTAAGGAGGACAGGATCAAAGGGAAACTCAGTATTTACACTTTTTGAATAAGTCGAGTGAATATTTTGATCACATTTATCATACAACAAATTCTGAAAAACTTTTAGGACATCTTCAAGAACAACAAAGAAGTAATTTTCAAGAAAGCAGACTAGATCCTGAATACCATTCCACTTTGGATACTTGAACTTAGTGTAAGATCCTTCCATTTTCTCAGAGAAAGAGTTAGTCCTCCAGTGGAGTCTCTACATTGAGTTGGAGTCACCAGGTGAATGATTTCAGCCTTCTTATGTCTGATCGTTGTCCACCATCAACCATCAGATCTAACTTGATACATGTACTGGGGCAATTTATAAGTTAGATTTTACGTTTACAAACTAGACCGGAGATTGACTGAAGCAGCGTTTATCTACTTTCGCTAATGCAAAGCAAGAGAATTTCGAAGGCTACCTGGCATAACTTCAGGCTCTGTCTATAGCTTATAAAACAAATAACACTAACAATCAAACCATTTCTTCCCCAGTATGGTCGCCACTATGTTATTGCCTAAATCTACCTCAGGCTGAAAAAGGCAGAGTTTAGGGTAACATCAAACCACACTCAGTCTGGTAGCTAGCCCTACCAAAACAGGAGAGGGCTCTCTCCGGGTCAATCTAAGAGAAAATAATAAATAGGGCTTGAGATGACTTGAAATAAAATCTAATTTTAGGCTAGGTATATAAGTAAAGGAGTTTGATTTTGATTTTGGGAGTTTTTTTGGAAACAAAGGGAAAGGCAGTTTTGGGTTCGGGGATGAGGCCTAGTTTTTGCAGAGTTGTGATTGGGGCAAGGAAGGAAATTGTTTTGATGCTTTAGATTGAATTAATGGATGGATCAGACTAGTGACGATCTGAGGAGGGCAAGAGGGTCTCAAGAGTCCTCCTCAAACAGATGAAAACATGGAAAACTAAACAAACTGAAGGCAGAGCAAAGAAAGCTAATGAATTCCACCTTTAACACTGATTTGTTTAATTTAAGAAGAAAGGAGAAGATAAATGATACACATAGACATCAGTGAACTTAAAATTACATAGATAAAAACACCATTAAAACACAGAGCCACATGGATCCCAAAAAGTGCTGCAAACCCTGGTCTATTCCTTTGCCAAAATTGCAGAGATGAAATGTACAATGAAGTGCCAAGCAATCCCAAGTGTCCAACATCACAAAATGATTGAGAAAATACAAGATATAGACAAGCCTAACTCATTCCCATGCCTCTAGGGGTCGAGCTCATCATTCTAGGAGCTGTTTCAACCATATCTAAACTAGGAACTAGAAAATAGGCAATGAAACAACTTGCCTCTATATGCTAGGAAATTGATCCATTCACTCACATTTCACCTTTTGGTGAATGAATATTCTAGAATGAGTAAAAATGTGCCAAAATTACATCATGATCATGAAATTACATCAAGGTACATCAAATTTTACATGAAAAAGTGAAATTGGCTAAAACTAGGTGAAATTCTAAGCTACTGAGTGAAAAATAGACCAAAATTGCCTATGCGTCACGCCCAAAATCTCTATGCGTAGCACAAGTTTGGAGCTAATTTTAAGGCCCTTCCCAAAGTCAAAATTGAGCGCAGCATAGCTAGTTGGAAAGCCCTACCTAACTACTTTCCAACCCAAGTGGAATTTCTAGATTTGGTTGCCATTTGCCCCTCCAAAAGTTCAATCTCCCAACACTGCTTCCTGTGTGTGAAAAAAGTGGCAGAAAGGCCATTTTTAGGGTGTTTTTGACCCTTTAGGCCACCCATTACTTGATGAAATCCTTAGGTAATCCATGAGCATGCCTAACTTTTGATAAAAAAATCCATAAATGCAAATTTTTCCTTCTGAAGAGCTTCCAATTATAAGCGCGCGCCAAGTGGCGCTACGCGTCGGGCAGGAAAATCTGTGTTTAGGCTCAAAAATTCAAAATTGACAAAATTTTTCCCAAATTTCTTGAAATTAAGGCTAAAGGTCCTTGATCAAGTGCTATGCTCAGCCAAAGAATCTTCGGCCAGTATTTGGAGCCTATCATGCCTTTTGCGATGCTTTAGTGCCCTCCTTAGCCTTGCCTTCAGGATTTTGATCTTCGCTTTGCAAATGTGATTGCGCGCCCAATAGTGTTTCTTCATGTGCCTGAGTATATTCTTCTCCTTGTTTTCCTTCTAGGTGCATGTAGCTTAGTGGTGGAATCAATATCTCAGTCATATGATGTTTCAGTGTCTGTCTCCATGGTGCTACAAGTCTATGCCAAGTATATGTTGATTTGTATGAGATGAAAACGAGAATTTGGTGGCTTTGTCTTGATTGCCAAAATATGTGCCAAATGGAGAAGGACTGTGGTAAATAAGACAGTGGGAACAATGGACTGTAACCAAGTGAGATTTGCCTTTTTTTTAAAACTTCTGATTTGATAATGTAGAGACAATGGGACAGCTACTTGAATATTTGGGATTTTGGGAATTTTACAAGTGAAATGAGAAAGGGAAAATGATAGGGAATGAAGTAGCTTAGGGAAAAGAAAATGGGGATTAGAAATAAGTCACTTTGAATATGAAAGGGATAAGGGATGAAATAAGTATTGAGTGAATTTAGGGATATAGGGAGTGTTAGCCCCCCTATGAAATTCTTGACA